>PVIU01000384.1:311123-335229 GCA_004026605.1 Ondatra zibethicus
ACTGATCCTGATAATTGCTAGCCTTCCTGCCCAGGACTGTGACCAGTTCTGATAATTGCTAGCCTTCCTGCCCAGGACTGTGACCAGTTCTGATAATTGCTAGCCCTCCTGCCCTGTGGGGAGGGGGAGTGGGGAGGAAGAATCTGTCCCATTACCCAATTCATCCAGTTCGTTATGAAAAATCGGTTGGGGTCTTTCAGTATTATATTGATTTTATTTCTCCTGTGTTTATAATTCTTTCATTGTCTACCTGAGCAGTCCTTGAAAGGATGGCTTTCTATGAATACAGCCAGTAATGCTGTTGTTAATTGAAATCAACACACTAAATAATGAATTTGGGTACCACCTGCATGTGGGGTTTCACCCACCTGTACAAAATGGTGAGAACAACCTTGAGAGGGACGTGTAAGCTCCTTTTAAGCACAGCTACAGGGATTTTAAAAGCAGTGTGACCATTCTACTTAGGATTGGCTTATGCAAGTGGCAATCATATTAGTACATTTCTAATTGGTAGGGTATTAGGGGTCGCCCAAGGCTATAGCTTTTCCATTCTTGGGCACATCTGAACAAGTCCCAGGCTTTGTCCTTATTTGATTATCACCTGTTGGGGGCAGAGGGGTAAAGGGGTGGTGCTTGGCCCAGGCCTAGAACTTGCAGGAACTGAGGCCTAGTTCTTACCTGAGTTATTAGGGGTCTGCTCATGATATTTGCCTGACCCTCTCAACTGCTGTTCAGGGGAGAGGTGGTAGCTACTTCTGTAAGAGATGAAAGAAATAGATTTAAGTAGTTTTGAGGTGAGGTGTTTGAATTGGATTAAATATAAAGCTGCCCGAAAAGAATATATGCCAAGAATAGCACCCTAATTTCACGTTTGTATTTTCTCTAGACCAGAGGTTCCCAATCAGTGGGCTGTGACCCTTTGGAGGGGGGTCAAATGACCCTTTCACAGGGGTCACCTAAGACTGCTAGAAAACATGATATTTATATTACAATTCATAACAGTAGCAAAATTACAGTTATGAAGCAGCAACAAAATAATTTTATGGTTGGGGTGACCACAACATGAGCAATTGTATTAAAGGGTTGCAGAGTTAGGAGGGCTGGGAACCATTGGGCTAGATAGTCGGGACTGTAAGAGGACCAGGTGTTAGAAAGAGCTTTAGTTCAGATTTGCACATGTTGATTATGGGGTCATTCAGATGCTAAGGAGAGACAGTAGGCAACTGGTGATCCCACCCCCCTTTTATAATGCATCGTGAACACATTCTACTATGAATATACTAGGCATAATATCTAATCACCTCTTTTTGCCCTGATTAAAGTTTTTGCTTTAAGTTGTTAATTAGCTGTTCTGTGTACCTGAGACTCACACAGCCTTCTTGTCTAAAAGCTAATTCCAATTCCTGAAATACTCCTCAGAAGGCTACTTTCTCAAGTTTAACATTTAAAATTTTTATTCGTTTTTCGCTGAAGGACTATTTTTTTAGAGGTTGAGAGGAAAAACAGCAGGGCAGATGACCTAAAACCCCTGGTAGGCTCTGGGAGGAGGGAGATGGAGAGAAAGCCCAGAGTTTCCCAGACACCCAGACCCGAATAATCACACAAAAGCTGTATTAATTACAACACTGTTTGGCCCACAGCTCAGGTGCATTCCTAGCTAGCTCTTACATCTTAAATTAGCCCATTTCTATTATTTTATATTTTACCACAAAGGTCATGGTTTGTTACTCACATTTTGCTTCTTGGGCGGCTGGCTACATGAAATCTGCCTGATTCTGCCTTTTTTTCTCTCTGCATTCAGTTTAGTTTTTTATATTTTGCCATGCCATAGGCCAAAACAGCTTCTTTATTAACCAATGGTAATAAAACATTCACAGCATACAGATGGAAATCCAGTACCATGGAGTTTCTGAGAAAGCATGCTTAGGCTTTGGCCAGTATCCAAGCAAGAGAGACAAAAGGGAAAGGTAAGCTTTTCTCAGAAAATCAGGTGGCTGTGAGGACGAGGCTCTTAAGTGGCTGTCAGCAATGCCTTTGTGTTTGTGGCTTAAGACCAGTCCTTAATAAAAGATACGGTTACCTTTAAGTTTTTGCTCATAGTGTTTATTTAGGAGATAACCAGATGTAATCTATTTGTGTTCGGAGTCCTTCCTCAATTGAGATTATAACCCTCTAAATATTTTGAAATAAATTTAAAACTTTGCACCCTCAGTAAGCACTTGACACTGAACTTCATCCTACACCTCTGTCCTCCCATCCTACTTTTTTTTTAAAAAAAAAAAAACTACTAAATCAAGTTGTGCATACTTTTTTTCTAATTCTAAGGAAAGGGTGGCTACTTTTAAGCTGTGAAAGTAGCAAGTGGTAAAAAAGTTTTTTTTTCCTGTTATTTAAAGGGAAGCTTGGATATTAGTGTTTATTTTTAGAGCTTAAAGGAGAAATCCCAGGGCAGGCAAGCTGTAGATCTTGGAAGTCTCCCTGAGAAGAATGGAGGAGAGAGAAAGTGATGTTGTTAGTTAGGTTGCAAGGAGACCAGCCACAGGGACTCAGAATGGCAAGTGGCCTCAGTAGAAACCCCTGGTGCCATATAGAGACTACGGGGTATTGACTGAGGTCTCTGTCCCACCAGGTCCCACAATGTTTAGCCCCAAAGAAATAACATAGAGGTCTACATTAGTTATAAACTGATTGGCCCATTAGCTCAGGCTTCTAATTAATTAATTCTTTTTTTTACAAAAAAATATTTATTTATTTATTTATTATGTATGCAATAGTCTTGTCTGCATGTATACCCGCATGCCAGAAGAGAGCACTAGACCTCATCACAGATGGTTGTGAGCCACCATGTGGTTGCTGGGAATTGAACTCAGGACCTTTGGAAGAGCAGGCAATGCTCTTAACCACTAAGCTACCTATAATTCTTACAACTTACATTAGCCCATAATTCTTGTCTTAGTTAGCCATGTGGCTTGGTACCTTATTCGACGAGGCAGTCACATCTTGCCTCCTCTGAGGCTGGGTCATGACTGAGGACTGCACTTCCCTCTTCCCAGAATTCTCATTGCCCCGCCTCTACTTTCTGCCTGGTCACCCCACCTATACTTCCTTCCTGGCTACTGGCCAATTAGCATTTATTTAAAATGTAAGTGACAGGTACAGATCATTGTCCCACAGCAAGGGGTCAGGAATTTACAGAGGAAAAGTGCATCATCTCATTAAAGGGATAGTTATTCCGCCTATCTCTTTAGCATGGCTTATGGTGAACACATCTCTCTCTGGTAGTCCCTTTGCCAGATGATTGACCTGCCCAGCTGGATTAACTCTTAAGGAAGGAGGCAATGGGATGTCTCTCTCCAGAAGTGGATTCCAGTCTTGGCTGGGAGGTAACAACTTTCCTTATCGGGCCTTCAATGCTACTGTAACTCTGGCCTCTGAAAAGATAGCCCTGAGATCACCTAGGATCTGGACTGGGAGTTTGCAAACACTTCTGGCATTCCTCCTTCCAGCCTGGACAGGGTCAAGGCTTATGGCCTAGGGCATAAATTCAGGCCCCACCTAAACTGCTTGTCTCATTTCTGTCTCACGTGTTCAAGGTTACCCCTTCTGAAGAGGAAACACTAATTGCACTTTAGGAAATTGGGGATGCCATTTAATCTGGCTTCTTTCTGTTGGGTGAGGTCATTGGGTGTGGTAGTTAGGACATACCTCCAGTGGTCCTATCCTGGGGACCTTGAAAATGCGCCAGTGGTTACGTTGGTCTAGCAGCAAGATGCAGGGAGGGACATAAGCCCTTAACTGGTGCATGGACAGAGAAATGAGGGGAAGAAAAGGTGAGAGTTCCTGTCTTTACCAACCCAAGGGAGGGAACCAGGAGAACTGGGGCCAAGGATATGTTAAAGTCCCTTAGAATCTTTGCTTGGGGTCACCATAGCCTCCTTCCCACGGACTCCTTCTCATTTTCCCCTTGAATTTCAGAGGCTGGACTGGAGAGATGAGCCCAGGATCTACTTTTCCACAGCTGTTGGAGCGACAGTGTGAGGTTCTTCAGGTGCTTGGTCCTCAGGGAAGTGTCTGTAGTATCTCCAGATGACATAACAAATCTTTACCAGAAATTCTGAGCAGTTCAGTCCCTTTGTGGTTGCTACATATTATTGGAGAAGTTGAGACATCCCGTTTTGGGATTCTTAGTCTCATTAATAAAAGAATTTAAGAATAGACTCAAAAGAAAGCTTAAGAACAGTTTTATTAGAGTTTCCAAGAAAAACTCCTGGCCAGGCAAGCTGTAAATCTCAGTAGCTGCCAGGAGGGGGAGGACAGAGAGGAGAAAAAGCCAGGTCAGCCACATGCTGGGAGGGGAGCTCCAGAGGAGTGAAAAAGCCAGAGTACCAGAGAGAGCATGCTTAGGCCCTGGACAACATCCAAAAGAAAAGGCAGAAGGAAACAGAAGAACTGTCCCTTCCTGGGTCAGGACTCAGGTGGGCAGATGCTCCAGCCGCACGACACTCATAGGGACTGCTGAAAAACTTGCTTTCAATTATCTTCTTTTTTTCTTTTTTAAAAATTTCCCTTTTCTTTTGGCGGGTACTGGTGAAAAGTAGGAAGCATCAGGACTGGGAAGCCCCACCAGTGTTAGGTTGAAGGAGTGATCTTTCAAGGCCTGGTCCTAATTCTCCCTGGGATGTGGAGGACCTGGGGATGTATGGATTTTAAACAAGCCAATACCAGTGAAATTCGAACCCTATTTTTAACATGAACAAGTTTCTATGCATGCCCCTTCCAAGTGTTTAAAATTATTCTAAAGCTTGTTTTTCCCATCTGATATAGATGGACATCTTTCCATGCCTTGGTTTACAGATTTGCTTGAATTATTAACAAATTGAGACTGTCCTGTAATGCTAGGCTTGCCATAGTTCAACTAATATACTGTAATGCTAGGTTTGCCATAGTTCAACTGTTTCCCTACAAGCAAACATGTTTTGTTTCATTCTTTCTTTTTTTCTGTCTGTCTGTCTGTCTGTCTGCCTTTCTTTCTTTCTTTTGAAGATAGTCAGCACAGTATAGTGTCTTCCCTTGAGTGTATGCAAGGTCTAACAATAGAAGGATTTCTAGATGCAGACCGTATGTGAACAGGGCTTCTTCATTTAAAAGTTCTATAGATACTATAACATGGCTTTCCACAAAGGCTGAAGTCGTGTTTGCTCAGTGTGAAAGTGTGTGTTTTTTCACCCACTCATCTGCACTGGGTGTTATGAGTCTCACTCATTGGGATTACATGGCTATATTCAGTTGTTTTCCTTTTTTATGTATATTAATCCTCTGTCTATCATCTAGGTTATAAATATTTAGTCTCTCAGTGTAACTTTGTTTTCCTTAGAATCCTTCTCATAAGTTTCTTCAAACTTATTTTAGTTACATGTTGGTTTCTGTTTGTTCTTTTACTGTTTACTATTATACTTATAATCACTTCTTAAAAATACGGTTAAGTTCTTTTTTAATTCATATTGATCCTCTACTTTTTATTTACCAAATCTTTATTCTGTCTGTTTTTATTAAATAAGGTATAACTTGCATATTATAAAATCAGTCAGCATTGTAAGATACTGTATTAGCTTATTTTTAGTATATTTTCAAGAGCATACAATCATTATGAATGATCTTTTTCTTCTGTGCTAAGGACTGGAAGCCGTGACTTCAGACTTGCTAGGCAAGTGATTGTCACAGAGGGAATACTTCTAAGTCCTGTCATGCAGGATGAAGCAGAACGCAATCTTTATTATCTTTTGTAAATTTGCATATTTGGAAGAGTCAGATCCTAGGGAGGCTCTGAGGAGACTGAGTGACTCTGGGTCACTTGGTGACTGGGCTAGACAGTCCCATCAGTTCTCCAGCTGATGACAGAGCAGCTTCAGTTCTACGCTGAAGGGGAGAGTGCTGGATGGGAGGAACCTCTCTCCTTGTGGCCCAGGTTCCTTACAGGCCAGCCCCTTAATTCTGAATAAAATAAATGGATGCAGAATTATAAAGGAGCAGTCTATTTCAAGGTTGTGGATCTTGAGATTACTCTCTTCTAAGTCAGAGAGATCTGGATATTTAGAGTAGTAATCAAGATTGTCAAAAGAATGACAGCAATGCCAATGGACAGAAGCAGGTGAGACCTCCATTATCCAAGGAGGCCTCCAGGAGGTGCGGGCAAATCCTCCTAAGACAGCATGTGTTTACGCTTTTGTCTTGGCCTGTCTCAGGTGGGCTGCTCTAAGGCTGTGGCCTATTTCCCTGCAGATGCACACCTCAAGAAAAGTGTTGGGCCTCAGTCAGCAGCCATGTAACTGCAAATAGCTTTCTTGTGAAGCAGCTAATGAGGAAACCTCTCTGAACCTCTGGAGATCATTCTGGACCTCCTGCTGCTGTGTAAAGACAAGAAGGCCCCCCCCACCTGTGTTTGTGTGCTCCCAGCAGGCCCTGTGGAGTCTCCAGACCTGTCCTCACCTGTTCTGTCACCAGCAAAGTGGAGGCTCTCAGCTAAAGCACAGATCCAATCCATTCAACATTTTATTGAAAGGCTTTTGGTGTGGGTCTGTGGCCTTGGCCCTGTTTTTCCCACCCATCCTCAACCCCAAGTGTATATCAAACTGTCTGTGAAGCATGAAGTATTTCCAGTAGCTTTCTCTTATAAAATATAATATACTGTGTACACTATAAATTTTTTTATATACTATAAAATTTTCTGTTTCATTTTATTGAGTCACAGTGAGATTAATTGGTCATTTTGTTGAACGAGGTAAAGTACCATGAAATTGAAATAATCATTAAGACTGGGTATGTGAGCAAGGCTAATCCTTGACAATCATCCAAGAACATACATAGAAGACATAATCTTGTGTGTGTGAGAGAGAGAGTGAGAGTGTGAGAACAAGCAAGCATGTATGTGAGTGATCCCGCCTGTTCGTGTGCATATAAAAGCCAGGGGTCAATGTTGGTATCTCTTACTCAGTTGCTCTCTATGTTTCTTCCCCCCGCCTTATCCTTTTGAGCTAAGAGTCGTTCACTGAACCGACCTCTTCCCTCTACCTCATGCTGTGTCCTGGCATTACAGATGTACACTGCCATGTCCACGTTTGTGGGTTCTCGGTCTCCAAACCCAGGTCCTGGGCTTACACAACAAGTACTTTACCTACTGAGCCCAACGAGAGAGAATCTTTGCTGGAAGGCTTTCATTTAGTGTGGGGGCCTGTCTATAGTAGATTTATGCAAGAGAGACCCCAGACATGTGCGATCCCTGTCACAAAGCTTTTATCTGTGACTCTTCACTAGCGCGGTCATATTAGAGGGTTCCTATGAAAGGGGAAAACGACTGTTGAAAATATCATGGAAAATTCCTCAAGTGGAAGGGAAATGTTGACAGTTCCAGAAGAGTCGACTTAGTAACCGAATCTTAGGAACGTCAACAGCAGTGCTGTGAAGTGGAAATATAACATGAGCTATGCATCCAAGCTACAAATAGTGCTCAAAATTTTCGGATAGATGTGGGGGCAGAGGTGGCTTGGTGGTTAGGAGCTCTGGCTGTTCTTCCTAGGGTGAGGCTTGATTCCCAGCATCTCATCGGATGACTCACAATTACCTGTAACTCCAGCTCCAGGGGATCTAACACCTTTGGCCTCTGCAGGCATGCACATACACAAATAATAAAATAAATCTATTTTTTCCTGGTAACCAGATTAAAAAAAGTATAAAGAAACTGATGATGCTAATTTTAATACTAAACTTTATGTAACCCCAATATCAAAATCTTATTTTAACATAGTCATATTTTATGTTTTTTTCTGATTTTTTCTTAAAAATTATCTTTATGTGTGTGTTGCCTTGCATGCATGATATCTATGTACCACATGCATTTCTGATGCTCACAGAGGCTAGAAAAGGCAATGAGTCTCTCGAATTGGAATTCCAGATGCTATGTGGGTGCTGGGAATCAAACCTGAGTCTTCTGGAAGAGTAGCCAGTGCTCCTAACCATCTCTCCAGCTCCTCGTTCTTTCTAATTAAATTTGTTCCCCCCCCTTTAAGTTTTTAAAGCCAGCATATGTTTTATATGCAGCACATCTGGATTTGGACTAACCACATTACCTGTGTGTGTAGTAGCCAAGTGTGGCCATGGCTGTTGACTGCTGTGGTCTATTATATAGTCAAATCCTTTGCCAGATGGAAGATTTTAAACGCATTAAGACATACAGTCAGCCACAGCTCATGTAAATGCCCCATATCTTGGGAAACGTACGTCTTGTCCTGACCCTAAAGTTAGTGTGGATGGTAAGTTCTCTATTCTGAATGGTAAATGACCAGTGACATGTTAGGCACTTAGGAAAAATATTAGCAATCATGATTTTTAAATTTACTTAAAAATTAGTAAATGATTTTATTTCTAAGATTTCATTATAGTTTGTAAGACATTTTTAAAGGATACTTTTGGATATATCAGTCCTATTTCTTACAGAATAAGGAAAAACTTTAAAGTATATTCCTCTTTTTATTAATTTTCTTTCAATGGCTTTTGTTTTGCTTTAATTGGTGCCCTGGCTCACTCTTTTGCATGGTTGATCCACTTCATATGTCTGGTTATTTTTCATGGTCTGCTGATATTTATAAATGACTTGATCATTTATTCTGGGTAACTGATGTGGTCACTGAGTCGAATTATGTGGGCTAATGTTTGCTTTTTTTGCTGATTGATTTCCCCCAAGTGTGTGTAGGGAGGTGATTGATAGCTGGTTTGAGTCTTTGAGCATGTTTTCCTTTTTCGTATGTGGGTCCTGACTGGGCTGAAAAGTGCCCACTGTTCAGTGTGGGTGGCAGACTCTCACTAGCTCCAGAATGGTGAGTTTGGAGGGAGGTGTGGCTCGTTAGAGCACTTGACTAGTGTGTGTGAGGCTCTGATTCCAATATTTAGCATCACAAGAAGGAAAGGCAGCAATAAGCACCTGCTTAGCATATTCTTTTTCAGTTTGGGACGTTTATCACATTATTATATTGCTTTACAGGAATATGCCTGGTTTGTTAAAAGCCCTTGTGAAATTATTGCAAATCCAAGCACTAAAGGAAGGACAAAGTGGGGAGAAGGACATTCGGGATATATACACTATCAGGTGAGTCTTCTCTACTGTTGTATTTATTTCATTTTATCTGAACATTACATTTAGTGTGTGCATGCACATGTATGTGAGTGCATGAGTGTGAGTGTGCATGCATATGAGTCTGCATGTGTGGGAATGTGCATGATTGTATGTGAACGTGTGTGTGTGTGCACGCGCCTTCACAGAAGCTGGAGGATAACCTTTGGGAGTCGTTCTCCTCTGCCACTGTGAGCCCAAGTATCAAACTTAGGACATTAGACTTGGCAACACAGCCTTTTCCTACTACACTATTTCGCTGTTCTTATCTCTCCCTTTCTATTTAAAGGAACTTGCATATCATCATCTAGATTATGAACAAGATGTCGTTTCTTAAGAATTATTATTTTTTCATCCAGTAGGATATGCACACAGTCATTGTGGGTCTTCATTTCTCAGGAAGTGACTGTTTTAAAGGCACAAGGAATGAAAGAGTTGAGCACATGCTGAGCACCCCCAGTATGAGTTTCAGGGGAGCTTCTTTCTTTGCTTTAGAATATGTAACTGTCACTGTGTGTCATCTGGCACTTGGTAGGTGGAAGCAGAAGGATCAGCACTTAGGAACATGGGAGACCTGTGTCAGTGCTAACAACATGCTACTGTTTTCTCCCAGAACTGTGAAAGCTGAAGAGCTCACTGAGCAAATGTTTTTAAAGCATGGGTGTTGGGAGCAGGGGTTGGGTAGGGCAGGAAGTCAAGCTTCTTTTCCATGGAAAGTAACAGGAAACACTTGTTTGCAAGTGCAGTTACCCAGGTCAAGGGCTAGTGAGGAATCACATTTGCTTTTTCTTTGTCATCTCTAGATTGTGATAGGATGAGCTGCTATAAAAAGAAAATACAAAGCAGTAAGAACAGAGCGCACTGGGATGTCATACTCAGTGCGTGCTGGTGACCTCACTTACTACCTGCCACTTCCCAGGAAGCCCTTTCTTAACAGAAGGGCTTTCTGCAAGGGACCCAGAAGATGTGCACGATGAGTTCATGTTATCTCAGGAACTTGATACATACAGAATTTTTATATTTCAAAGAATGAGGGCAGGGAACCATAAATAGGGAGTTGGTTTAGGGGTTGGAGTCGGGATGGCTTGTGTGCCCTGTGGTGGTTTGAGCTCCCAGCACCTGCAGTAGAGTTGACCTTAGGCAGACTCTCTGCGGGCGTGTCTGGAACAGTGTTGCCTGCGAATTCTGTGTGCTTGTAGTGCTTTCTGCTTCATGGTCAGTGACCAACCAGTGTCTGGTCTTGCAACGTTGGCGTTGCCTAGGATCTTTCTCATTTTTGTGAGTGTATTATCTGTGGCTTCTTAAGCTATTTTTTTAAAGGTTAGATTTGTGTTTTATATATTTTTCTAGGCATGTTTCCCAATGTCTTTAAATATATAACAAAATGTGGCACAATAACTCATTCACTTTTTTTTTTTTAAAGCCCTGACTGGTTTGGAACTCTAGTTGTAGACCAAGCTGGTCTTGAACTTACGGAAATCCATTTTCTTCTGCCTCCTAAGTGCTGAGATTAAAGACATTCATCAGCATACCCAGCCACACTGAAAATACTGTTTACAGTATTTACAGTTACAGGAAACTGAGGTTTACAGCACAAGTTTTACAAATGGTTTTATATTCTTCCCCCATCACCCTCTCCTCCCTTTCCTCTTTTTACTTGTTCCTTTCCCCCTTTTTCTTCTTTCTTTTATCATGATAGCAGTACAAGGTTAGCTTGCAATTTCTTTTTCATCTATCATCCTGAGCAGAATTGATCATGAAGAGTTGGTGAGTAGATCCTAGTATTTCTGAAGAGGCACTTGTGAACCCCATCTTTAAAAGAAATTCAAAATTTACACCTAAATTTCTGGGATAGAAAATAATTTCATGTTATTGTTGTTCCATTATTTACTCATTTTTCTATAGAGAAACTACTAAGGTTTTTAATAATCCTTTATGACAGTTTTATTGAGATATAATTCACAGACCACGTGAGGGATACATTTAAAGTATACAGTTCAGTGGTTTTCATTCACAGTTATGCAATTATCACCATAGTCAAATTTAGAACATTTCTTCCTCCCCCAAAGAAATTTCTCATCCCATTAGTAGTCAGTTTATATTTCCCTTCTACCCAGGAGAGTATTTTAAATCTTTGGTTTTCCATATTGCCAGCTCATTAGAACCACCTGGGCATGCTTCAAAAGAAACAAACGTAGCACCATCCAGATATCTCAGCAGGCTAGAGCCTCTGCTAGAAGCCCTACTGCTTTTTTAAGTACTCCCAGGTGGATCTGATTCTCGGCGAGTACGTGGGGCAGCAGGCTGTAGACTGGTGTATACACTACTTAGCCCCGGCCCCTGCTTAAGTCTAAGGTGGTCGCCAGAGACTGGACATGCACCCTGGTGATACTGTTGCTGCTTGTGCTCCCACCCACTGTCACCAAGTAGCAGAGTCACTGTAGCATGAGCAGCACCAGGAAACTTGTTAGGGGGCATCTGCTTGGGCTGCACTGTAGGCTACCTAAATCTGAGTCTGCATTTTGAAAGATTTTTGAAGGTAGCTCATGGACTCATTAATGTTTAAGAAACACAAGTTTAGATGATGGTGATGTGAACTATTCTGCTATACTGAAACATTATGGTTATTCTTATTTTCATACTGGTTGTCCTTACTGTGTGTGACTGACTTCACTCATCCGCCTCGCCTCACCTCTGCCCCTTCTGTAATTCATTCTGTCTTACAACTTGTTCTTCTAAACGTAGTCTTATTTTCTCAAGGCAGTAGATATAAGGTGTGGCTAGGGAGCCCAGTTTAAGGCACTAAAGATAAATGGGTATGTAAGGTTTGTCTTCAAATAAGGTGGCACACTAAGAGGCCCAGAATCAATCATCCGAGTTGGTAATGTTTATGGAGAGCCCTTCTGTGAATGGCTGTTTGGCATTATAAATCTGTAGCGTGTAATCGAGTGTATTAGAGCCTGAAGTTCCCCCAGAGGGGACTGCGGATGGCAGGAGCAGAGGAAAGGTAAGACTGAAGTGCAGATTCCCCTCGAGAGAGCTATGATTACCTGAGCCAAGCATAAAATTGTCATGCTGCTTTGGAGCCTTCTGTGCTGCGTGCTGGTTAGCAGTATCAACCAGCCTTGCAGAGGCAGCTGGTGAGCTCGATAGAGAGCACGAGACTTGATATCGACTGAGAACTTCAGTGAGAGGCACAGGATTAATTTAAAACCGTAGTATGGCATATAACTGGCTTTTTGAGTGTAAAGCTAATCTGTATTTTTCATGATATTAAGGACTTTGCCACTTTGTAGCTGTGCTTTAAAAATGTTTGCCTTTTTTTGTTCAAATGGCTGGTTTATTTGAATCATAGCGACACAGAATATGTGGTCATTTTAACAGGTCTGTGGAATGGCTTTTGGCATGCAGGTGTGGGGGACAGTATGTGAGGACCAGGACCCCTAGTGAAGCTGATCCTTCTGTTGGGCTCAGCGCTCAGTGGTTCTCAAAAACTCTATACACATAAAGAAGACTTGAGAGATGCTTAGAACCATGGCTTCTCTGAGTTGCTTGTCAGAGAGTCTCATTCATTCTATAGTTTTCAGTGACTTGGGAGTCAACAATTTCATCCATTTCCTTCCTGATACGGATGTAGGTCATTTTGTATCTCACACTTAGAAAGCCTTCCTTCAGCCCCCAAGAACTTGATGGCACCACATACAGGCTACCAAGGCCCAGAAAATTTAGGATAGAGGGTATCTTGAGTGAGTTAGCCCCACCTCCTTTCTTCAGTATGACATGTATGCTCCTCAGCTTCAAGGAACCAAGTTTGTCTTACCACATTAGTCATGTACAGTGGAGAGGCTGGGAGCAGAGCTATAGGATGATTCTAAAGAAAAACCAAGCCAAAGAGTAAGCAGATGCAGAGAGAGAGAGAGAGAGAGAGAGAGAGAGAGAGAGAAAACATAGCGGGTCATAGATCCATTCAGTGACTTAATTCCATGTCTCTAATGCATGCTAGCGTCTTCACGGTCAGATGGTAGGTGGGTGGTTGTGGGAGCAGGAGAGGAAGAGAGTCTTAAATACCCTCTTAGAAACCCACACAGGTTGTCAGGGCTTCCTATGCATAAGGAGTTTATCCTCAGAGTTTTCCATATGTGGTTTTTGCAACCTGGGCCTGAAGCA
Source organism: Ondatra zibethicus (assembly GCA_004026605.1). Classification (NCBI taxonomy): domain Eukaryota; kingdom Metazoa; phylum Chordata; class Mammalia; order Rodentia; family Cricetidae; genus Ondatra; species Ondatra zibethicus. The sequence continues at coordinate 324,454 of PVIU01000384.1, forward strand.
GACACTTTGACTGTCTTGGAATTTGAGTACAGTTTATTACTGACTGTGCTTTGAGCAGCCCTTCTCAACCTGTGGGTCACAACCCCATGGAGTTGCATGTCAGAGATCCTCCATATCAGATATTTACATTATAATTCATAACAGTAGCAAAGTTATAGTTGTGCAGTATCAACGAAATAATGTTATGGTTGGGGCTCACCACAACATGAGGAACTGTATTAAAGGGTTTCAGCATTAGAAAGGTTGAGGACTGATTTAGAGAAAAAGCTGAATTCTTTGTGTTGCTAGTAAAGTTGATCTTGCACCACCTAAAGTGTCGTTGTTGAGTTTCATGACTTAATCAAGATTAGATGAGCATTGGAGCCTGCTAAGAAACTTCTCAATATGCCTGTGACTGAGCATAGCTTAGAATGCCTGTGGGTCAGCTAGAGGCCCTGGGCTTTTCAGTTTCCCATGTAAGTCTGGTGAGAAGGTCTTGTGGGGAATTGCTAGCCTGTGGTTTCAAGGAGGTGACAGGGATGCATTGTCAGACCTTCAAATCTTTTAATAAGTGGAAGGATTCTGTGTGAATCTTTCTGATTAAATGCTGGCAGCCAATCCCAGTTTTTTAGTATGAGGTTGGCAGACACAACATGTCTGCTCACAGGATACAGTCTGTGGGCAGCAAAGTTTATGACCTGCTTTAGGGACTTAAAAATGTTTTCCATAACTCTAGAAATGCTTTTCTGCTTATAAACAAATTTTAAACTAATTAAAATATTTTTCATTTTCTTGCTATTAAAACATCTTTTAGTTTAGACTTTCTTTTCCCTTTGTTGGGTCTAAATTGTTGGCTGCAAGCGTGAATATCTAAATTTTTATGATTTGCCAATTATTAGAGGCTAGTTTTCTCATTTGCTTTGTAATGTGCTATTTCCATGAAGTTTCATCCTGTGCTTTGCTTTTAAAATTTTCTCTGCATATTCATATTATGGCAATCTTTTTACGGTCTCTCTGCTCTCAGCAAAAGTGAGGAAATAGCTGTGAATTCATGAGCAGTGACTGCTTGTTCCAGAATTTGTGCTTTATTCTGATGTGCCAGACAGTGGCTGACATGCACAAATATCAAATGTTCAGAGTCCTATTCGTGGGAAGCTGTACTTTCTGGAATGAGGGAATATTTAATGACTTGGCAGATGGTTACTCTGAAGTAGGTGATGAGGTCAGTAGCTGAGGATGGTTGGACCCTGAGTGGATTGAAACTCTGTACCCTGTATGTGTGTTTAGTCCTCCATTTGTAATTTTCATGGGGTTGATAATTAAGGATTTAAGGATCCTAAAGGCTGAGCTACTTCGTAACTCATATTGATTCTCTGATTGAAGTCAGACTTATTCCTTAGGGTAGTTGAACACAGAAATGTCAGACAGGTACAGAAAATATTAATATGTACTTACAGAAACTGCTTTGTGGTGGTAGGTGTCAAAATACAGTTCTATTTTTAATTTTGTTATCTTTTTTTCTAAGCATGTAACTTTTTGCATCTCCTCTTACTGTGTATTTTGAAGGAAGACACACATCAGTAACTTGAATAGTTCAAACAGTTTCTCCAATGCAGACACTGTGCCATGTGAGAACTCCATGTGCTGGAGGGGCCCAAGGAAGGCTCAATAGTGGCTGCTTAGTGTTCAGGGGATGGAGAGGTGGGCATGACTAAGGCCATAGCGCATGAAGACTTTTGAGTTTCATTTGAAGAGTTGTAGGAATTCATTTATCCAGTTTTTTTTTTTTAAATGTATAGGGTATTGTTTAGGATTGTTATATTTAGTTGTCACTTAAAAAATTCTTTTAAAAGATGGAACCCTTTCTCACCCTTTCTGTGTCTTTTATGGCATTGGCATTTTTGAATTTCATAAACAATGCCACGTGCGTCTGAGGAGTACACACCTGGCACCAGTGATGGCCATCCTGTTGTTCATTGGGTTTAATTTTGATCACCTCGTCTCTTTCTGGTCACTTTCCTGTCTGTCATAACAAAGGAGAAATCTGTGGCGGAGACACTGAGGCTATGCAGAACCCTGCTTCATATTACTGACTCCAGGGTTCACTGTGATGGCTTCAAAATAGTGACCTCACCCCACTCCTCAGTATGTCACATCGCTAGTGGCAAAGGGGAACCTGGGATGGTTTTAGAAGAGAAGATGACAAGTTATCAGGGATAGATGAGATTTTTTTTATCTTGGAATTATTTTTTTCAGGGAAATGCAACTTAATACATTTATTATACTAATGTACTTTACACAATACACAGCTGTTTCTAAAATAAAAAGGCTAACACTTTAAAATAGTATGTGGTTGTTGATGTTTATTGTGATTTTGTTTGAGACAGTATCACCATTTAACTCTGGCAGGCCTGGAACTCGTTATGTAGAACAAGTTGGCCTTGAATTCAGAGGTTCATCTGCCTCTCTCTACCTACCAAGTGCTGGGTCTAAAGGTTGTGCACCGTCCAGTTGTGTGTGTGTGTGTGTGTGTGTAAGTGTATGGTGTGAGATGTATGAATGCAGGCAATTATGTGAGGCAGGTTCTCTCTCTCTCATTTATTTATTTATTTATTTATTTATTTATTTATTTATTTATTTATTTATTTATTTATTTATTTTTGAGACAGGGTTTCTCTCTGTAGCTTTGGCACCTTTCCTGGAACTAGCTCTTGTAGACCAGGCTGGCCTTGAACTCACAGAGATCCGCCTGCCTCTGCCTCCCAAGTGCTGGGATTAAAGGCATCTGCCACCAATGCCCGGCTGAGGCTGGTTCTCTTGTGGTTTACTGATGCTTGCACCAAGCTAGCTTATGAGTATCTGGTGCTTTTTATATCCTTTGTGTCTCTAAAAGATCATGGGAATTACAGATTCATGCTACTGTTTACAGCTTTGCATTGGTCCTGGGGATCTGAAGCATGTACTATACAAACTGAGTCATTTTTCTAGCCCCTAAGTTTAGAGTTTTTAACTTAAATTTCATTGTTGTTATTTTGAGATTGGTTCTGGCTATGTGGCCCAGGCTGGTTTTGGGTTTATGTTCTCTTCCTCAGGCTGCAGAGAACTGGGGTTCCAGGCATGTGCCATCACACCTGACTGATGTGTAGAAGATTGTTTAGTGCTTCTTGTTTTACTGAGATATAATTTATATGCCATAAAATTCTTTCCAGGTGTATGAGTCAGTGGACTTTATTAAAGGAAGAGAAGTTTTAGTGTTTGGCTTTTACATTTATTCTGAAGGTAGCCACTTAAAAAGTTATTCGAAATAAACCTTAGTTGTTATTCCTGGTGTGGGTATCAGGTAGCCATTGTAGGTGAGAACATACTATATGTAATCTTTTTTGGGGGAAAATGGTGTTTACAGTTTTTCTGAAAACAGGTTAGCCAAGCTAAATGTAGCACATACCCTGGTACTCACTATTGGAGAATTACCACCAAGATCTTCTTTAAGAGACCCTTCCAATTTTTATACTCTGACCTAAGAATGTGTGAACATGGTTTACATTTTCTTCATTTAAGTTCAGAGGGCTTATGGAAATCTGTATGTAAGGACCAAAAGGAGGGAGATGAGGAACGGAGTGTCAAAGTCACTTCTGCACCTGGACAAGCCCAGTGGGCTAAGTAAAAGAAAAGAGCAAGCCAGGGTAGTACTTGTTGATCGTGGACAGCAATGCTTGCAGCGTTATTGGCCTTTTCTGCAGACTGATTTTTTTCTGTCTACATGAATGTTTTACTTCTTACTCCATTGTTTTCTCCCTTCTAACTATGAATGTCTTTGTTTCTGATTTTTATTAATGATTCTGATCATGTGTGGTTTGCAACTATGATTGACATTCATATCTGAAGAATAAGCTTATATGTATTATACATCTTTAGCCAGCAGTGGCCCCTAGAAAATGTGCAAAATTTTCTAAATGAGATACTGTTATAAAAACTGTCGTCATATTTTCAAGAACATGCTTAAAGCCATGAAAATAATTTTTTTAGCTTATTTATTGTAAATGATAATGGCATGTAAGTGAATATAAGAAAAGTCTTAGATCCTTAAGTACCAGTATCTTCCTGACCCTAAGTCATCACCTTCTTCTTAGAAGATAACTTTGAATTGAAAGTCTGGTTCTCATAATAGTCATCCCAGGGAAGGAAGAGTGTGAGGTCAGTACCATAGTAAGAGCAATACTTAAGAAAAATCTTATATATGCCCTACCTGCCTGACAGACATAAGGAAAGATATAATCAGTCAAAAATTTCTACATTAGAGCACTTTTGCTCCAGTGTTTTTCTGTGGAGTTCTTGTGGAAAGCACACACATATATTTGTTTACAAATTATGTTATAGAATGGTTTATTATTACTTTTAATTTTTCTTTTTGATTCATTTGTATAGTAATATGTATGTTGTAATTCTTGTAACATTTTCCTTTCATGCGTCTTTAAACTTAATCTTCAGGGATTTAAAAACATGCCCCGCTTCTTACCAGCACGCTCCCATCAAAATTCCAGGCAGGTAGAGCAATGCTTTTAAAATGCATATTTGATGGAGCAAGTGCTGTGCAGTGCTCTGAATGCACCAGGGTCAAGCTGCAGACATGGAAATGCACGGTGACTTGCAGGCATTGTTTCTCACACAGAAAAGGCGCTCTGTGCCAGTCACTGAATCCACGATGTAAATCAAATCATAGCTTTCTGATACTCAGAGATGAAGCAAAAGGTTGAGGTCACCTAAAGGTTATAGATAACTTTTGCTTCCTGATTTAGCTGCCACACATCTAATTTTTTTATTCTCTCATTTCTATTAAGATTGATGCATTTATTCTTGAAAAGGTGACTACGGGTTGCATACCTTATTTTATCATGCATCTGTGATAGTCTAGTGGAACCAGGCATACATCATCCTTCTTTTCCGCTGCTCCATAATTTCAGATGCATACACTCCTCTCCACTGTCAATATACTAGTCAAAGGTGGGGAGCAATGGAATATTTACATCCAAGTCTGCATGCTTCTTTGTGGTCTCTATCCTCTGCTTCTGAATGGTATTAACTCTGGAACAAAACTGATTTTTCATGATCTACTTTATTATTTCATTTGTGACTATATCAATAAAGCAATCTGAGTTTTTAAAAAATAACATGGGGCACATGTTGGGTATGTGTGTATGTGACTACACTTATTGTAGAAGTGTATTTCGTACACAATGGAAAACAAAAAAGATTAAGACAGAGACCCAACTTTTAGGCTGACTGTGATCTCACTCATAAATTTTCCCTGGCTAGTGTTGATGGGACTCTTCTGTTTGTTAGGTATTATGTTACAAGCTTTACTTAGAATGTCAGTTAAAGTGTTTGCATATCACAAATTAAGGAAAGTGCCAAAGAATGTTCAACAAATTGGTTCATGTGGCATGCCAAAGAAAAACCAAGGCACCGTAAGAGATTCAGAGGCACTGGAAGCCAACGGAGGGTGACCTGGCTGTCTTATTTGTATTGATTTTAATCTTTAGAAATGATGTTATCCTCCTTTAAGGAGAAAGCAGATCTATAGGCTATCTCAGGAGCTAGGAAATTCTGATTTAATCATTTCTCCTTTTGGACACAGCACTTTACTTTCCTTGGAAGCAGACAGTGCACGATGGTTTCTCTTTGAGATAAAAGTAGATTAGGCCGTGTGTTCAGCAGACATTGGCCTTAGAGCCGTTCGGGCTTCCCATAGAGTTACTTGTTGGAGCACTGTTTTTGTGGCTTGCTGCCTTTGCAGGGTTTCATTGCATTTATATATGTAGACTTTTCTATCCTGCAGCCATTCCCCAAATAACAACACAGAGACGTATTATTAATTATAAATGCTCTGCTGATAGCTTAAGCTTGTCTCCAGGCATCTCTTACAATTTAAATTAACACATTTTTATTAATCTATATGTTTGTTGCTCTGAGGCTCTTTTACCTCATCTATGAACTCTCAGATTGTGCCCTTCTTTTTCCCAGCATCCTCCTAGTCTGGCTCTCCTGCCCAGTCTCTTCCTGCCCAGCTACAGCTATAGGCCAGTCAGCTCTTTATTAACAATGAGAGTAATACATATTTACAGTGTACAAAATTGTCCCACAGCACATGTATTCCTTTGCATCCTCTGCTTAGGATTTAGTGTTCATATGGGTTATGCAGTCCCAACTCTGTTAGCTGTCTAGCCTGAGTTCATTTTACAGATGAGGAAACTTTGGTCAAGAGAGGTTAATTCTCTTGCTTGGGATTCCATGCTTTGCTGGAGAATGTAAATTTGGAGTTGGACATGTAGCTCAGTTGTTAGAGTTCTTGCTTAGTAAGTATAGGCCCTGGGTTTGATCTGCATAAACTGGGCATGGTGGTGGATGTCTGTGATCCCAGCACTGGGGAGGAAGAGGCAGGCTGTGTAATGAGTTGGAATCCAGTCTTGGCTACATGAGACTCTGTCTCAAAAAAAAAAAAATTAGAATTGATAATTCTGTGCTCTCTGTTCCCACAGCTACATCCTCTCCAGTTTTAGTTTTATTTGAGTTAGGGATATGGCTAGGTAATAGAAAAAGAGTTCAAGGGTGCTGCTGTGTGGTCATGACTTATAAAATACCACAACAGTGATGACAGTGATGTTGACTTAATGACAAGGTGATAGAATTAATAATTATTTATTTTAAGGAAAGAGGGTTTATTTTGGTTCAGAGTTCCAGTTCCAGCTCATCATGATGGAAATCTCATGGTAGCAGGAAGCAACGCGAGGCTGCAGTAGTCAGAAGGTAGACAGATACCTGTGCTAAGTGCATGTACTCTCTCTCCCTTCCTTTGAAAATCTTTTATTGTTTTGATTTCCCACATCCAAACAGTGTGTCCTGATCATACCCATCTGTAATGCTTCTCCTCTCTGCCACCCCTAAGCTATCATATTCCCACTTCCTTTCCCTCCCTCCCCTCCCTCTTCCCTTCCTTCCCTTCCTCCCTTACTAAACCTCATAACTCACTCAGTCCAATTAGTGGTGATCTTGTAACTTTGTCTTGTGCAGACAACCATAGCTGTAGTGGATTCATGAAGACATTTCACAACATTCCTTTTTATCTTCCAGCTCTTAAACTCTTTCAGTTCCCCCTTCATGGGTCAGGTATTGATCTAGATGTCTAATTTAGGGCTGAGCACCCGGTAGTTACTTATTCTCAGTACCTTGACCAGTTGAGTCTCTATTAACTGCTGACCATCACAGAGAGAAACTCCCTTGGCCAAGGTTGAGGACAGCACTAAACTATATGTATAAACAGAAATATTTAGAAGGTAGTTTGGCAACTTGTTGGGCTTTGAAAGATAATATTAATAGGTTCTTGCTTAGGATCTTTGACTCTCTGAACCATGGGCCTTTGACAAGGTTTATAGTACTAGGCGTAAATTCACTCCTGTGGAATAAGCCTCAGATATGACCCAGAAGCAATTGGTTATTCCCCAAAGCCTTTTGGGCATATTTTGCCTGGCAGGTCTATATTGTAGCATGAAAAGTTCTCTGTTGGATCATAGCATTGTCATTTCTTCTAATCCAGCAGTTTGCATAGCCCCTGCTGGCACTATTAGAACTAGCTATCAGGGAGGCAGTTTTCCCATCAGTTCAGCTTGATTCCAGCTAGGTCCTGCAAGGAGAGTATGTTACATCTTCACCAATAGGGTTTTACCATCTTGTTCTGGTGAGCTATGTGTCCTTTTCTTTTGGGGTCCCTTGAGGCCTCATTGACCAATAACTAGTAGGGAAGTATAGATAATTGAATCTTGAGGCATAGCCTCACTGACCAATAACTAGTAGGGAGGTGTAGATAAGTCATTGAATCTTGAGGCAAACGCCTCTCTTTCTCACTCTGCCTCTCTCAATAGTACCTTCCAAGTTAAAATTTCAGAGCTTAAATTGTGTGTCTTTTCAAATGACCTGAACATTCTCATTTGGATACATTTTAAAGAAGTTGAATGGCTAAGAAATGCAAGTGAAAGGAAGAAAGAAAAATCTTGAATAATCCGTAAATTTAATAATCAAATCTTGAATACATCAAGAAGGAACTGTACTCAGCCTTATGACATTTTACATCCTCTAATTATAATATTTTTGATCGGATAATAACTTCATTTTCTGTCATACTCAAATTAGCATCTATATTCTCTAATGATGTTTATTTTAGAATAAGATTTATTTTGTAAAGGAATAATTTTACATTTTTTTACATTTTAAGCCTTCTAATTTCTCTTGTGCATCCAATGCTAAGTTTTGTTAAGTACATTTCCATAAGAAACGTAAACTTTGGCTTTGGTCATGATTGATTACTTTTAGTTCTGGGTAGGACAGGGCCTGGCACCACTCTCTGTTCAGCTTTGTGCTTCCCGTTCCAGTTCAAGCAGTGGGCTTCCACCAGTGGTTCTGAACCAGAAACAGTTTTACCCCAACAGTCTGAAGATGCTTTAGATTGTCAGTGCCTGGAGGGAGTACAAGAGCATTTGGTGGGGGGAGGCTAGGCTGCTGCTGAGCAAGCTCAGGGGCATAGGACGGCATCCCGGTGAAGACTTGTCTGTCCAATGTTCCAGCAGTGCTAAGTATAAGCCACTCTTATGCACGATAGCTGTGCAGTTTGTTGAATTAAGAAATATATTCATTCTATTACTTGAGGGCAAGTCTTTCTGTATTATTTTTATGTGTATTCACATATCAATTTGACGATTCACGAGGGAGAATTTAGATCTTTGCTTCATTATGCTTAAGTATAAAAACAAAATTTGGCAATTATAATTGATTTTAGGTTATTTGTGTTCATTTGAAATAGTGTAATATTAGTAATCAAATACTAATCAACAAGAGTCAATGTTTTCATTATTGTGTCACTTCCTTCAAGATTATCAGCCTCTTATAATCAATATTGTACATTATTCTTTACAATATTGTCATTTAGAGTGGACATAATCAGTTGTCTGGACAAGTTAATTATCTGGAGGTCTAAATTAGTAATTAATTTGGACCTTTATTCTAGTATATTCTACTTAATCTGATTTTTAAAGATTAAGTCTGCAAAGCTAACTGGAATCGGCCAAATCCAATAGCTGGTGAAGCATGCCCTCGGTGTCTTGCAGCAGGGTGAATGGTTCCTTACAGTCTGGCTGGAACATAGCTGTGTCAGAATCATAGCTGTTTGCATGTGTATCATTTCTCTTATTTTGAAACGACTGCCTCTTATTTCTGTTGACCTGATTTAATTTGAATACATTTTGAAGGAGACCTTGATCTGCAGTAGTTATCTTGTGGGGGGTGGGAGAGAGATGATATGCTAGCTCTTGGAGAGGGCTAAGGAGTAAGGAGCTGATTTCTTTTTCCTTTTTAAAAAATTTTTATTTCATGTGCATTGGTGTTTTACTTACATGTTTGTCCATGTTTGGGTGCCAGGTCCACTGGAACTGAAGTTACAGACAGTTGTGAGCTGCTATGTGGGAGTTTGGAATTGAACCCAGATCCTCCGGAAGAGTAACCAGTACTCTTAACTGCTGAGCCATCTCTCCAGCCCCATGATCTGATTTCTAAGAGAATAATTGGAAAGCATTTCAGGACTTTGTGATTTCACAACTGTTGTTAATGTCTCAGATTTTCTTCTTAAGCACCCTTAGCTTGAGGCTTAGTGAGGGGTCCTGTACAAAGTTCCTGACATCAACCTGCTAATCAAAACTCGCAGAACAGTAATGCAGTTAGTGTCTAAGACCTTGTTCTGTGATGTGCTGAGTGGTGTTCTGGACTTGGAGTAAACGGACTTCGTATCTTGGACAACCAGGTTGGAAGACAATCTGGATAGGTTTACCAGGCAAAGTGTTTGGGATTTGTATACATGATTTTGATGTGACTTTTGAGGTTTACCCTAAAAAGTTCTGTAGAACCATCCCTTAGCTGTGGTGGTAATCTGGCTGTCAGAAATCACCTGTGTTTTAAGGAACAGGTTGCAGGCTGTGAGGGAAGTGCATGGTAGAGTAGATAAGCTTGCAGCAAAAATAAAGAGGTAAGGCATAATATCCAGACGTTCTGGGGGACTGTCAGAGAGGAATTGGACATGAACCTTGTCTTCAAGTGTTATAGATCTAACGGACTCTTTTCTTTGTAAAAGACAAAAGACAGAGTAAATTAAAAAAAAAAAAAGCCTTACCCCTTGACTTCCTTCTTCAGAGTTTTGTTTTTTAAACCTTGTAGCAGCTGTCAAAGTGTGGAGAATGTTAGAACCACTTACAGTGTTTTTTAAAGTTGGTAATGCATTAACACTGTTCCCTGAAACCCCAAGGTAACTGAGGCTACGCATTGGGCAAGAGCTCCATTCTGACTTGCAGCTGTGGTTGGAATTAGTGCTTTATACTAGGACTCTATTAAATCTGGGTGGGCTGTGGAGATTTGTGTTTCTCAGTTTCTAGGTGATAATGCTGATGTGTTGGAAAAGCTACCATGCTTTAAGAACCAAGAAGAGAAACCGCCACACTGATTTCCAAAGTGGTTGCACAAGTTTGCATTCCCACCAGCAATGGATGAGAGTTCCCCTTACCCCACATCCTCTCCAGCATAGGGAATCATTGGTGTTTTTGATTTTGGCCATTCTGACAGGTGTAAGATGGTATCTCAAAGTTGTTTTGATCTGCATTTCCCTGATTGCTAAGGAAGTTGAACATGACCTTAAGTATCTTTTGGCCATTCGAACATCCTCTGTTGAGAATTCTCTATTCAGATCCTTACCCCATTTTTTAA
>PVIU01000385.1:0-334465 GCA_004026605.1 Ondatra zibethicus
TTTTTTTGTAAATTGGAAGACTTAAATCAACCTTATTTTTAATGCACTGTCTGTGGTAGGGTGAGGTTTGCTAAACAGGCATACAGCCAATCTTAAGAAATTAAGCCTGCTTTTTTGACTCTTCAGAATGTTAAGAACAGGTCATAAGTAAAAGAAAATAGGAAATAAAGACCAGAGGTTGGGAAGCCTGGAGTCAGTTCAGACTGTCTGAATCACTTATGCTGTGGTGGTGATTTGAGCTGACAAGATGTTTTTGGAGGGATTGTGCTCTTCAACACTGTTTGCTTTGGGAAGTTAAGCCAGGATTTATTATGACTGAAAGATTTTAGAGCTGTCTGATAGAGTGTGGGGTTCAGAGAGTTGAAAACATCAGCTGACATTAATAGTGCGAGTTGTGATTTTGAATATTTGCAACAGTTGTAATGCAAAAAAAGGGCAGAAACCACAGTTTTATGCCTCTGTGCTTACATGGGATGGCTGAGGGAAAAAATGATATATCCAGCAAAAAAAATAGTAATCCAGTATCTAGTAAATGTAACCCATTTATCTTTAAATCTTGTATTAAGCACTGCTTATTAAAGAAATTGCATTCATTATGAAGATGTCAGACTTAAGATGTAGAATCATATAGAGAAAAAAGTTCTGAATATAATGCCTTCCTCAAATTAATTACTTCAGTTTGAATTGTGGTTAATACAAACCATTGGGCTTCTTTAAATTTGGAAAATGTATGCATGATAGATGTACAGATCTATCAGCAGATAGATAGGTATGCAGATATTGTAAATTTTTTCTGAATCTAGGACCAAAGTCTTGCATATATTTTAAGAATTAAATATATATTAATTCCAATATGTAGGATTATGCATAACAAACACTTATTAGAAGCTTATATATACAGATATAATATATTTAACACGGTAGAGTCTAAATTTGCTTGGCTATAAAGTTACTTTCTAGGAATAATCTCCTCAAAGAGCTCTCTCTGAAATTTATTTTCTGAATGTTGGGAAATTTTTCCATTACTTATCAAGGGTGATTACATGTATCAAATATATATCTTTTTATAGAGGTATTCAAGTATCTCAATATATTACTCAATGCATAAATGTAATAATGCTTATATTCTTATAGTCTGAGAAAGTATCCAATTTATTTCCAGTTCACAAAAGTATAAGTCCAAAATTAAATAATAACACACTTCTGGCACACTAATTTTATATGTGTGATAATTATTGATGTTTTGACTGGATTAACATCTGGCAGTTTGGTTATGTTTTGACCAAATACTATTATGACAGCAATGATATATTTTTTTCACTCTCTGCTGTGTCTATGTCCTCTGTTTATTTTGGCTTCTTCATAATTTTGTTATTTTTACTGATTTTCACTTGTTCAGAAACAGATCTATATGGTAATTGCATGAAGCTCAGAAGAAAATTCCAATAAACCAAGTGTAATCACTCACTGCGTGATTTTTATAAATAATCCTCCTCATCTCTCAGAGTTGCTCACTCTGCCCTCACCTTTGCAAACACCCTGAGTGTAAGTGGTCTTAAGGTAAAACTACATAGTTATTTTGTCTTGTTTGTTTTTCCCCTGTCTTTTTATTTTATCCATATACCTCTTTTAGTCCTTACATTTAATTCATTTTATTCTTCTTTCTATTTCTTAAATGCTCCATGTCTTGTGCCCTTGCTGTTACTATAACATAATGATCTCATTCACTTGACACAGAGAATGCCACTAACTTACAGGTCATACCCATGCTCCAGTATAGATCTGGAGAATGGTCTTCATTCTAAAAGACAGCGTGATTTACGTTCAGAGGACTTAACTCATGCCTTAATCTTCCTCCCCTCAGTGTGTTTACTTGATGAATTTCCCATACACTCGAAGTTCTGAGAATGCTGCAATCACATGTCTATCATCCTCCTTCATGTTTTTACTTAAAATTTCCATAGATATATCTGCACAGGTTACTTTTTTCACACCCAAGACTACCATTGTTTCTAAAGAGAAGAGCAGCTCAAACAAAAGCCCTCTGTCTTCAGTTATTCCACATGGAAATGTCCAGTTCCATTAAAGATTACACAAGGACACTTGGAAGCAACTTTTAAATTAAGTGGAATTTATAAAACACTTACAGGACATCCACTGGCTTAAACAAAGCAAATGTATTCTGTTGAATATGAAGAAGGCAAATAGGTATCATCCCAATTCACAAACTTCACTGTTTTAGTGGGGATAATACATAGGTATGTGTTATCTTGGCCTAGTTCATGGCAGTAGGAGATGGAGGATTGAAGCGTCTTATAGCATGGTAGACCAATACACAGAATGAGGCCAGGATCATAGGCCAGGTATGACCTTCAGTGGCCCACCAATAGTGACCTACTTCTAACTGACTAGTTTTGGCCTCTTGATGCTTTCATAGCCTTCCAAAATGGCACCACCAGTTATACACCAAGCTTTAAAAGTATGACTTTGTAGAGATATACCATATATAAATAATAATGGTAAATATCCCCAATTAGACTGAAGTGAACTAATTCCTTTGCTAAGTACCCAGGTACTTAGTCTGTTAAATTTTTGTGTTCATAGAGAACTTCACATTCTTTAATCCCAAATCATGCAGATAACCTCGATTCAAATATGGTAGTAAAACATAACTTGATTTTTCCAAACTGTTACTTCTAAAAGTATATTATGTGGAAGAGGTTAGTGACATATTACAAGTTAAAACATTCAGATTCATTCACATTGTCATGCATCCCAAACTCCCAACTATTGAAGGTTGCTTTGCAAATTCTGTGTGACAGATAATAAGAGTGAAAGATAGACTATCACAGGCCAAGACAGATTCTTTATTAATTAACCAATTGTATTCACAGCTTTATTTTGGCTTTTGGGTTCAGAAACAATGTGCACACCACAGTGGGGAAAGCGCAGCAGATCCCTGGGGGCAGGGCCATGTTGGGGATTCTCTCCACATCATGGCAAACCAAGATCAGAAAGCCCCAGAACCTCTAAGCTGGGCGTCAACTTTCACAGGTTTGTTCTTAGTGGCCTCCCTCAGAACAGGCATACCTCTGAGTGCACGCACTTCAATTATGAACCCCTGGGACACTTCAGCCCAAGACTCAATACATTATTCTTCTCTGTTTCGCACATAGTCTTTGGCCCAAAAGTGATGTGCAAATAAATATTCTAATTACTGTTCAGTAGCTAAGATGAGAAAACTGATCACATATAGTATTTGGGGAATGAAATCCTCCAAATCCTAATTCCTGTTGAAATTGCAGAATTGTGCTCATTGTGGTGGTTTGAATAAGAATGGCTCCCATAAGTTCTTATAGGTGAATGCTTAGTCATTAGGGAGTGCCACTGTTTGAAAATATTAGACATATTAAGAGGTAAGATATTGTTGAAAGAATTGTATCACAGCGCTCAGCTTTGAACTTTGAGTTTTCAAAATCCAATGCCAAGCATAGCATCTCTCTCTCTCCTTGGAGATCTGACTGTAGCCTTCACCTAAGTCTTTAGGCCTGCCTGCCTTAAGCCTGCCTGCCTCACTACCATGATAATGGACTACAGTTATGAAACTATAAGCAAACTCTGAATAAATTCTTTTTTTTTTTGAAAGAATTGCCTGAGTCATGGTGTCTCCTCACAGCAATAAAATAGTGAGTGACTTAAGGAGAAGTTGGTATGAGATAGTGCTGTATTGCTTTGACAGGCCAGACTAAGATGTTTGATGGAATATTATGAGAGACTTTGAGACTTTATACTAGAAAAATGGCTGAATGCTTTGCATAATACCAACTGGCAATCCTAGCAGGAGCATGTGAACTGTCAGCTCGGTTCAAAGAGTTTCACAGGGGAAGAATACTAGTAAGTGGGCTTAAGGGCATTCTTGTGATGTTTTGACAAAGAATACGGCTGATTTTTGTCTTTGTCCTAAAACCCTACCTAAGGCTAACTTGAAGTTTTTGATGAATGGTGTTGGCAGAGGAGACTTTAAGAAAGGCTACGATTGACTCTGTCCTATGGCTATTAGTGGACACGTTTATGCAGATCTATATTGAAAAGGAGCAAGCGAAACAACGACAAAAACAACATGTACATTTTGAGGAGAAAAAGAACACAAGGAAGTATAATGGACTTTAGTCCAGTGCTCAAGGAGATAAGAAGCAGCAGAATTGGCAGCTTTGGCCATGTGGTTCTGGTTTTAGAGTCAAGGATACAAGAAAGGAGTTGTGGAATCTCCCTTCATGCTAAGTTTGAGGCCTTAGTTAAACTGTGTGTGTTGAGGGCATCCCTGTGTGGAGGTGTAGTGAGGCCATTGGTGAAGTCTGTATTGTGTTTAGGACCCAAAAATGTTGGAGATGTCAGAGTCATGGGAATCCTGCTGAGGAAAGTTGAGGGCTGGGTGTGGGAATCGCCTGAAATGAAAAAAATGTGCTGTAGGCAACATAGCTGAAGGCAGTTGAAAATGTGAAGCTCCTTTGACATCAGACACGTAGTTGCAGAACTTTGAGTTTTCTCTGCTCAGGTTTTGTAATGATATTTCATTTGTATTTTAATAAATTAAGCCTGCCTGACGATCAGAGAGTTAAACAGCCCCACTGGTCAGCCTTACAGACAAGGCAGTGGTGATACCCACCTTTAATCCCAGTAGCCATACTAGTTTGCCATAGAAACTGGGCAGTAGTGATGCACACCTTTAATCCCAGCCCTAGAGAAGAACATAAGATGGGAGGAGACAGCTCGCAGACACAGTCTTATTCTGAGGATTTCTGGAGACAAGATTGCAATTTCAGACTGAGGTAGAGGTAAGAGCCAGTAGCTGGCTGTTTTGCTTTTCTGGTCTTCAGGTTGAACCCCAATATTTATCTCTGGGTTTTTATTTATTGGGCTACAGGTTTTGATCTTGCTTTGGTCCAGTATTTCCTAATTATTCCCTATTTCCCACTTTTAGAGTTGTAATGTAATCCTTTGCCATTGTATGTGGGAAGTATGTGTTCTGCTTTTTTAATTTTGATACAAAGGCTTGCAGTTAAGAGATTGCCTTAAGTCTCAGAAGAAACTATGAATTTTGAACTAGTGATGTGATAGACCATGGGACTTTTGAAATTGAACTGAATGCATTTTTTCATTATGATATGGTTACAAGCCTGTGGGGATCAGAGAGAAGAATTTGGTGATTTAAGAAAGACTATCCCCATAGGATCATATATTTGAATGCTTAGTCACCAAAGAGTTGCAAAATTTGATAGGATTAATATGTTTAACTTGGAAGCTGTGTGTCACTGGAAGGCAGCTTTGAGGCTTCAAAAGTCCATGCCAAGTACAGGGTCTTTTTCTCTCTTTGTGGATCATGATATAGCTCTTAGCTACTTCTCCAGAATTACACCTGCCTACCACCAGGCTTCCCTCCATGGTAATAACGTACTAAGCCTCTGAAAATGTTAGCAAGCCCCCAATTAAATACTTTCTTTCCTAAGATTTACCTTGGTCATGGTGTTTCTTCACAGCAATAGAACAGTGATTAACACATCTATCAACATTATGTAATTGTGAAATGAATAGTTAAAGGTGACCTAAATTTCTAGATTAATTTTGACAGTAACCTAATAATACCCAATGTAGTGCAGCATTTGTGTTATTTGTTGTATAAATAAACAAATTCAGTGAAACACTTATAAAAAATTATAAGAGACCACTGTCAACAAACTTGTCACAATTTTGAGATTACTTGATTTTCTTGTTCTCTTATTATATTCAACATTTCAATCTCTTGTTCATCTTAGATATGCTAATATCTGGGCCAGCAAGAAGAGCATTGGGTAAAGGTGCTTGCCTTCAGATCTGATGAATTCAGAGTTGGATCCCTAGAATCAACATGGCAGAAGGGGAGAACTGATCTGTCACAAACTGTCCTCTGACAATTCCCCACACTAACTGTATAAACTAAAGATACATGCTAACATATTTAAGTTAATAATGGGTGAGTTTATAGATCATTTCTTTAGGCAAGCTTTGTTTCCAAAGACTTGATATATATGATATAGTGCTTTTATTTCCTCAGATTCCTATAATAGCTATTTGTGGTCTTTATTCCTCAAATTAGTCCTGTTTTGGTGACAATGTTGTATAAAGAATGATCGATTACAATCTATAATAATAACTCAAATTCTATCAAATTATGGTGCCACAGTTACTGTGGGAAATACTACTTCTCTAAGAAAGTTTTATCTTAAAACAACTTTTAGACTATTTGTTGGTTGCTAAATTTCTTTATGAGGAGTAGCCTACAATATATTATGCTTAATTGATCCCCCGGGAAGCATTTACTATTTTCAACACAATCTACACAGGAAACCTCCCTAGACACATCTCACTAAGACAAAATGTATCCTTGAGGATTACAGTTGGAGTGAAGAATGACTGATGTGTTCTATGAAAATAACCCATTATTTATAGATGAATAGATTTATTACAACATCCTCCAACTTCTTACACATGACCTCTTCAAATACACCACTTTTCAATTATCAACCAGATAAAATAGTGTAGTCACATTTACCACTTTTCATGGAATATCTAATCTTTTATGTAACATTCAAATATAGATAATAAATAAATTAACTCTAAAGAAAAATATATAATATGCAATAGAAAATAGACAATAGACAGTTAAAATATTTATGGTTTTTTTTGTAGGTGGGAATTACATTTTCAGTGATCTCTTATGTACCCAAAGTTTTCCTGTAGTTCTCATAGTAAGGTTGATTCATAATATTTAAGACTGAATATTTAATCTTTTTAGTAATTACTTTATTTTTTATTACATATGTATATGTGAGTCTATTTGTGGGTCTCTGCATCTAAGTGAAGGTACATGTGAAGACTAGACAAGAATACTGGATCACCTGGAGCTACAGTTACAGGCAGTTGTGAACAACCCAGTGTGGATGCCGGGAAAGAAACTCAGGTCCTCAGCAAAATCCATATGTTCTCTTAACTTCTGAGCCATTTCTCTGGGCCCTCTTTCAAAAATTTTTTAAAATAAGAATTGCTTAGCTGATGAGTGATGTCTCTAGCTCCCTAGCATCCAAATTTCAACCTGGTAATGTCCCTTACACTTCCAAATTTACTTAGCTTTGAAAAGTACTTGGCTTTGGTCAAGTTAATAAATCCCCAGCCCCACCCCCACCCCACACACACAAAATTTCCTCCATTATAAAGTGATGATATTTGCACCCACCACAGAGGATTTTTGTGACAAGTATAGGAATTAATGTCTGAATTCTATACAAAACTGGTTTGTTAAGAGTGAATAACACAGAAATGATGTAAACTGATCGTCCTTCACAGAAGTCAGTAATTACTTCCTGCAGTTTTCCAGTGAGGAAAATACAATTAGACAGCATGTGAGTAAGTAGGAGCGCCTGCTGATATAAAGCCAAACACTCAAACTCCATTGTAAGCTATTTTTTGATTTGTTCAAATGATTGTTTATTCATCTTATTATTGTGCCTGATATATAAGTATATATATATATACATACATATATACACATATATGTCATGCAGAAGAATAATGAAAAGAAAAATAAGATGACTTTCTCAAAGATGGGTATTGACTTGTTTTCCATTCTTCACTATTTGATGCTATCCTAAACCTCTCCTCCTTTTAGACCAATTTTCTCTTTAATGCATGCACTACTGATGCTTGCTTATTTATTTGTGTTTCTCTATGCCCTGGCAAGTGCCTAGTTAATGACACAAGCAGAATTAGCTCACTAGTTTTATATTTTTTATTCTGAATCATTTACTTAATTTGTCTTTGTGTAAGAAAAGTGATTTTGTTTATATATGTTCAAAACCATTAAATGTATCATTTATTCCATTTAATGGAACCAACCATCATGTGGGAAACTGAGTTATCATGGTCAAGGAAAGGATACAGACTGAAACACATGTGGGCATGGCTAAAATCTGTCTCCTTTCAATTTAGGTAGCTTTTTATTCTGATGTATGGCTGGCTGTTATCTACTTCAGAAACCTATTTCTACTCTTAATGATATCGTGATGAGCTTTTGGGTCCCTGAGGAGATGTTGCAGTCTAAGTTCATAAAATTAAAACATGAGGGATGTTTTATTATCCTAATGTGCCTATATGAATTGTACATTTCTTATGAAAATATATTCATGCAAACTATTTTTCACTTCTGAATTCTCATCCACCTTTTTGATTTAAAGTGATTTTCTATTTGTACAAATAGGGAAAAGATCACAAAGGGATGTGACTTGCTGGTGTACTCAAACACATGTAAATCAATGATTAATTAGACCTTCCCAATAAATCTTCTCTCATGATGTTTCATCCTATGGTAGGTAGGTGATTTTATATAAGAACATAGTGTGTGATTTTTTTTAAATCTTTGATGGCAGTTGAAAGTTGGAGGAATTAGAAACACTATTCTGATTTTACTCCCTGATATTAAACAAAGCTCTTTATTTGTCTTTAAAGGTTAAAAAATAAAGAAGATCAGAAAGGCATGCTCATGCTATTGTGCAGGACACCTCACTTACATTCCTTGTGTCAGAAATTGTCTGTTTCCGTTCCATAGCATCTTAGTGTGTCATGCCTCTGGTTATGTGTTACACAGAGGCTCGCTTTGTTTCTCTATCCCAAACTCTTATCATGTTTCCTTTAATATTTGGCATAGGGCAACAATAGGGTCAACAGTGCCACCTCCCTGATGGCTTGGACAATTTTGTTAGTGAATCAGAGCTGTGGGAAGCTGGAGCTGTATGAGTAATGAGGGATTTTTATATCTACTGAAATATGTAATATTTGTGAACTTTGGCTTTCCTAGCAATGCTTTATTGGTAAGGAATATTAACAAGATACTGTCAGAATATCTGGAACATCTACCAGTACTCATTTAATAATCCTCGCTTTACTTTATATGCAAAATACTGTGACACTCTAAATCAATTCGAAAAAAGATCCATATAAAATATTTCTCAAGATTCGTTTAAAAATATTTCACCAAATCTCTTGAAATGATGCAATTGAATGAATGTTTCAGTCCTAACTGTTGCTATATTAGTAAGATGTGTTAGAGAGTCAGCGAAGAAGGAGCACTATTACATGAACAGAGAAAATATTTTGAAACCTTAGCAGGGAATGTTTCAAGTCTAAAATTCTACATTTGGTGTAGTTGTGGAGACAGTTGAATTGTATATTAATTGTTCAACAGGTGTGCAAGCTTGAGTTTGGTTCCCAGAACCTAATCAAACAAAGAAATTTGTATTTTGTTTTCTGTGTTGGTTTGAGGATAATGTCATACAAGAAATTTGCCCAGGAAAATCAATGTAAATCAGTTGTTCCATTTCAAACATTCTGTAATAGGAATTCCAACCATTTGTTGCTGTTTTGTTTTAACTTTGAAGTTTTTGTGTAAAAACAAATATCCACATTGTGTGTCAAAACATATAATCACATCTAGGTATGTATGAGTCTTGCAGTCTGAATGGCAGGATACATTTGTCTTTGAACTCCAGACATCAGTCTGTTGTCTGTGTTTATTATTTGTGTTCTGTAAGCAGAGACTGCTCATTTGTTCCCAGCCACCCAGACCTGAATAATCACACAGAAACTATATTAATTACAACACTGTTTGGCCTATTAGCTCAGGCTTCTTATCGACTAACTCTTACATCTTAACTTAATGCATTTCTATTATTCTGTGTTTTGTTATGAGGCGGAGACTTATAAGTAAGGTGTTGGTATCTGGCCCCTTCGGCCACTATGTGACATCTCTTTAATTCTGCCTATTCTCTCTATAGATCTCTGGATTTCCCACCTGGCTTTACTCTGCTAAGTCATTAGCCAAAATAGCTTCTTTATTAATCAGTGGTAATAAAACATATTCATAGAATACAGAGAGTAAGCCCACATCATCTCTCCTTTTCTGTCTAACTGAAAAGGAAGGTTTCAACATCCAAAACTCTAGAATTAACAGGGATATCTAGTACCAGGACAGTTACCAATGATCTATAATATTGAAGCATCCATCTTCAGCCTACAGGCCCACAGTATCCAGCAGACATTTCAGTGAAGTAGGAAATTTGAAGATCTGTTTTGCTTTGTAATGGTAATGTTTATCAGTTGCTTTCTTCTGCATCCTGCAGAATGTGTGACAGTTTCTTTCATGAAGCAGGGAACATGAAGGGCTGTCTCACCTTCTTTTGGCAAGTTCAGCAGTCACTTTTCTGTGGGACATGCATGTCCAGTTCATACAGCATACCATAAAGCAATCTAGGCAGGAGCAGTTTCTTGACCAAATGACTAGCAAACTCTGTAAGGAGCCTCTTCGATGCCATCATCCTCTTTGGTGCTACCAAAACCAGACATGTCTCACTACTGAGATAAGACTACATTCTTAAAACCTTTTTAATATCATGTTCTATAAATCTTTGAAAGATTTGAAGAATACCTATCCATCTGAAATACATCTCTATACATCTAGAAAATCTAACTAACATGACTACATTATAGATGATTATTAATCTGTATTTCTTATACATTACATTTTTAAATGAGCTGCACAAACATAATACCTTAAACAAGAACAGAAATACGTACTCACAGTATAACAAAATCAACCTTAAATATGTACTAGTAGATAAGATCTATACCAATGCAAATTATTCATCTCTATATCAGTGTTCTAAAAAGAATTGCATTTATTTGTGTGCTTCTGAATGCACATAATTTTAGTTTAATAGAAGGTTGCATCAAACATCTACCAGATACTTCTCACCTCCATTAGAAAGAATTGCAGAAAAAAGGAATAGCTTGGTTCTCTGCTAGATGGTGAGAGTCAGGGTGAGAAATGAGAGGTAGATAACATTGATCAGTCAGCTGGATTATGTCTATGTCTAGAACTACAGTCTGAGATCTTTGTAACCATTTTCTCTGTGTTATGATTTCCCAACCATGTGTTTTTTGATGCCTTTTTGTTCTAGAAACTAGTCAGAAATAAAGATAGTACAAGATTGATGCCTTACCTAATTTCTACAGGATGTGTTTAGGCCCTTCCCCCAGAGCCTGTTCTTTAGTAGAAACCCTTAACAAACCTTGGCTTATAAACATATCTTCCTGTTCATTGTCTCTAACCTTACCTGACATTTCCCTCTGAGCTGTTATTTCTTGGAATTCAAATGTTTCTTCTTTTATTGGTAACACCATTCACTGGGTTTAAGGCATACCATACTCTGTTACTTCCTTTTTAACTTTATTATGTCTACAAAGACCCTATTTATAAATAAAAGATATTCATAAGTTCTGGATACATTAAAATTGAGAGGAAAAATATGTAACCCAGTTCATAAATAGTGACCTATTTTTTTCCTGTAATGCTCATAACTGTAAATGTTCCATGGTTGTTTAGTCCATACACTCCACATTCTAACACTGTTACACAAAACCACCATGTAAAACACACTGCCCTTCTCTTGTACAGCACCACACTTGTCTTTCACTCCCTTCCCATTTAATCTTGAGAGTGCCCGTGTATTGTGCATGAACAAATTATGGATCCTAATCAGCAAGAAAGTTACCATTTACTTCTGTTTCTAACATGATTCCTTTATGTAAAATTCTAGTGAGAGGAAATCAAGTTGATTGGTTCAAGAGCTAACAATGTGAAGCACGCTTATTTTCGCATTCTTGCAATTCTTGATTTCTGTTGTGCAAGGCAAAGCTCCATCCATCATTACAATAGCTTTAGATAAGGAGAAGCTCTTTTTGCAAAGCAGTGTTCTTCCACAACTACTGCTCATAGTTTTAGTGTTTGAGGTCAACTGCCTTTCTAGCTGATGTCCATATCTTTACTTGGACTTCATGCTTTCATTTTCCATGATAGGATCAAAAATTTTTGCTAAAGCAATTTAGTTTTAAGCATATTTAGTCACAAACAGTGGTTTTTGGTTAAATAAACATTCTTTTAATTTCTGATTGTGTCTTTGTGTCTATGTCAACTTTATCAACATCTAACTCTAGAAAAATCTGACAAAGTTTTAAGGTAAATGGTAGTGTGGCACATTATTCACTGGCTGTTTTCTAAATATCTATTATTAATTCACAAATTATTTTCTTGAGAACTGTAAGACTCAACAAGGGCACATGCACACACATGCATGGACATGCTCACACACACTCACATGCTTACACACATACACACATCTACATATATATGCACATACATGCACACACACAGGAATGCACAAACTCACATGCATACACACTCACACATATGTGCAAACACATGCACAGCCACATGCACACACATAGGCATGCACACACACACATTGACACACAATGTGCACACACCCATATAAATACACACATGCACACATACATGCATAAACTCCTATATTCATATTCATGCACATGCACACATACCACAAAAACACCTATCATTTCTCTGTTGCATTTCTGTTTGAAGTACCATCTTGTTGGTTAACCCTCCTACATCCTCTCCTGTTCTTCCCAAGTCTGTGGCACTTCCATAAATCCAGAATACCTTCATCTCTGAAACTTTTGTCCTTCATATTGAATACATAATTTCACATCATGGAATTTCATGAATCACATCCTGAGTTTCTCATTAAGAAAGGATGTAAAGGATCCCCTGTGACCTCAGAGGAACTCTGAACCATAGGCTGCATGCAGCTGCACACAGTGAACCAAGAGTGAACCAAGAGAGTGGGCCAAAAGAGACCTCAGAGGCTCCCTGAGACACAGACAGTGACTTCACACAGTAGACTAAGAGCAGCTCCACAAAACACAGATGGCAACTGCAAGGATGGACAAAGAGGTAAAGACATGGGTGGCACCAATTGGAAAAAGAGACGGGTAGATATCAATGCAAAAATTCATTCAACAACCTAAAAAGCAACATGGTAATACCAGACTCCATTGATCATACAACAGGGAGACCTGATCATCCTAACCCAGCAGAAGAAAATAATCTTAAATATAACTTTATGAAGGTGATAAAGACCCTTAGAGAAGAAATGAAAAATTTCCTTAAAGAAATGGAAGAAAAGACAAACAAAAAATGGAAAAAATCAATAAATTTCTTTAAAAAACTCAAGAAAAAGAAAACAAAAAGGTGAAGGAAAAGTTCAAGACTTGAAAGCTGAAATAGAGGCAATAAAAAGTAAACACAAATTGAGGGAAAAAATGGAAAATCTGGGTAAATGAAAAGGAACTACTGATGCAAGCATAATCAACAGAATACAAGAGATGGAAAAGAGAATCTCAAATGTTGAAGATACTATAGAGGAAATAGATTCACTGGTCAAAGAAAACGTTAAGTTCAACAAATTCTTAACACAAAACATTCAGGAAATCTGGGACACCATGAAAAGACCAAACCTAAGAATAATAAGAATAGAAGGAGAAGAACTCTAGCTCAAAGGTTCAGAAAATATATTCAACAAAATCATAGAAGAACACTTTCCAAACCTAAAGAAGGATATTCCCATGAAGGTACAGCAAGCTTACAGAACACCAAATAGATTGGACCAAAAAAACAAAGTCCCCTTGCCATATAATAATCAAAACACAAAACATACAGAATAAAGAAAGAATATTAAGAGCTGCAAAGGAAAAAGGTCAAGTAAAATATAATGGTAGACCTATCAGAATTGTACCTGCCTTCTTGATGGAAACCATTAAAGCCAGAAGGTTCTGGATAGATGTGCTACAGAAAATAAGAGACCATGGATGCAAGCCCAGACTACTATACCCAGTAAAGCTTTCAATCAGCATCAGTTGAAAAAAACAAGATATTCCATGACAAAAACAGATTTAAACAATATGTAGCCCCAAACCCAGACTTACAGAAATTGCTAGAAGGAAAATTCCAACCCAAGGAAGCTAACTGCACACACAAAAATACAGGCAACAAATAACTTCACACCAGCAAACCCCCAAAAATGGAAACACACAAACACTACAACCGAAAAATAACTGGAATTAGCATTCACTGGTCATTAATATATCTTAATATCAATGGACTCAATTTACCTATAAAAAGACACAGGCTAACAGAATGGATATGAAAGCAGGGTCCATCCTTCTGCTGTATATAAGAAACATACCCCAACCTCAAAGACAGACATTACCTCAGAGTAAAGGGATGGGAATAGATATTTAAATCAAATGGACCTAAGAGAAAAACAGGTGTACCTATACTAATATCTTAAAAAATAGATTTCAAACTAAAATCAATCAGGAGAGATGGAAAAGGACACTTCATACTTATCACAGGAAAAATCCATCAAGATGAAGTCTCAATCCTGAACATTTATGCTCCAAATACAAGAGCACCTACACATGTAAAAGAAACATTACTAAAGTTTAAATCACACATCAAACCCCACATACTAATAGTAGGAAACTTCAACACCCCACTCTCCCCAATGGACAGGTCAAGCAAATAGAAACTTAACAAATAAATAAGAAAATTAACAGATGTCATGACTCAAATGACTTAACAGACGTCTATAGAACATTTCACCCAAACACAAAAAAAAATATATCTTCTTCTCAGCACCTCATAGAACCTACTCTAAAATTGATCACATACTCGGTAACAAAGCGAACCTCAAGAGACAAAAAAAAAAAAAGGGGAATAACATTCTGTATCATACTAGATCACCATGGTTTAAAGTTAGAATTTAACAACACTAATTGCAGAAAGCCTACAAACTCATGGAAATTGAACAGTGCTCAATTGAATCACCCCTGGGTCAAGGAAGAAATAGAAAGAAATTAAACACTTCCTAGAATTCAACTAAAATGAAGGCACAATGGACCCAAACCTATGAGACACTATGAAAGCAGTGCTAAGAGGAAAATTCATACCACTAAGTGCCTACATAAAGAAAGTGGAGGAATCTCACATTAATGAATCAACAAAAGCTGAAAGCGCTAGAACAAAAGAAGCAGACTCACCCAGGAGGAGTAGATTGATGTGGAATTCCCCTCTGTATGCTGTGCATACAATTGGTTAATTAATAAAGAAAACTGCCTTGGCCTGTTGATAGATTAAAACTTAGATAGGAAGAAGGTGGAGTCAGGGAGAAGCCATGTAACCCCACCGGAGACAGATGCCTGAACTTTAGCTGGTAAGCCACAGCCATGTGGCGATACACAGATTAATGAAAATGGGTAAATTAAGATGAAGAGTTATTCAAAAAGAAGCTAGAGCTAATGGGCCAAGGAGTGTTTTAAATAATATAGTTTCTGTGGGATTATTTAGTGTCTGAGCTTCTGGGAAACAAACAAGTGGCCTATTGCAACAGTAGATAACAGGAAATAATTAAATTAAGGTTGAAATCAATAAAATAGAAACAAAGAAAAAAATACAAAGAATCAATTAAACAAAGAGCTGGCTCTTTGCGAAAAACAACAAGATAGACAAACCCTTATCCAAACTAATCAAAAGTCAGAGAGAGAACATCCAAATTAGCAAGATCGGGAATGAAAAGAGGGAAATAACAACAGACACTGAGGAAATCCAGAGAATCATTAGGTCATACTAAAAAAGCTTGTACTCCACAAAATTGAAAAATGTAAAGGAAATGGACAATTTTCTGGATAGGTACTGTGTACCAAAATTAAATCAAGACCAGGTGAAAAGTTTAAATAGACCTATAACGTACAAAGAAATAGAAGCTGTCACCAAAAGCCTCCCAACCAAAAAAGCCCAGGCCCTGACAGTTTTAGCTCAGAATGATACCAGAACTTCAAAGAAGAGCTAATAGCTACACTCCTCAAATTGTTCCACATAAAAGAAACAGAAGGAACATTGCCAAACTCTTTCTATGAGGTTACATTTACCCTGATACCGAAACCACATAGACTCAACTAAGAAAGAGAATTAAAGGCCAATCTCCCTAATGAACATTGATGCAAAAATACTCAATAAGATACTGGCAAATCAAATCCAAGAACACATCAGAAAAAGTCATTCACCATTATCAAGTTGGCCTCATTCCAGAGATTCGGGGATGGTTCAACATTAGAAAATCTATCAATTCATAAATAAATCTATCACTATATACATAAACTGAAAGAAAAAATATATGATCATTTCATTAGATGCTGAAAAAAGCATTTGACAAAACCCAAAATCCCTTCATGGTAAAGGTCATGGAGAAATCATGGATACAAGGAGCATATCTACATATAATAAAAAGCAATATACAGCAAGTCACCAGCTAACATCAAATTAAATGGAGAGAAACTCAAAGCAATTCCACTAAAATCAGGTAAAAAAACAAGGCTGTCCACTCTCTCCATATCTGTTCAACATAGTTATTGAAGTTCTAGCTAGACTAATAAGACAACAAAAGGAGATCAAGGGGATTCAAATTGGAAAGGAAGGGGATTCAAACTTTAGCTATTCACGATGATATGATAGTATACATAAGTGATCCCAATAATTCTACCAGAGAACTCCTGCAGCTGATAAACACCTTCAGTAATGTGGAAGGAGACAAGATTAATTTAAAAAAATCAGTAGCCCTCCTCCTATATACAAATGATAAAGAAGCTGAGAAGGAAACCAGGGAAACATCACCACTCAAAATAGCCATGAAATAATAAAAAATATCTTGGGGTAACACTAGCCAAGAAAGTGAGAGACCTGTTCGACACAAACTTTAAGTCTTTAAAGAAAGAAATTGAAGAAGATATCAGAAAATGGAAAGATCTCTGATACTCTTGGATAGGTAGGATCAAAATAATAAAAATGGGAATTGTACCAAAAGCAATCTACAAATTCAATGCAATCCCCATCAAAATTCCAACACAATTCTTCACAGACCTTGAAAGAACAATACTCAACTTCATAAGGAAAAACAAAAACCCAAGATAGCAAAAATAATCCTGTAATTAATAAAGTAACTTCTGGGAGGCATCACCATCCCTAACATCAAGCTCTATTAGAGACCTATGGTAATGAAAACAGTTTGGAATCGGCATAAAAATGAAAGATTGACCAATGGAATTGAATTTAAGACCCGGATATTAATCCATACACCTATGAACACCTGATTTTTGACAAAGAAGCTAAAATTATGCAATGGAAATAGAAAGCATCTTCAACAAATAGTGCTGCCATAACTGGATGTCAATATGCAGAACAATGAAAATAGATCCATATCTATCCCCATGCATAAAACTCAAGTCCAGATGATTAAAGTCTTCAATATAAATCAAGCTACACCGAACCTAATAAAAGAGAAAGTGGAAAGTAGCCTTCAATGTATGGGCACAGGAGACCATTTCCTAAATATAACCCCAGTAGCACAGGCACTGAGAGAAACAATTAATAAATAGGACTTCCTGAAACTGAGAAGCAAAGGGCACAGTGAATAAGACAAAAAGACAGCCTACTAAATGTGAAAAGATCTTCACCCACTCCACATCAGATGGAAGACTGATCTCCAAAATATATAAAGAACTCAAGAAATTAGACATCAAAATGTCAAATAATCCAATTTTAACAAACGGGGCATAGATCTAAACAAAGAATTCTCAAACAGATCTAAGAAGAAGAATTTCAAATGGCCAAAAGGCACTTAAGGAACTGTTCAACATCTTTAGCCATCAGGGAAATGCAAATCAAAATGACTTTAAGATACCGTCTTACACCTGTCACAATGGCTAAGATCAAAAACACCAAAAATAGCATATGCTGGAAAAGATGCAGAGTAAAGGGAACACTCCTCCATTGCTGGTTTGGGTGCAAACTTGAAAATCAGTGCATAATGAAAATCAGTATGGCAGTTTTCTCAGGAAATTGGAAATCAACCGACCTCAGGACCAAGCAATACCATTATTGGGCATATACCTAAAGGATGCTCAACCATACTACATTTGTTCTACTATGTTTATAGCAGCATTATTTGTAATACCCAGAACCTTTGTTCAACTATGTTTATAGCAGCATTACTTGTAATACCCAGAACCTGGAAACAACCTAGATGCTCCTCTACTAAAGAATGGATAAAGAAAATCTGGTGCATTTATACGATGGATCACTACTCCGTGGTAAAGCAGAGTGACATCTTGAAATTCGTGCACAAATGGATGGAACTAGAAGAAACCATTCTGAGTGAGGTGACCCATACCTAGAAAGATAAGCATGGTATGTTCCCACTCACAGGTGAATACTAGCAGTAAAGCAAAGGATGAGGAGTCTATAGTCCACAACTCCAGAGAAGCTAAGTAACAAGGAGAGCTCTAAGAGAAACATACATGGATTTTCCTGGGAAAGAGAAATAGACAAAATCTCCTGGCAAAATCGAGAGTGTTGGGGTTGGGGGATAAGAGACAGAAGGGGAGGAGGAAGAGAAAAAGGGAAGAAGGGAGGAAAACTAAAGGGAATGGGATGGTTGAGATGGGGAAAGGAAAGAGACAGAGAACAAGAGAAGAGATAACTTGGTTGAAGGAGCCATTATAGTGCTAGCAAGAAACCTGGCACCAGAGAAATTCCCAGGATTTCACAAAGATGACTCCTGTTAAGACCCTAAGCAACAGTGGAGAGGCCTTGCTCTGTACTCAAATTGATGACTATCTTAAATGTCATAATAGGCCCTGCATCCATCAACTGATGGAAGCAGATGCAGAGAACCACAGTGGAGGGGTGAAAATACGAGCAAAGAGGTCAAGACCATGATGGGGATACCCACTGAAACGGCTGACCTGAGTTAATGGAAGCTTTCCTACTCTGGCCTGACATAAAGGGAACCAGCATAGGACCAAACTAGACTCTCTGAATGTTGGTGACAGTTGTAAGACTGGGGCAGACCGTTGAGCCACTGGCGGTGAGGCCAGAAATTATCCCTACTGCTTGTTCTGGCTTTTTGGAACCCATTGCTCAGTCTAGATATAGTAGGGAGGGCTTTGTTCCCACCTCAAAGCAATTTGCTAGACTATGTTGACATCCTCACAAGGACATCTCCTAGGAGTGGATGGGGGTTGGGATTGGGTGAATATGGAGAAAGCAGGAGGTGGGAAGGGAGTGGGAAATGGATTTGGCAGGTAAATGAGAAAAGATAGTTAAAAACTAAGTTACTAAAAAGAAAGGGTGTAAAGAAAGTCAATGCATGTTCTCACCTGTAAAGGATGCTATCAGGTCTTGGATACAGTTTAGGAACAGAACATTGGCTTCGGATATCACTGCAGCACTCTTGGTTCATTCCTCAGTGCCGCAAAAAGGAGAGCTAGATGAGGAGGAGAACATTGTCTATTCATACACAAATTGATAGCTTGGTCCTACAATAATTCCAAAATTAAAAATATATTATGAATTTTAATGCAAAGGACTAAATTTTTTAACTGCAAGTTTAAAATATTTTATTACGTTTATTTAGTGTTTTGTTTGTGTAAGTTCTGATGGTGTTGGTGATGGAGGTGGTGGTGGTGGTGGTGGTGGTGGTGTGTGTGTGTGTGTGTGCTCATGTGGAGGTCAGAGAACAACCTTCACTGGAAGGTTCTCTCCTTCTTCCATGTATGTGAGTCAGTCTTGGGGATTAAACTTGGGTTGTTAGGCTAGGCAGCAAGTTAGCCTCTGAGCCACTTCTCATGTCCCAGCTTCTAATTTCAGGGATAGCTATTGGTAGATCAATCTAAAACTGCTCCTATTACAACTTTATGGTATGTGGGTTTTCCCCCTTAACTTAGAAGCTTTTACATTTTTTCTTTTTATTGAAAATAATTATTTTCACAGATACTATATTTTGGTAATGGTTTCCCCTTCTACTCTTTTCAGTTCCTCTTAACCTCACCTCCCTATAGCTCAACCTCCTTTCTGTCTTTCATTAAAAACAAACAGGCAATAACATAATATAAGCCATTGTTCTAGGAAATTTGGAACAAAAAGTAGCTGAAATGACCTTATGTGAATTACAATCATATTTTCTTTTCAAAGTCCGTAAATATTATTGTTATAAGAAACCCATGTGTTTTTAAGCAATGACTACAATCCTTTCTTCAGAAGAAAATAGACTATACCCTGTATAGTACACATAGCGGCAATAATGCATCAATTAAAAATAAAGTTAAAAACAACACAAAATAAAACAAGAACAGACGTCTAAGGGATAATAAAATAATAAGATGATGCAAAAACTGTCATATTAGAGTTGGACAAGATGAAGAGAAGGAAATAGTGCAAGAGAAGGCACAAGAATCAGAGACCCACTCCTTCACACATTCAGGAATCCCATAAAACACAAAACTGGATGTCATAATGTGCACACAAAGACCCTGGAACTCTGCATACTGCACCAGTCTCTGTGAGTTCATATGAGCTTTGAACATGGTGGTTTGGAAGGACTCATTTGCTTGGTGTCCTCCATCCCCTCTGACTCTTCAACTCTTTCTGCCTCCTCTTCCTCAGAGTTCCTTAACTCTTAAGGGAGATATTTGATGCAAACACCCCATTTAGATCTGAGTGTTCCAAGGTCTCTCACTCTCTGCATAATGTCTGACTATAGATCTCTTAATTTGCTCCCATCTGCTGCAGGATGAAGCTACCCTAATAATCGCTGAGCAAGGCACTGATCAATTAGTATAAAGGAATGTTGTTAGGAGTCATTTCATCATTATGGATGTTTGTTAATACTGGTTATCACTCGTCTTATTATATAGACATGCTCTTCAGCTTTCTGAGTATTGAAAATAGAGGTTTGTAGCCATTTCTTCTCTAAGCAGAGGTCTGAAGCATCTTTAATATGCACCATGGATATGTATGAATGACAATTTCACATATGATATATTTTTTATTATGTATGCCTATAATGTTCCATTGAATAAATTTCAGTTTGTTTTATGACAGAAATAATAGGGTATTAATGAATAAACAATAATCAAGGAAAATAAATTCTCTGGAAAATAAACATTTCTTTAAGCAAAAGAAACAATGTTTATTTGAAGATTTTCACAAGTCATTTACATTCTATGTTATTTTTATTCCTTTTTAATGATTCCAGCAATAGATGTATCCCAGGCTATAGGTTGTTTTTCCACTGCCTTTTAAAGGTGATGGGTCATGGAATTTATTTTAGCTCAAATCTGTTGACTCTGGAATGTGTGTCTATTTTTGGTTCTGTGGACCTGTGTCAGACTATATATCACGCCAATCTTTGACTTTTAGATAAGGATTTTAGATTTAATGTGTATAAAGCGTGTTTCTAGCATTGCGTAAATAATAAAAGCTATTTCAGTGTAGAAGAGTACATTGTAACATTTGTCAGCATGAAAATTAAAAAAAAAAGGAAATGTGAGTCTGTGAGATGACTCAATGAACAAAGATATTTGCTGTACAGGCCTCATGACAAGTGTTAGATTCTGGATCCCATTGGAAGGAAAGAACCAACTCCCAAATGTTACCTCGGACATCCACAAATGAACTGTGGCATGACCATGTCTGCTCTCTCTCTCTCTCTCTCTCTCTCTCTCTCTCTCTCTCTCTCTCAGACACACAAACACACACACACTGATAATAACAATAAATAAAAATTTAAAAAGAAAAGGTAACATCAATGTGCCATGAAACTCCCTGTTCTTTTTCTGGCTTCCTTCAAATTTCACACCTCTGCCGCACCCTGCATCCTCCCTGGCTAGGAATCTACAGGTAATGAAATCAAAGACAGGTGGTCAACACTGTCATAGGCATCGCCTCTTTGTTTCCTACAGAAGTGGCTAAGCAGCTAGAGTCACCAGTAGTGCTGCTCAGTAGTGTGAGAGCAAGTGGATCATTCCCGTCTGGCAAAGTCTTCTATCTCTGAAAGCTCTGCATTCCTATGTCTAGTTACCTCTTTTTAAGCTTTCCACTCTCTGGGTTCTTTTTACAGTCATCCTTTTAGCACATTCATGCTTTTCCTAGATAAAAGGAAAATGTATGAACAATGCAGGGTGAACGTGGAATGCAGTTAGGCCATGTTTCATGCAGGCTAGAAGGGGTCACTGTGGTAAGACCCAAGGAGATGGCTCAAATCTGAAATGACTCAAGAGAGTGTTTTTATTTTTTCAATAATGATTAAATATGAAATTACATTGACAATACTCATAACATAAAAAGTATTTTGAATAAAATATCATGCCTATATTTGAGAACGGAATTATTTTCTTCACAGGTAAACAAACAATTCTGCATTTCAATTCCAATTTCCATTTTTTTCTGCTTTATATTAATTTTGTTCTCTTAATTTTCTTTCAAAACTAAGTTTAAAAGACTTAAAGTTTGAACAATGAGTAAAAATTCATAGTTGGCTGTTATACCCTTTAAATTATCACTAAGTATTTGTGTGTTAAAATTAAGATTTGTTTAGTTGCAGTTACAAACTGCCTTATATTTTTAATTATTTATTTTACTTTTGAGATTATAATATAATTACATCATTTCCTCTATCCCTTTCTTTCTTCCAAACTTATGCACATGCTTCACCTTGCTCTCTTTTAAATTCGTGGCTTTTTCATTAATTATTGTTATGCACATATATACATATATACTTCTAAATACATAAACACAAACTTCTTAGTCTGCATGTTAACTGTGTATATGTTCTCGGAGCTGATTGCTTGTTATTAGATAATCAGTGTGTATGCTCTTCCCCGAAAAGACTTTTTTTTTATTTTTTTTACCATTCAAAATTTCCACTTCCTCCCCTCCTCCCATTTCCCTCCAGCTCCCCCACTCACCCTTCCCCCTCCCCTCCATTCCTAAGAGAGGGCCGGGTACCCTGCCCTGTGGGAAGTCCAAGGCCCTCCCCCCTCCATCCAGGCCTAGGAAGGTGTGCATCCAAATAGACTAGGGTCCCAAAAATCCAAAACATGCACTAGAGACAAATCCCAGTGCCATTATCATTGGCTTCTCAGTCAGCCCCCATTGTCAGCCACATTCAGAGAGTCTGGTTTGATCACAAGCTCGTTCAATCCTAGTCCAGCTGGATTTGGTGAGCTCCCATTAGATCAGGCACATTGTCTCAGTGGGTGGACCAACCCCTCATGGTCCTGACTTCCTTGCTCATCTTCTTCCTCCTTTTGTTTTTCAACTGGACCTTGGGAGCTCAGTCCAGTGCTCCGATGTGGGTCTCTGTCTCTATCTCCAACCATCGCCGGACAAAGGTTCTATGGTGATATTCAAGATATTCATCAGTCTAACTATGGGATAAGGCCAGTTCAGACACCCTCTCCTCTACTGCCCAAGGACCTAGCTGGGAACATCCCTGTGGATACCTGGGGACCCATCATAGCCAAGTCTCTTGCCCACCCTAAATTGGCTCCCTTAATTAAGATATCTTCTTCCCTGCTCCCATATCCACACTTCCTCCATCTCTGCCATCCCACTCCCCCAAGTTCTTCCCAATCCTCTCCCTTCTCTCTCCCCCTCTCCCATTTTCCCCACTCCACCTCCACCCCCATGCTCCTCCCAACTTTTACCTGGCGATCTTGTCTGCTTCCAATTTCCAGGAGGATCTATATATGTTTCCTTTGGGTTCACCTTATTATTTAGCTTCTCTAGGATCGCGCACTGTAGACTTAATGTCCTTTGTTCATGGCTAGAATCCACTGAGTGAGTACATACCATATTCATATTTTGGGGTCTGGGTTATCTCACTCAGGATAGTGTTTTCTATTTCCACCCATTTGCATGCAAAATTCAAGATGTCATTGTTTTTTACCGCTAAGCAGTACTCTAATGTGTGTATGTGCCACACTGAAAAGACTATTTTTTTTCCAGTCAGCATTCTTTAGTTTCCTCTAGTTCCATTTGTAGGGCTTAGGCCTTGTGGGTTTTCCTCCGTCCACTTTAGCATGTCTATTGTTGCTGTCCTTGTTCAGCTCATGTTGAGGCAATCAAACTGTTGAAACACTTCGGGCATAGCTTCTGCTATTCCTAGAAGACACATCTCACAGCAAATTCCCTTATCCTCCAGCTCTGACAATCTTTCTGCGTCTGTCTCTCCATGATTCTTGAGCCTTAGGTGTGGGAGTTGTTCTGTAGACAGATCTTTTGGGATTGAGCTCCACAACTATTCATTTTGATTGGTTGTGGTTTTCTGTAATGGTCTCCCACTGTTGCACAGAACGTTTCCTTGTGAGGCATGAGAACTATACTTGTCTGTGGATATAAGGATAAATGTTTATAGAGTACAGTTAGAGAGTATGCTCTTTTAGTTAAATGACAGTGTAGGTTCTCTTTCAAAATCCATGATGTCACTTAATCTCAAAATGTTTTTACATGTGTGCACAAGGAGAAAAAATATTTAAAGTGGTTTTAAAAGTGCAACATTTAATGTATTTAATCTGAATAGGTGATAAAATTTTTCCATATGCCATATTGTATGTAGTATTTTAGGACTCTACTGTGTCTAGAGAATTACACCTGTGTATTCTTGTACATATTCATGTACATGTAAATACATATATGTAATGCATATAAAAATGTATATTCATAGAAAGAATGTACTGCACTCCCCTAGAAAATATATCAAATAATTGACATTTATTATTTCATTAATGGAACAATTATGAATTTTATTATTCTCTTGGAAACTTTCTTTGTAAGTTTTGAGTATCTGTTACTTTTCACAAGACATGATGCATAATATGTCCATAGAGATACACCTTTCACCAGTAAAAACATACATCCATAGAGAGACACTTTCCACTAGTAAAAACATACATGTACAGAGAGACACCTTCCACCCAGTAAAAACATATGTCCATGGAGAGACACCTTCCACCCAGTAAAACATATGTCCATAGAGAGCCACCTTCCACCCTGTGTACTTTCTTTAATCAAATATCAACTTTTGAAATATCAAAAGTTCAAATACTTCTTTTTACAGATCAATCTGATGTGTTATATAAGTGGTTTAAAAATAGATGAAATTGACGGGAGGTGGTGGCGCATGCCTTTAATCCCAGGACTTGGGAGGCAGAGGCAGGTGGATCTCTGTGAGTTCGAGGCCAGCCTGGTCTACAAGAGCTAGCTCCAGGACAGGCTCCAAAGCTACAGGGAAACCCTGACTCGAAAAGACAAAAAACAAAACAAAACAACAACAAAAAAAACAGATGAAATTAATTTTCACACAAATTTATATTTAGGAAAAATTTGAAAGACCTTTCAAGAAAATGTTCAAGTTTAATTTTATGCAAATAACATTGTTTATCTAATTACAATCTGTTCTTGAGCATAATAAGTGATTTTGAACTGGAATCATATGTAAAAAATAGCTTTGAAATGCTTGAACATTTTTGTACATCAAAACTATTACATGATTTTCTGTAGAGACTGTAATGTGATTAGTCACATTACGTTAGCTCATGGTGTGATGAAAGTTAGAGATATGAAATTCACACCAGTGAAAATTAAAATGCACTGTTTCCAATTACTATACAGTTCAGACCGATATAAAACTATTAGCTATTGCTTGAGTCATTCATCACTTTTCTTATATGTATGTCAGATGTGGCACCCTTTGCTAAACATGACCGATTCAGCTTTGACCATTAATCAATTAAAGTGCTGAGGTGTGCAAGG
Organism: Ondatra zibethicus; assembly: GCA_004026605.1. Lineage (NCBI taxonomy): Eukaryota > Metazoa > Chordata > Mammalia > Rodentia > Cricetidae > Ondatra > Ondatra zibethicus. Next base: position 25,655 of record PVIU01000385.1, read on the forward strand.
GATATGTTATCATCATGAGTTGAGAGAGCCCAAGCTCCACTTTTCCCTCATCTCCAGGTTCTCTTTATGGATGGCTGTTTACAATTGGAATTCAATGTGGAATGTGAAGTCTTCAGTTTTGACCAGTGGACACACTAGGATACACATGGAGCAGTAGTTGATTTTAAAGCACATATTAATATATGAAGTTCCTGATATTAATATAAGGAGAGAGAGTGATAGTGAGGAAAGGAGAAAAACAACAGATGGGAAGAGATAGAAACAACAAAAAGCAGTAATGTACAAAGAAGGAAAGGTCTGGGAGGAGAGGAGGGAAGGGACATAGAACACTTGAATTCACCAGGCATCCCATATACATATATATGTATCCGTATGGAAATCTTTATCTTTTTTAATATTTTGAAGTAACTGCACTATCTCACATATATATACATATATATGTATATATGTGTATGTGCGTTCATGTATACATACACATACAAACACCAGTCCATATGCATATGATGGAAGAGGAATTAAATTCTTATATTCCCAGAATGTTAACAAGTTTTAAGTGAAATGAAAAGGGTAATGGAGAGGAGGCGGGGAGGGCTAGAGAATACAGGTGTGTGTTTATAAGATTCTACTAGGAATAGTCCTGTAGAACTGGGAGATTGACTGTGTCACTGCCTGGGAACGATGGTTGTGCAAAAGACTAGCATAGGATGGATACTTGGGCGAAAGCAGAAAATGTTGTTTGAGGTGATGAAAAATAACCTCTCCAGTAAGCTTTCAACAGCTATTGACACTTAATATTCCAAAGTCAGGTATCTGCATTTTATAAGCAGCTTCAGAAAAGCCCCAAGAATATAAACTAACATCAAGTTCTACTCTAAGACACGGTTGACAAGTGGCTACTGATTTGAAATTATGCAGCTGAATCATTTTATACTGTGTGTGTGTGTGTGTGTGTGTGTGTGTGTGTGTGTGTGCGTGCGTGTGCATGTGGTATGTCTCTGTTTAAAGGCAGGTTTATTTCTTTACACACATTTTTCTCTGAGAAAGATTGCATGGAATAAATTCACTGACAAGATCCATTCATTAGGGGATTGTTTTTCTCGAGTTTGTGCACAGGGAGTTAGTAGGTACATCACCACCAAGGCCATTATGATGACAGGTTACCATTATAGAAAATGAAGTAATACTGTTTTGGGGTGGGGATGGGGAAAGGTTGGCTTAGCAAGGATGAACTCAAGCTGGGGTAAATTCTAAATTAATTAACTCCAGTTACTCTGAGATTCTATTGTACAAAAGCAGAGACTGAAGCTATGGCTCAAACTGTTGTCTGTTACATAGAATGAAGAGTGAGAAAATTAGTATGTATCTTATTGTATGAAGATTGATCCAACCATGATATTAGATAATTTGCATCACATATAATTTGTAATTAATTATGACTTTAAAGCCCCTCTGATTAGAAAATTCAGTTCAGAAATAATATCTAAACTATTAAAAGAGTAGTAAATTTCTCTAAAGTTGATATGAAATGTTTAATATATTAAGGCACAAGTTTCAATAATTAATATACAGAATAGATAAACAAATATAAAATAATGTTTATATAAAAATATATGTACATAAATAAAAGTACATCTCTTGCTGTGTCTCTGATGGAGAAGCATCCTAATCCTTAGACTCCCAAGGTGTAAAATCCTGGATGAGATGGAAAAAAAATATGGGAGACTCAACGTGAACCTGGTTCAATATCAAGCACACTCTCTATATGGAGAATGGCTTTGCACAAGGGCCAAAGTCTACTCTCAGATGAACAAGTCTACCAGCCATGAGGAAGTGATGTTCCAGGGAGATGGTTCAAGATGTAAAGGATCCTGTCACTGTGACTAATGATGTAAATGCAGTACTGGACCCACACTCAATGGAAGGGGAAAACTGAACCTTGCACATTGTCCTCTGACCTCCACATAGGTACCTTGGTACGTGCATTCCCCTCTCCTTGCCATACAGGGAGAGATTTATAAAAAAAAGAGTAAGTTATATTTATCCAGAGGAAGAGGGAAATTGCATTTGGAATCCATCACATTAATAAACCTTTTCCAGCTGAATCGTTAGTGCTTTAGTTGGCCTGTATAGCTAATTTCCTCACTGTTGGAGTTCAATAACAAAGTGAAATTATGGGTTTTTCTTTTATCTTTTTAGTTCTTATTTTTGCTCTAAGATTTGAATAACCAATCCTGAAAAATCCAAAAAGAATGTGCTAGACAGGAAAAAAACTTACCAAGACAGCAACTCAAGCCAGTTTTACTGCCCTTGAAGCTTCTGTTTTCTCCAAATCTCCATTTCCTTTCCCTGTATCCACACCAACAGCATAACTGCATGTTTTCTGTGCACCTTTCAAATCTCTGACTTTATCTTTGGCCTTTTATGAGTTCTGTCCTGTGAACATCTTACTTTCAGATTCTCCTGAAGCAAAGAAGGCATGTAGATAACAAACTATAACCAGTCTCAAAATCCATTATCCCCATTTTGTTGGTTTGTTGTAAAATGGGTATAAATGCCATGTTTCCATCAAAAGTACAGAAGACACACTAGGATTTTTAGTGTTTGTATGTAGCATTGTTGTTGCCAAGTATGTCACTATGGCAGCCTCCTGAGGATCCTTAGAGCTTTGCAGATGTTAGTGGTGATATTTTGTTTGTGATCTAACAAATTAAGCATGCCTGGAGATCAGAGTGTGGACCTAAGGTACTAGTTGGCCATAGAGGCCAGGCAGTTTTGGCACACACCTTTAATCCCAGCACTCAGGAGGCAGAGGCAGCCTGATCTCTGTGAGTTCAAGCCACCTTGGGCTACCTGAGATTGATCCAGTTTAAACGACAAAAAGAAGCCAGGCAGTGGTGACTCTCACCTTTAATCCCAGTACTTGGGAGTCACACGCCTTTAATCCTAACACTAGGAAGGTGGAGACAGGAAGGGATATGGCTGGGCAGAGAGAGGAATGTAAGGCAGGAGGAGACAGGAGCTCAGGCATTGAGTCTGAGGACATGTAGATGCAGGATGCCCCATTCAGTCTGAAGATTTTGTAGAGGTAAGAACTAGTGGTTGGCTTCTCTGCTTCTCTAATCTTTCAGCTTTCACCCCCTAATGCCTGACTTTGGGTTTTTATTATTAAGATAAATTAGAATTAGTGAAACACACAGAGGCACACAGGAAGCCAAGTTATCCACATGATTATGGCTGACTATGGAAATAACCAAATTCAAGAAGATTCCTCAAGGTGTTTGCCGGGCAGCAGACATATCAACACACAGGCTCATATCTGTGTATGCCCATGTATCTATGCATATGTAACCTGGCAACCCACTCTCAAACATGCATTCCTCCTTTCATTCTGTGAACAGATATGCTTGAACAACTTGCACTCAAGAAACACTGGTTCAGTTCATTTTTAAGGCTTTATTTATATATTTAAAAGTATAACAGGGTTGAATATTTATTATCATTTAAATATGTTTTCTCAAAAGTTAAAAGTCTTCTCACCTTTTGAAAAATTACAAGTGAAGGAAGTTCTATGGTCAAAATGAAAAACAAGTCAAAAAACATAAACCCTGAATTGTTCCCCGAAGATGTGGCACATTGGCACAGCACCCAGAGCCAGTCAGTAGCTGTTCTCCTTCTTCTGATGTCTAAATCTCTGCAAGGCAAGCTGCTATTAGACACCAGAGGCTGAACTCGGCTTAGCAGAAAAGAAGACATTAAGACTGGGGTTAGAGCTATCTCCTAAATTGGTGTAACTGAAGCTCTCTGGTATTCCCAGAGTGCCTGCTGCCGCTCTTAATAGACTAAACATATGTGTCGTTTCAGTCGCTGAGGAAAAGATGTTATGAAATAGCTATAGTCATACATGAGCCTTGCATGGTTTTAACATAATATCAAAATCCATGCACAATTTCTAATTGACTTTCAAATGCATCACATGAATTAGTGATATTTATTTTTCATGATATATTACCCAATAAAGGTTTAAAAATGGACATTTTGTTCCAATAGATCATCATATTCACCTATTTGATTTTCAAAGAAAGAGCATGTTTTAAATCTCTCTTATTTTAAAATTTTTGCTTGCTTTCTGAGTGAAGGAAGAAAGCTATCTCTTGGTGGAACTGCATGCTACTTTCACCTTCTATATAGCGGCATGGTTTGTAGCAGACTGGCAAATATTTATTGTGAAGAATATCTGGTTTGGCTATTGTGAGGTTTTAATAAGGATTTTTGAAAAATATCTCTTCCATAGTTAAACGTGGTAATATCAAATAAGATAGAGTAACAATTTTTTAAAAATGAGTTTATTTGTTCTTTAGCTATTTATGAATTGTTTTGCATTGCATTTCTTAGTTTAGGCTAATATACTTTATTCCATAGATTTTGGGAGAAAGTGCTTTGCTTTCCATTTTACTTTGTCTGTTAATGCTCTATATTTTGATATTCACAAAATATATCATACATTAATTTTATCACATTCTCACAGCACATGTAATGCTAGCATCTATACAACTAAAGTTGTGCTGTTTATTTTGAATCACATAATAATTATGCTACTATTCAATTCTTATGGGTAAACAAGAGAGATTGGGATTTTAATACTTCATTGGAATACACTTGTTCTTGATTGAGAAGTTAGAATCCCATTTTCTTTGTCCATTTGCTTCTGATTGGAACAGCTACCTATCTGCCAGAAGTACGCTTATGCATCCTTGTGACCCAGGGTCACATTTGTCTGGGTACATCTGTGACTTTAAAAATATTACTATATCAAAGTTTTACCCAATTTGTAAAATAAGCTGCTATCTACTTGCAGCTTTTAAGCTTCTATGACTGTAGGAGCAATGCTTCTGGTTGTTTGAGACATGGTCTTGTTTCGGGGAGCTGGTCTGTTAGGAATTGGCTTTTTATACACTGCTGGCCTCGAACTTGTACTGATCCCTCTGCCATTTCTTCTCACTGTAAAGTATAAACGAGAGAGTTTAGAAGTTTCCTGGAACAGAGGAGAGGCTTTCCTTTTCTATAATTACCAGTATCCTCAGATGCCCCCCACCTAAAGTGAGTTTTCTCTCTTGCTCCATGACTAGGTATTTTTTGAGATATAAAGGGTCAATGTTTCTTTCTGATTCCTGGCATAATCCTGCTTGAGAGATATAATATTCTTGTGCCCAAGAAGAATGTTCTGGAAGAATCTCTTGAGAAAATGTCTTTATCAAAAGGAGAGTGGTATTAATCCTTTCTTATCAACTTCAAAGTCTACTTAAATATTATAGGTTCAGTCTTATAAACAATCTGAAGGGTGCAATTTCAACACTCGATACCTCTCCTGTGTCTTTATTCTCCTTTCCCAAAGTGGTTTTAGCAGGACAGAGGCAATATGTGCAATTTCAACCCTGCTGATCCTTTTACCCACTCTCCTCTTTCAAACATATTAACTGTGCTTGTTTCAACAAAGACTAACTGAAAAGAATTTTGTCCTCAAATGATTAGATTCCACAAGCTTACACCCATTACAGTTATCACACCTTCTCAGTTAGCCAAAATTTCTTTTAGAATTCGCTGGCATATTGAATTGTCTGATTATCTTCTCTTAAACCACTTTTCTCCAAAACACCTCTTTTAAAAAAAACTTTCTGTTTTAGTATTGTAACTTATTTTAGGTACATGCAGATTAATTTATAAATTAATTATGCAAGTTTGTTTAACTATTTGCATGGTGGTAGTGTATATGTGGTGTGTACATTCTTGTTGAAAATGAGAAAACACTCATTTACTGAAGTCTCATGGACTCTTCCTGGACAAACAGTCAAAGAAATTCATTCCCTACTTGTAGTTCACACAGGTTTGAACTGTCCAGTAACTCCTCAATCCTCACAATACCCACAGGTCCATAACACGGGTAGCTGAGTTCAAGGATTTGACCCATTTCCACAAAAGTCAAAGCCTCACAGATGTGGAATCTAAAGGACCCTGTTATCTTGGGGTTTCCTCCCAAACCCAACTATCCTTCCTACACTCAACTACTTTTCAGAAATGACTCTTTACTCTCTCTTTATTATATTTCTTAGTAGATTCAGGACCTTGTATGATATATATGTGTGTGTGTGTGTGTGTGTGTGTGTATGTGCGTGCGTGCGTGTGTGTGTGTGTATTTGTATATTATTGAACTTGCAATAACTACAGATAGCATAGATAAAGGATAGTATTACAGACCATACATATTTTATACTTAAGCATCAACAGATCACATTCAAACCATCATCACTTTTGGGACTTTCTACTGATCTGCAGTCTAGGGAGGGACTAACCTAGACAGCAGTGCAACATAATGACATTTGTTTGTGAGCCTACTCTTAAGGTCAAGTTCTCTCTCCAGCTCTCAGCTGCCATAATCATAGGAGACTGTAAGTTTCCATTGTGAATAAAATTTCCAAGAAATTAATTCCATTAAACTCTTCTTTAGAAGTCAACATATTAGCTTGCTAGCACTTTTATATGTACCTAATCAGCTAATGCTTTATGCAAATGTATATTTGAGAAGGGCAGGTTAGTGTCTACTTGTATCTGTGTGTTATAATTGCATTTAAGGAATTGACTGGGATTTAATTATTAGTATGGTTTAAATGCAAAATTTCCCACAGTCTTAGGGGTTTCACCAGGTTTTGGTGCAGTTTGGGAAGGTGGTAGCAATACTAAGTAGAGGAGCCTTGCTGGAGGAAGCAGGTTGCTGGGGTCACCATTAAAATTTCTATGTTGTCCCCTTCTGCCTATTTGTATTTGTGCTGAACATCTCTGTTCCACCCTATTCATCCCTACACGGTATACCACCACTCACCCTTCTAGTAATAGAGCCTTCAGACCAGAAGGAAATCCTGTAACTATAGCCAGAGTGAATCTTTCTGCTTTTAGGATGTCTTGTCCAGGTTTTACACAAATGACAAAGTGACAAATGCAATTATTTTTTTCAACCTTGCATATACTTTCGTAGAATACAATAGTTCCAAGAAATGGACTCAGACATGTTTAATATAAAACTAGGAATAATGAGTTATGGGAATCAGATCAATGACAGGTATTAACATTGGAACACACACAACCTGTTCTCGTAAACAATCCTACTCTATTAAAACAAATAGTCTAATTAAGTCTCTCATTAATTATTCTAAGATTGTTTTGTATACAATTATTTCATCTAGATCCATTGTAAATATAAAATCAAACCTAGCAAAATGTTTTCAGTGAATTTATATAAGATTAATCAATAAGACATGATCATGGAAAACAGTTGGCTGATATATAAAACAAATTCTGAAATGAAACTCTCATTAAAATTATTTCAATGTTACTAATTTTCCACTGTTATGTGACAAGCAAAGAAATAGTAATGAATGTGGGGTAGGTTGGCCTATGTTTTTAAGAATAGTGAGAATACTTTGAAAGCAAAATGTGAAACTCTTAATTCAAGATACTCTATAGCAGTATATTATACTATTTAAAACAATATAATGACATGCATCGTAAGCCACATAAACTGGAAGTAAAAAGCTACTTCACACTGAGCATACACTTGATTCTATAGATTATGCTGTTTTTGACACCACATAGGTTTCAATTTGTTTACTTTTAAGTCAACATGTTGAAATTAGTCAAAGGTATGGTATGGAAATATAGTTCAGTTGGTAAGTTGTCTATCCAGTATGTATGAGGCCTGGGTTTGATCCCCAATACACACCAAATAGGCACAATAATACATGCTTATGAGAACTGAGGATATATTTATTTGAGATTACAGGTCAAAACATTCAATGATTATTTTATAATTTGAGAAATTGTCTCTCTAAACTTTCCAGCCTAACTGGGAGAAAATGATGTATCTGATGGGCAATAATACTATGTATAACGAAGTATTTCATTTTTTAATTGATTTTTATTGAGCTCTACATTTTTCTCTACTCCCCACCCTACCTCTCCCCTCCTCTCCCCCCTTCAACCCTCCCCCAAGGTCCCCATGCTCCTCTGTGACACCTTGGTTATATAATTTTTCTCTATTTTGTATCACAAATAGCCCCCTTTAAAGTCTAGTGAAGCATTTTGCATATCGTGAAAATGAGATATTGCTGAATGTATAAACAGCAGAAAATGTTCATGCATGTATTTATTCAGGTCAAATCACTGCTAAAAATCCTCTGCATGATCCTGCCCAGGATCTACACAGAAAGGACAAAACAGTGCAGAGCTACCATTTCCCATGGGAAGGACTGACAAAGTTACAGAGAGTGGAAACCAAAGTTAAATACACATAAGCCAAATTCTTGATTTCTGTGTGTACAACGTTAAATTCTTGGAATCAGTTTTACTGGGAGGAACCATGTCTAAAGAATAGATGACAGACTGGTTAAAAAAAGTTTACAGTTTTGAGTTAAAAGCTCTATTCACTAGTAAGACCAACACGTTGGAGATTTCATGAGATAGTGTGTGTATATGCGTGTGTGTGTGCGTGCGTGCGTGCGTGCGTGTGTGTGTGTGTGTGTGTGTGTGTGTGTGTGTGTGTGTAGGCAGGGGTCGTAGAACACATATCCATGTGAGTGTGTATGGTGTATATAGCGCATGTCTGTGTGTGAGTGCAGATGCACATGTGTACGTGTGGGTATAGGCCATGCTAAGCATTGTGTTTTAATATGTTGTTCTCATCTCGTTTTTTGAGCCAGGGTCTCTCAATGAAGTTAGAGCTCACTGCATTGGCTACACTGGCTGGTCACTGAGCCAAGAGAATTTTCTTGTCTCTGCCTGCTATCGGTGCTACAGTCTTAGCATAGGTTCTGAGGTCCTCAGGTCCTCACACTTGCACATCCAGCACTTTGTAGGTTGAGCTATCACCCATGAGTGATGCTGAAATGTATTTCTTTGCAAAATATATCAATCAAGGGATATATTGGGGATTTATAAGTAAAATTAATAAATACAATTTCTTGATTACTGCTAAATAAAATCAATAACAAGAACAATCAGAAACTGTGACCCCAAAACATAGTTTTGGTGAGAGACGTAGGATATGACAAAATAGAGCAAGTGTAAATGGGATATTTTAAAAGTCCGATGTGAAAACACTATGAACAGCAATGCTAAGGAGAACTGTATATCTAGTGTATTTGTCATTTCTGGGGCTCGATATTTAAGAAGAATACACTGATAATCACTGTGCATAAGAACAGGACTGAGATACTCCCCCCAAATGACAAAGTATCATTTATTTTTATAAGCAAACATAAAATTTGATCAGCAGAGGTAAATTATTCTGTACATTGTACCTATGTAGGACTTTATTTATTTACTAGCAGTACCCTGATATTTCTGTGAACAAAGACTCAGGCATTCTTCATAGTTGATCTAGATGCATTCTTAACATAAATTTCATTAAATGACAATGAAAATACCAAGAAGAGACAAATGAGAGACTTCAGGAGATTATGGTGTAGCTCCTGATGGCTAATAGGAAACATACAGTCTCATTGAATCTTAATTATAATGAGAAATATAACTGATTCAGTTTTATGTGTTCACACTAAATATTCAAATTATGTATCCCAGAGGTTTGAAATTGTTAATAACAAATTATGAACTGGTCTCAAACATCAATATTAAAATATATCTGGATACCAATATGAAGAAAAAATACCCCAGGAAGACAGAACCACTTGCCTTTTCTTATATAGTTAAGTAATTTGCAATTATTAGGAAAACCCAGCACACCAAGTGCATGTGGTACATGTGTAGTAGTTGGATCCTACCCATCTGTTCGCATAGCCCTTTGCAGATTTTATTAATGATGCTTGAATTGATTGCATTTCAAGTGCAAACAAACTCTAAAGAGAATCTGATTCTGAAATGTGATTATTTTAATTAAACTATTATAAAAGTAGAATGATAGCTGTAAAAAATCCATATCTTATTTGTAACTTTGGAAGTTATTAATATATCTTATTTATAATGAAGAAACACACAAATACCATCAGTTTTGTATCTTTGTGTTCATGAACAACATATCTATCATGTGTTTGTTTCATTTCTTTTCACAGATTACCCCCAAAAAGCTTTCATGGCTATTTTCCTATCATTATTTATTAAATATGTAATCTTTTTACAGAGCAATTAAGTGAGGAAAGATACTTTACACCACTGGTAGATAAAAGGAGCCAACTCCAGATTGCTATTATTCATTATCAAGTTTTTGTTGTTGTTGTGGTCTGGTCTCTTTCTGAACTTGGCCTTGCTCTTACTTTACTGAAATAGTATACCAACAACAGGGAGATGGCTGATATGGGCAAGGCTAAAAAGTTCAGTCTGTCAGGAGGGGATTCATTTCAGCCCATCAGTGTTGTTATTCTCCTAAGTGGTGACATAATCCTAAATTCACCTTCCCAAGAGATTGGCTCTCAGGATCTCTCCCATTTGCTGACTTTACTGCAAAAGAATGCTGGCTTCTGCCATAATTGAGGAAAAAGGTTTTTAGACCAGATTATCATTTCTGAAATGGATCATATAACACATCTGAAAGTGTCCATATACACCCAACCTTCTGCCCAGAGATTGTCTACTTTTCAAATAAATGACTAGGTTTCTCTGAAAAAAAAAAAGCTTTATATTGGAATTCTAGTAATTTTAATTTTCTAAAAGACAAGATGTTAGCCAAACTTTTTTCTGAATAGATATTCCACAGATGAAGAGGAAAATAAATAAATGAACTGGAAAGAACTTTTAAGATTATCATAAAATATTCTATACTCGTTAAATGAATGGGACAGTTCAGAATGTTATAAATACCACATGATACATTTTAAGTGCAGAAATCAGTCCAAAGTGGATTGTGACTGGCATGTATTTGAAGAAGTCAGCATTCATGCTTAACACATAATAATGGACACACTTCTGATAATTTAGACCCACTCTGTAATATATAATAGAACTATATTACACAATATGTAACACAATTAATAATGCTTATCAAGAAAGAAAATTATTGTGATTTTACTTTCTACCCTTCTGAAATATCTGACAATTTTAATATAGTGTACTTCTGCAATATTAAAATACTGAAATTATTTCCATAGTCTCTTTTGCAAATTAAACATTTTAATGTTCAGGTAAAATGTAGTAAACAGATTCTGATTGATGTCATGGCCATTCAAATAGTGCTCATGAATGACTAAAGAATGTCAGAAACAAACACATGTGGGGTGGAGACAGGAAACATTATGGGAGCGGGACACTGGAGATTCAGGACAAAGTTTGGCAGTGTCTTTGAGGGATTTGCAGAGGGTGAAGACCCAGAACGCATTTGGTCAAGTTCTGCATTTCAAGTAAACTGTGCCCATATGTTCCTGATTCATTTACAGCTAACTCCTTGAATGAGCTTTCTTGGGAGAAAAGATATTTGATGCACAGGAGACTTTGGTGTAACAGCAAAGTTTGTGTGGTAGCAACAATAGATTAGAACAAAACTCTCATTTTGTTGCTTTAAAGGATCTGGTTCTGGGTCATACTGCAGTTGAGTCTACATTATTTGCTTATATTTTGTTTTGGATTTTCAAATTAAGTTTAAATTTAATTTTAAATGGTATGTGGCATAAGAATTTTTAAGATTAAGGTAGTGTGTGATTTAAAAAAATTAATTTGCTCTCAAGTGATTCACGGATGATCCTTAATAAAGAAAGCCATATTTCAATTTCTATTTTTAAATACTGGGTATTAAATTGTAATGATACTAATCACATGAGTTGCAAAATAAGTTGCTAATTGATAACTATTTTAAAATTTTATATTTAGCCATGAAGCCTAAGACATTTATAAAATATTGCCTGCCAAATAACTATAATAAAAGAATTAAAGACTTATGCTTATGTATAAAAGTCTATATGTATTTCTACCTTAAATGAATATATTATACTTATAGCTCAAATCTAAGGAAAGAAGGAATATATTATGCTGCTGCTGTACCTGTCCAAGTGAAAGGGGGTTTTTATGTTGTTGTTTTATGCTTTCTTCTTAACACCACATGAGATGAGTGGTTGGTTTAGGAAATTCTAACTAAGTTCCTTAAATCTTAATAACAGGAAAGAAAAAAATCTCTCTCCTCTAGCTTGAAGCACACTGGAGAGAAGAGTTCTGATGGCTCAAGCTGAGCTGAGATCGCCTAGCATCAAAGACTGTTCTGAGTGTGTTGTGCCTCTCCCCAGTAATAAACAAGCAACACTTACTGCCTACTGGGTACAGTGAAAAGTGCTTTAAACTAATTCATCTAAAACCATTTGACATAACCAGAACCTGGAAACAACCTAAATGCTCCTTGACCAAATAATGGATTAGGAAAATGTGGTACATTTACACAATGGAGTACTACACAGCAGAATAAAAAATAATGACATCTTGAAATTTGCGGGCAAATGGATGGATCTAGAAAACATCATATTGAGTGAGGTAATCCAGACCCAGAAAGACAAATATCATATGTACTTACTCATTAGTGGCTTTTTGACATAAAGCAAAGAAAAAACAGCCTGCAATTCACAATACCAAAGAACCTAGACAACAAAGAGGACCCTAAGAGAGACTTACATGGATCTAATCTACATGGGAAGTAGAAAAAGACAAGATCTCCTGAGTATATTGGGAGCATGGGGATCATGAAAGAAGGTAGAAGGGGAGTGGGGAGGAAGAAAGGGGAGTGGAGAAAAATAGCTCAACAGAAACAATTTTAAAAGAAGAGAAAAAAAGAGCCTAACCAATGTTAAGGAAAGAAAGAAAAATGAACTAATCCTAAATTAGTAAGAGGTTTTTTTTTCTCCCTTTTCCATTTCCATTACTACTAACTTATAACTCTGCCTAGAAACCAATCAGACTGGATGTATATATTCATCCTGTAATTCATGCCGTCCTATGAGGTGGCAGCCCCTTGAACTTATGCTTCGGAAGGAAGTTGGTTCAAGAAAGAACAAAGCTGGCCTCTGTTGAGGAGAGAATGTAATAAAACATGCTTCTGGAAAGGAAAAAATTGAATCCTCATGATATTATCGTTAATTAAATATAGATATTACAGAAATAAAAAATCTTAAATTAGCAGAGAGGGATTAATTAATGAGACGGAATAAACAAATGTCATAAAGAATGAGAAGTAATAGACTAAAATGTTTTGAGTTAGAACCAGGTTTCCACTGTGACCACGGGCGTGATTCTGACAAGGCAACAAATCGTAGCACTGTAAAGTAGGTGTGGGCAAACTGACTTGAGAACCATCTTAACAACTACATCTATGCTTTAATCCATGGTCTCTTCTTCCTCACCTTTTCTCTGGTGCAATTATCAGTGGAGATGATGGAAGAATAACATACGCTTCTGCATGTTTTCCTTGTCTTTGTTTGCTCTTTCTTTTGCACAGTCTTCTAGCTTCCACTCTGCTAGGTTTAATGCATAAGTGGGATGAGGGGGCCGGTTGTATGGTACCCCTCTTCCTAGCAAGGCTGTGTGGATGTCAGGCACATGCGCTCCTCCATCCGTCTTCTGTTAGAGATGATGTGGTGAGGTTTATAAGAGTTGGAATTTCTTCAGGGAGAAAAAAATGGTGCACAGAAAGATGGCCGCTAGGAAGAAAGCCTCTGTATGTTTATATACAGCTGTAATTTGTACCAAGTGCTTACAAAATGTGCATTAGTTTGATTGGTTTTTATAACCCTTTATAGAAGAGGTATTACCATACATCTTTTATTCATCAAGTAAGGTGAGTACCAGAGATGTTAAATAACTTGTTTCTGGTCACACTGCAAGAAAAAACAGAGCAGATAAAAGAGACCTAAATGCAAACAGAATCTTTTTTTTTAATTGTAACAGATGCACTTAGGTTCTTTTACTTTTGATACAAAAAAGCAACAGCAAATAATAAAAAAAAAATCCTGGCTAACAAACCGGGCATGGAGGTGCCCATGTTTATTATAATCCCAGCAATCAGGAGTCAGAGACAGGGGAATTATAGCTTGAGGCCAGTTTGAACTGCACAGTAAGTTCCTTCTTAAAAAAAAATACAAGTAAAGACAATCTCTAATAAAACATCAACTTGAAATATGTGTTTGGAAGATTTTAAATAATTTCAATACCAATAACATCTTAGAATTCCTTTTCTCTATATGTGTGTGTTCACATGCATGCACATGGATACAGGTGCACATGTACATGAGTGTACACGTGTATAAGAAGACCATAGAATAAAACTGAATAGCTTCCTCTTTTACTTCTCACTGTAGTTTCTGAGATAGTTTTCCACGGACCCTGCAGCTCACTAGCTCAGCTAGCCTGGCTGGCCTTAAAACTCATGCTTGTCCCTGCTTACCCAGCACTGTGACCACAGGCCTCAGAGGCTGCAGTTGGCTTTTGTGCCTAGATTCTGGAAAATTGAACCCAAGGCCTAACCTGTATTGCAAGAAATTTAAAATTAGAGCCACCTAAGTCACCTTAAAATTATTCTTCAGTAGGGGTTAGAAACCCTTGGGAAGAATGAAATGTCACACATAGAAGACCCAAATTTGATCATGTAAACAGACTCAGGGTACAGATTTCCTGAAGAGAGAAGTTTGCTCTTCTGGCAACTTTTTCCCACTGGTCAAGAGGGGACCAGGGGTCTTGCTCAGCCAGCCAACTGTGACTCTCCAAGTCCAAGGTCTCTGAAGGTTTTCTACATTGAAGAGAGCAGGTAAATGTTAACTTAGGTCTGTCCCAGTTGCCTGATGTTCTTTGTGGCCAGAATTTCACTTTAAATAGAATGATTTATGCTCTCTCCCAGTTATTTGAAAAAGTTTCACATTCCATGTGTATGTAGTTCATTCTTTGGTACAATGTCTTGTTACATACTTATTTATTTGAACGGGAGCCCTTTTATCCATCCACTTTGTTGACTGTTCTTTGCTGTGTATGTCTGTCATCTAAACTTAAAGGATTAAGCTTATGGTTTCTACTTAAATAAGCATTGTCTTTGGTTATCCTCTTAAATATTTGCAACTAGAAAAGAAAAGAAAACTCACCTTTCTTTTTCATGTCTCTTCCTGTTGTATTTGAGTGAAAGCTCTTTTGTCTTTTTTACTCTCATTAATTGTTTCATGATTTAAATGGTCATTTAAACAGAACCAAAAGTTAATTTAGGCGGCACGTCCTTTAATCATACTATTTTGTTGTTTTAGGCATACACTTTAATAACTAAAGCAACATAAAACATTTCATCTTTTCCCTTTTAATCTCTGAAATACGGTTAATAGTGACTAGGCTAACAAAATGTAATTATTGCTGTGTTAACCACTTTTGGTCCATAGAACTTCAAATATTACGTAGGTTTGCAGTATTTGCTTGGATATAATGAATACTTTTATGACATACATGAATCTTTCTTCTACATAAATTATATCTTCAAGGTACATAGGCTGTCTTTCACAAAATATGAATTTTAATTGTTCATAAATCACAAAATAGACATAAATGAGTTTGACAGACAATTCTTTCAGTAATTGTCTTTTTATAAAATTCATTCACTGCTGTCTTCTATCTCTCCTGTGTGTGTGAGTGAGTGAGTGAGTGTGTGTGTGTGTGTGTGTGTGTGTGTAAATGTAGGCAAGTGTACGCCATAATGCATGGATGAAAGTCAGAGGACTACGTGGGTATTGGTCCTCATATCCCACCATATTTGACATAGAATTTGCTTGTTGTTTTGCCTCTAAGTATGGCAGGCTAACTGGACTGTGAGCTTTAAAAGATTCTTTTGTGCATATTTCCAGTTAGGACTAAGGGTTCTGGGACTGGAGATATAGGATGTGTCCAGTCCCTGAGATTTTGGTGACTTGACTTAGATCCTCATCCTTGTGTGACAAGCACTGGTAACCAATAAACATTCTTGTGGTGGTTTGAAAGAAAATGGCCCCCCAAAGCGAGTGACGCTAGCAGGAGGTGTGGTCTTATTGGAGGAAGTGTGTCACTGTGGCAGCAAGGTTTGAAGTCTCAGCTTTCCCTCAGGCAGGCAACTTCCTATTGCCAGCGAGATGTAGCACTCTCAGCTCCAGCATTGCGTCTGCCTGCATGCTGCCATGCAGACACATGCATGCAAGCTCCCCAGCATGATGACAATGGACTGAACCTCTGAAACTCTAAGTGAACCACCCTCAATTAATGTTTTCTTTATAAGAGTTGTCATGGTCATGGTGTCTCTTCACAGCAATAGAAACCCTAAAAAAGATACATCAAAAGTCCTTATTTACTTCGTTTAAAGTCTTAGATTCCAACATTTGTTATTATCTTCATATCGACTTTTCTTAGCATCTTTATGTCTTTTGAAAGATCTGCTTTCCTTGGAGCAAGAGAGGTGGATGAGTGGTTAAGACTACTTGTTGGTCTACCAAGGACCTAGGTTTAATTCCTAGCACCTGCGTGGTAGCTCACAAACATTCACAATTCCAGTCCCAGACGATCCAAACTCCTGTTTTGACCTCTGGAGCATCAGGTACTCATGTAGAACAATTCATATATGTAGGCAAAACACTCATACACATAAAATAAAACAAAGTTAAAATAAATCTTTTAAAATTAAAAAAGCTCCCTACAAGAGAAGGTGTTCCTTAAGGAAACCTAAGCTTTCCACATCTTCAGGGGATATTATTTTCTTAGGGTTTTTATTGATGTGAAGAGACACCATGATCGAAACAACTCTTGTGAAGGAAAACATTTAATTGGAGCTAGCTTACAGTTTCAGAGGTTTAGTCCATTATTTTCATGTGGAGTTCTACATCTTCATCCACAGGCAACAGACTGTGCACAGGCCTAGCTTGAGCATATTGAGAGATCAAAAACCCTTCTCCACAGTGACATGCTTCTCCCAACAAGGCCACATATACTTCAAAAGGCCATACTTCCTAATAGTGCTGCTCCCTATGGGCCAAGCATATGAGTATATGGGGGCCATTTCTATTCAAACCACCACAGTTGTATTTGCAGTTAGTTAATTTATACTATTTTTTTTTAGAGATTGGAAGAAGAAGATGGTTTGCTTCTAAACAGTGATGTATTGAGTAAACATGTTGAAAAATGATTCCTAGAGTCTGAAAGCATTTAAAAGCATGAGAGAAAAAGTGTTCATTTCTACCATTGAAACTCTCTCAATAAAAGCATGATCATTTTGTAGCTGTGTGCAGCTTGGCACCATGAAGCTATGAAGAAAAGGACAAAAATCAACTTGTTGAGGTCAGCAGAGACAAAAGATAGAAAAACCTAGATCTTTAGCTTCACACAGATAGAACATAGAAGCATACACACACACACATACACTCACACATACATTTATGCATGCACTCATACACACACAAGTTTGCTCTCATACACACACACACACACACACACACACACAGGTTTCCAGTTTAGGGGAATGGTATGTCGTAGTTTAAGTCACATAAGCAAGGAATTTCTGTGGCTAACACATCCTAAGACTAAGCACACCCCAAGACTCATTATTTGTGGGGAAAAATGCTTTAGGCAGATACATTACCATAATTCTGTCACACTCTAAAGTCAGAAAGTAGGCAGAAAAATGATAGACTATGAAAACATAGAATAATCACAAAATACATTGAAAATCCTGAAATATAAGTGAATGTTATGAAGTTTTTTATTACACACACACACACACACACACACACACAATATTCTAAGAAGAGGAGAGAACATTGTGTCCAGGGTAGTGTTTAGAAAACAGGGAATTTCTGAGCTTAAGGGAAATACTAGAGCGCTGCTCATGGTATGGCACACATCTTTTAACACTTGAGTTAATGCTCTTGCTCGCCTGAAGATTGGTACACTCATTCCAGTGTGAGGATGAGTAACTGCAGGCTGATAAGTTCAAAACGTACAGTCAGTGACCTGATCTAGCTAGTGACCAGAACATGGGTGAGACTGAATGGATTCGTAGGAGTTGGGGGGAGGAGGGCGCGTCTAGGACATAGAATTAATGTAATTGTAATAAAATAAGCAGTGGGAAAGGGCAGCAAACTAAAGAACTCTCGGTTACTCAAAATACTAATCTTGAAATATCTATGGACTATGCGCTTTGTTCACTGATAAAGTGACCCATCTACTAAAGAAAACAAAACAAAACAAAAATTCAAGCAAAACTATCAATCCATGATTGCCTTATGGAGAATCTGAGATGGAGAAAAGGATTATAGCATGGATTATTGCCACAAGGTTATTTATAATAATGGAAAAGGAAACAATTAAAATACTCACTAACAAGGAAAATTAAGTAAATCATGAAATATTCTTTTTATTATTTTTAATTGCATCATTTTCCTCTGTTCTTTTTCTCTATTCAGCCCAATCTAGCTATTCTCCCTCAATCCCCTCATTGACCCTAAGTTGATAGCTTGTTTTTCTTTAATAATTATTTTTACAAATGTGTATGGATAAGTGTGGATACAAACTACTAAGTCATTTTTGTTGGTCGTGTGTATATGGTTTCAAGATTGACCATTCTTTATTTAATAGTCAATACGGGTTAATCCCTTGGAGACATTAATTCTCACCCTAACAGTCATTAGTTGGCATTAGTTTTTGCCCTGGGTTGGGAGCCTGAGAAAATTTCTCTTTTCCATGTGAACATGCTGACTGATGCTGCCGTAGCCATTGTTCTGCTCTTGTTTATGCAGCCATTTCTCCAGGAGACTGTTTCACCACAGACTTCCTGGCATTCTGACTCTATAATCTCTATTGTGCTGGGAGTCACTTGAACTACACTATCAACCATTTGAAAGGAGGTTTCTCATGACTGGTATTGAGGTATGTATTAGTCCATGGTTCTTTTTGGGAGCATTGCCAATCCAAATGTGTGTGTGTGTGTGTGTGTGTGTGTGTGTGTGTGTGTGTGTGTGTGTAGATCGCACACACATATGTAAATATATCCTTATATGTATTTAAAAGTTTAGGTAAACAAAAGGTTTTTCAAATAACCTTTGTGTAATTTTATCTTGACCCTTCTTCTTGTTCTTCCTATTTCCACTCCACATTGCCTGTATCCTGCTCTACCACTGCAATGCTTTCTTTACACTTTCCTGGTATCTAATAAGACTAAATGTTGTACACTCACATCTGAGGATATGGCGCTAAGAAGCATAGATGAAGAAGAACATGTGACATTTATCTTTCTGCGTCTAGGTTACTCCACTCAATATAACCGTTTCTAGATATATCTATTTATCTATAACTTAATTTTTCTTTACAGCTGAATAATATTCCATTCTGTATGTTTTTGTTGTACATTATTCTGTTGGAGGACATTTAGGTTGTTTCTATTTCCTAGCTTTGGTGGATAGAGCAGCAATAAACATTGCTGAACAAGGACCGTGTGTGTGTGTGTGTGTGTGTGTGTGTGTGTGTGTGTGTGTGTGTGTGTGTGTGAAAGAGAATGGAGGGGAGAGAGAAACTACATGCACATATCATGCAAACCCTTGGAGTTCAGAGGACATTTGCAGTAGTCGGTACTTTCCTTCTACCTTGGAAGGCAAATACAGGGTATGAACTTGGCATAAAACGTCATAAGCACCTTAACCATTTGCTGGCATAATCATGAACACACATGTGCATATATATATATTATTGTTAAGAACTTGCAAGTAAAAACATCACACAGATAAATAAACCAGATCCAAAATCTATACATCTCAATGAACTTCTTACAATTTGGTATCGAAGATCAATTAAGGTTATTTTATATTTTAGGGGAAAATGAAATAGTTTGGACTTTGATTTGCAAGAAAAAATTCTGCCCCCAACACATGAGCAATAAAAAGCATGACAAGTACTGTATTCAACACAGCAAAAATAGTAATCCCAGCAAGAAATACACAATTGTCTTGTGTATTTGCAATTAAACTTTGGTTACTTTTCCTAGACAAGAGATTAGCATAGACAATAAAAGTGCAACAGTTAAGTGTTGTTCAAAATTAAATCCAATAGAAAATGTGGCAAATTGTAAAATGAGCTCCTGCAGCTCACCGTTTAGTGGTTTAGTGGTTTAGCACGGAAGTTGTGGATGCTCAAGGACCGCTAGTCCTATTCTGTCCACAGCCGAGGAGAGGAATAATTGTGTGCAGTTCATCTTTCCCCAATAATTCAGTCTAGGACTCAGCGCATGAAGTGGTACCACCCAAATATGGAGTGCTTTTCCCCCTCGATTAACCTAACCTGTAGCATACTTTGATGATATACCCAGAAATCCAGAAGTATTTGATCAGCAATTCTGTATCACATCAACTTTATGATTAATATTAATCATCACATTACATATCCTGCTTTAGCTTTAACAAAATTTATAACAATTCTTATTATCCTCTGATGTATATGAATTGTAAAAATGGAAAGATAAAACTGATCCTATGTTTCGGGAATAACTAGGTAGCCCAAGAATTTCCATTCAGAATTTTAGTACTGAGATGAATGAAAATGTAAAATGAGTCAAAGATGGAGAAGCTGTAGTCCTAAGCCTCTAATATCTCATTCAAATGTCATTGTATTACACAATGATGGCTTGTCCTTCGATCCATTTGTTGTTTCTGTTTGTGTTAATAAGAAAATAATGAAAAACCTACTGAACTGGCATAAAAATGCCAAAATGCCTGAGATGTAGGTTCTGTTTTTTCTACTGGTGTCATGATCAGGGATGCTTTCTAAGCCAGCATGCTGTGTCGTCATTTCTGATTTGAAAGCCAAGAACATTAAGCAATTTTAGGAATTTGAACATGTTTGGCAGATACCCTGAAGGCTTACATAACTGAAGATAAAGCAGTCTTGATAAAGAACCATCATCACATCACCTTGCCCGCTCGTGGTCTCCATCTTGAGTCTTAGCCCATTTGCAGCAATACCACAACAGTGTTGGACATTGGGAAGTTTATAAAGAACTCTTAATCATTTCTCTCAGTTCTAGTGCCTTCTGGTCATTGCTGAAATCTGCTTTTCCTATGATGATGCCTTTTGGAATATTGTAAAGAAAAGAGAGGGTGTGTCTATACACGGTGAAGAAAGAATAAGAGAACCCAGAAATTCAGGAAGCCTTATATATACGTCACTGTGAAACTGGGCACCTTCATGGTACCTTAAAACCTTCATCTCTTATGAAGGCAATGTGTGACTTTGGAAGGGGAAAAGTGCAAGCAGAGGCCTGGAAACCACTGAGGTCAAAGGTAACAGAAAGCTATTCCATATCTGTGAAATTTTTCAATAACTGGAAAAAGTCATCTTCAGTGAAGCTAGGTGACTTCCAAGAGTTACCATGTAGTCAACTTCTTTGCTGTCCTCACTGGAAAGATCCCACAGAAGGACGAAATGCAGCACTTTGACTAGGGGCAGAGACATTAGCAACAGATACTTTTCCATATTCTCAAAACTTACTCTGATTTTATGAAATTATTTACTTCATAGCTTAGATATGAATAAAAAGATACAAGATAGTTGCTGACATGCTGGGAATAAATTTTCATCTATCTGCAAGAAGAAATAAATAAGTGCTTAAAGGAGCTAATGTAAGATAAAGAACTTCCCATTCCAAAGCTGTAGAAGATGATAGAATAAAGATCCCATGAAAATCCCCACATGGCATTTGCTTGACAAGAAAAAATATGTTGAATAATAATAGCAAGTCCACTTTGTAAGGCTATTTCCATAGCTAAATTAATAGAATACAGATTAATCGCTTACAGTAGTACTTGCTACATATCACTAAATATTTATTATTTTTTATTGTTTTCTGTTGTTATTGATATTAACATTTATGTTAATATATATTCAGCTTGATTTCTCTACATCTTTGGAAAATTTAGTTCCAGCATGCTGGTAAGTTCATATGCTCTATAATAGTTCTTCTGAATAGAAAAACTCACTTTAACCACAAGTTAAATCACCAATTAAATCAATTTATTTTTAGTGAACAATGTAGAAAGTCTCTTACTTGAAGAATCAAAAGCAGGTATAAATGCAGCCATCCGCTTATCAAGATGAAATAAAGTCAAAGCATGTATTTGCTGGTTTCAGTCATGAACGGCCACCCTCTTATCTCAGGTATCGTGTTCTGTTCCCAGTGTATTTTGCTTTTCATGAGAGTAGCAAGTCATCTTAAATCCATGCTTGATACTTCAATTTCAACTTCTAAGAATTCAGTTTCTTTTTGCAAGTACCTAAGAATTATGAATCACTTCTCACTTCGCTAAATGACACACATCTTGAGGTCGTGGCGGTGCGACAATCAATAACAAGTCACTTTCACATTTTAGAATGCCGCCATCGTCCTCAGACAGGCAGAGGGAGTTTCACCCCTCATTTCCTCTGCGATCTCACTATGAATGAGATCAGTCACACACCCCGTTTTCTTGGTCCGAGTGAGAATTCTAACGAATTTCCTACAGGAAATAAAAATTTCAGGAAGAAATTTCTACCTATAGTTTTAATAGACCTTAGTAACTAAAACTGGAGGGGGAAATGGGTCTTTTAGCTAGTAAAACAAGGGACTTTTCTAAAATTATTATTGCAGAACTTCTATGACCTTAAGAGATTTGAAAACTGTTAATGACTTAAATATTTGATAATGGAAGGAAAGTGTGAATTGTTCAGTGCACAGATATATTAGGCTCTGTTCTCTGTTCTTGTTCATATAATTGTTTAATATGTTTTTGGAGGGTAATTAAGCTGTTTTAACTCACAAAACTATTTATAAGTTGGTATAAAAATAAATGTTTCAAAAATCTGTTTATGTATGCAGAAGACTAAAAGCTTTTGACTCAAAAATATAGAATAAAGAATACATTTTATATGTTACTCTATACTTCATTTACATTTCTCTTCCATTGAAGCCCATTATCCTAAGATTTTACATTGTTCTTATGTGCATCAAATTTTGCCTGTTTTGGAAAAAAACAGTTCTATTGCATTTATACATATTGACATGACTGTGAATGAAAATGCCAACTGCATGAAAATTTCCACCAGAACTGAGTAGGTAATTCCACGAAGAAATCATAAACACATGAGTAAATGGAAAGGGCCCCAGACTCTCTTCCAAAGTAATCATAGTCTATTAGGGATACCACGAATGCTGGGCATCATTCACACCAATTCTCCTCTTTAATAGGAAGCTTCAGACTACAACAGGTGAATATAGCTTTGTAATAAGAATCAATAATAGACTTGAGGATAAACAACGAAGTCTTATAATTTCTGATTTCACACACACTGTTTTTCTAAGACAGAGCAATAAATCAGCAATGCACTGTGAATGCCTTTGTAATGTGCTTGCCAAGGCTGTTTATGAAGCTTATCATATAGCTACATTATGGCCAAGGCATGGATGACTCAGTCTGGCAGTAAGAGAAAGCAAATCTTCATGTGGATTCTGGAAACCCAAAGGTCCTTATGTCCAGTCTTGTGAGGTGATGAAAAATGATGCAGTGTTAACAGTTATTACCCCCCTGCACACACACAAATCATCTCACTCTACTCGTTTGAATGCTTTCTTTTTGTCAAATACCAGAAGCCTCTGTAATCACATAATATGGTTCGCTAAAGAGCAGGACAGCGGTTATTGGAAAATTAGCTGTTGTACTCTTCCTCGGGGAAGACTATTTCTCCCACACTCATCGTTGCTTAGATGCCTGTAGTTGTGTGGGGTTGAGGCCTAATTGGTTTTCCCCAGTTCAGTTAGCTTATTTATTGCTGTCCTTGTTCAACCCATGTTTAGGCAGTCACACTGATAAGGCATTATAGATATAGCTTCTGACATTCCTAGGAGACACAGTCTTACAACAAACTCCTGGTTCCTCTGGCTCTTAACAGTCTTTCTGCCAATTCTCCACCAGTGTTCCGGAGCCTTTGGTGTGAAGGTATTTGTAGATGTATCCTTTGCGAGTGGGCTCCACAACTCTAAATTGTGACTGACTGAAGTTAGGGATTTGGCTGGTTTAGTTAAGTGATGCTGAACCTCTTTTATAGAGCTGCCTTAATACATGAACCCAGGTAAGAAGGCAGTGGCACAAAATGTTCAATGTATATTACCCCAATTTTTTCTGTTTACTTCTCCGTATTTACAATATGTTTTAAGTTATATTTTTTTATTCCCCCATGAACATAGTCAATATATTTTTAAGTTTCTTCTGCATGGTGTTACCTCAAATTAGCTGAAAAAGTGGGGAGGTAAAGACGGAGAATCAGAAATGGTGGCTTCAGCAATAAGGAGAAAGTAACAATAAATGTGAGCCTACCTAAATCGGGTTACAGCATAAGTAGGGTATTGATAAGAATAGAAATCAAAGCAAAAGGGATGAGAGTTGAAGCAAGAGGACACTGATGGAGATGAAGAAAATGGCCAAGACTGAACACTGTGGCCCAATAACAGCTAGGATATGAAGGTGGGAAACCAAGGTGAGATGAGGTGACATCCTTTAAGGAAGCAAAGGAGATTTTGTAAGGAAAAATTGGAAATCTTTCAAACCACTTTATCTTCCATAATTCACACTGCTTTCTGGAGTTAGAATACAAAAGTCTAAAACTTAAATTAGACCCTGCAAATTTTGGAAATTACTAATTTCTAATCTGAAAAGGTAGCTATTGCTTGTTTATTAACTGTTATTGAATTTCTGAGTTTTCACCTTAATTTCTTGCTTGTGTTTTAGCATATGGACTTTCTCTAATACTCTATTATAAAGTAGTTTTTTTGTGCATTTGTGTGTTCATATATGTGTCGATACATATTTGTGTGTACCTGTGGGAAGACTAAAGATCAAACATTGGTGTTATTTTTGTTTTATTGAGATGTGGGTCTCCCCCTGGCCTGAATTTTACCATGCCTGTGAGACTGGCCAGCTCAGGAGCCCCAAAGACCTACCTCTCTCTGCCTCTATGGGCTGGGATTCAATGAGTGTGCCACCATGAACGGAAAAATATGCCTCCACTAACGCTGATGGCTTTTTTGTGTATGAGTTCTGGGAATTGAACACAGGTTCTCATATTTGTAAAGCAAGCATTTTACCAATTGAGTTATCTCCCCAATCTTCAAAGTATGAACTTAATTATCTTATTGCTCATTCTAAGCTCCCTGATTCCCTTTCTCATAGCCCTCTTAGCTGCAGAATCTCAATTTTTCAGAGCAGTGGCTGGAGCCACCAGTCAATATCAGTAGAACTTCAACTCAGATTAGGATTTCTAGATCTAACTGGTATTTGAGAATAAGAAATAAGATACATTGTAGGCATAATAGTCACCATTTGATTTGGCAAAAGGGCATTGGTAATTCTACAAGAACAGTTTCAAAGAATTGGTTTAATTGGAATATAGATCGAAGCATTTTTAGAACAATACTCCAGGGGGAAGTTTAGAGATAGACTCAAAAGAATGGTCAAATCTTTGACTAAAATTTTTATGAGATTAAAAAAACAAAACAAAACAAAAACCCAAGTGGATCTGGGAAACCTCAGTTAGTGTAAGCTTTTTTAGTTCCAAATGCTTACCTGCAAATTTTATAGGTTCATCAGTTTGTAGACATGTAGGTTGTCAGTCCATCAAAGTTCCAATATTGATAGACAAAGACTCATGAAGGGTTGGGTTGTCAATGCTCCAGTAGATACCTCAATGTCTATTCTCACACTGGTAGCACCAAGTGGACTCCATAGTTAAAGAAGACATTTATTGTCTCACTGTTTTGCCTGTTGAAGATCAAGGTGAGGCCGAGATGGGACTTTCTAGTCCATGTTCTCATGAAGTAGCAGTTAAACGGTTAGTTGGTGCTTCATATGCAACCAATAGATTCACACACTTCTAGTGGATTTAATTTATATCAAGCTGGTGAGAAACCTTCCTTAGACCTCTGTGAAGTGTCTTCTCTGTGTGATTTCTAACAAGACATGTAGGCCAGACAGCAAGAAAAGGCAAATAAGAGAGAGGTCAGGATTTTATGGTTTTGTCTCAGAAGTAACTCCTCACACTTCTGCTGTTGTATAATTGCTGTAAATTGTTGTTGGAGGCAAGTCATTCTGTTCACCCCAGGGAACAAGTGGTCCACTAGGGCTTGGGTACCTGGAGGCGGGAGAGCATCGTGACCTTACAGGTCAGACTTAAGCCCCTATTTTTTTTTCTTCACTTGACAATTTTTGCTTTATCACAAGGTCTCAAAAGTAACAACCTCTAAACCAAATGTTTGATTTTTGTCTTCCTCTTTACCTCAAAAATTTAGTTTTTTAACACTGTTTTCTACTTTGAAAAATTGTACCTCCATCTTCCCAGGCTTCCAGAACTGCAAGCAGCAGAACGACTATAGCATTTCTTTCCCTTGTCTGCTTTGTCATTTGATCTCTCAACTGCGGTGATAACTATCAAATGTAACTTCACAATTATTGTGTTTTCTGGATGACTAAAGAGACTTTCAATTTGATTGTCCGCTTCCATTGTTTCTTTGTTGCAAGCTGTTCTCAGCACTAAGTAGATTAATCATTTAATAATGTAAATAGCAGCTTACCTCATCCCTCCTAAGCTTTTTCACAGACTGCCCACTGCTCTGTTTGAACGAGACTCCCTCTGCTTCATACATTGAAACTCACAGTCTGCTTTCTCAGTTCCAACTCTTAATTCCTAGAATCCTCAGTGCTTAGTAGACTTTTCTCACAACTATTTGCAGGATTACTTTCTGGTCTGTTTTCAGAGAAGACATTTTTCAGGTTCGCTCAGCCTTGTGCATATTGTATATGGCCTATTGACTTCAGCGCTCCTATAAATTCCAGATTAAGATATTTCATTTATTTCATCTTCTACCTATCAATTCCTAACAAGCTCTGTACCTTACAACCAGTACCCAAAAGAAAATTTCTGCAAGGAGTGGAACTAATACCCAAAATAGCCATCCCAAAGTCTGATAGTATCATCATCTGTACTTCTCAATTCATCAACTCCAATTACAGCTATCCTTTAATTTAGTCACTCAAAGTTATTTAAATATGTATGCTGCTTATATGCTCTTTAGAGTCAGCCTTTTAAAAAGAGTATTGGGAAAAATTCCTAAACATTACAGTTTATTAGCCTTTGGTGAAGTTAAGTGACTTTAATCAGACCAACACTAATATTGGTTTGACACAGAGAGTGAATGAGATTTATTTAGAGCGTTCTTTGGAGGGATGTGTGGAAATGGACGTGCTCATAACTGGGAATACATCTACTGGAGATGAAAGAGACTAGATTCAAATTTTCCCATTAATAATAACTTTTTAAATTAAATAATATTCTTTTGCATAGACCACCAAAGCAAACCACGAAGCTAGACATTGTGGCACACTTCAATAATTCCAACACTAGAGAGGTATTGGCAGGATAATCAGGACCTCAAGGCTCACCACAGTATACTGTGAGTGCAAGGTCATATGGAGCTACATGAAATCTTGTCTCTGAAGTGAGCAGGAAGGTGTAGAAGGACTCACTTGTCAACTTTGGTCAATCATAATCTTCCAGCAGATGATTTTGTTCACATCCTTTATGAACTTGAGAAAAGAAATAAGAACCCAGAAATGAGTCACTCTGCCAGCCATATTCTAGTTAAATTGGAAGGAATCTGACAAATATGTGTCTTTTTGATATGAGCTATACCTAATAAATAATAAAACCACAGAATGTACACAAACAGAAATGAAAAACATTAACTATTTGCTACCCAGGAACTCTTTGCGCTAAGTGTGAGGTGGATGTGTGTGGGTGGGGAGAAAAGGTGTGAAAGATTATGTAAAATGTGTGAAAGTATGAACTGCTGCAATGGAAGCTCTTGCTATGTTTTTGTTTGTTTTGTTTTTAGCAGGAAGCCATTATGTGGAGCACCCCAACTAAATTCTGATGCCCTATTTTTAGTTTGTTGCTAAATAATTCTTTTAGAAGAAAAGATTGACCCCCCCTTTCCCTCCATAGGCCACATAGCTGCTTGTTTCCGTACTCCCAAGAGCATCTTCTGTGCCATCACGTTTTCTGAAAGATATGATGGGGATGATACACCCATGCAATCACAAGATAGCTCCTAAAGACGACCTGAAGAGCAGCAGCACCAGCTGACATGCCAGCATGGATGGGGCAATCTCACAAGATCTCATTTCTATATAAAGAGCTACTGGCAATTAATGACTGCTGTATGAGAGAGAATCGATCTTCTCCAAGTTCCAAGGACAAGAGCCTCTGGAGAGGTTATCCAATCCAAGTTTGCAGCCATAAATAAATATGTGTATGAGTAATAATAGACTAATCAGGTAAGATGAGCCTTGTGAGATGTTATCTTTCTAAGTAGTCACCCCTAAACACATATACATGCAAGCAGTTATAAATGTACTCATCACCTTATATTTATAAATATATATGCATATATATATAATTTGGAAGAGAGTGGAGATAACATAGAAGTTGAAAGGGGAAGAAAGATATATTAAAATGATGTAAATACAGTATTTTTATGTATGTATGTATGAAAGTCAATAAAAGTTTAAAATTTTAATTAAAAATTAATAATTTGATACAGAATGCTTTTTTCTCATTTCGTTTTCAAGTGATCTCCACAAAGAGAACTTTCACGAGAAAGTAATATTTCGGTTACAACTTTTGGTGTTCATTCTTTTTATATTGTTTCAGTCTTTTTTGGAGACAGTTATGAACTTAGTTGTGTCTAAATTGTCTAGATGTTTTTCCTGTTTTTCTCAAATTTCTTTGCAGTCTTTAATTCCAATCTTTTTGCTTTTTATTTACTTTCACATATTGATTAAGTTTTAAGTTTATTTAATCTTATTTTCTTTATATTTCAACCTTGTTCATATTATTTTTAACTCCTAAATGCATCTGACATTTACTAATTCTGATTTTCATTATTTCATGTATTTGATCATCTTAATTATCTTTTAGCTTATTAAACAATAAGTTGTGTTTTTGAATCTTGTGAGCATGCATTTCTTATGTCGTACCATTGTTTCCTCTAATGGAGTCTGGGCCTTCGCACTCTGTGTATTAAAGGAACTGTTATTGAGACTTGATCTTAAAGTTTTTCTCTTGTCCTTTTGTACGTGGACCTGATATCATCAGACCTTAACTACGATAACTTGTGTAGAAGTTTCTGTTTCAGAGAGTTCCCCTTCTCTTGCCTCAGTACAGTTTCCTCAGTGTCTCTTCTGTTCTCCGAGTCCCTTCTGTCCTTTGGATATAGAGCCCTACTGTCAAAGTCAGGAATAGTTTACAAACACAGTGTTGATTGCTGATGTGTCTTTATTAGGAAGCTACATTGCATCTCTTGTGATTATTCACAAATGTTTTGTTGTATTATATGTTTTCCTAGAGCAGGCAATGACATTATTAGAATATAGATATGTGTTCATTCACAAATGTATGCATGTATGGATATAGAATCATAGATGAATGGTATAGTAACAAATATTTCAAGCTTCCTATAAATGATTCCTCAACTTATCTGTCCCAAATACTGTTACCTCTGTCCATACTGTTACCAGTCCATAAATTAGTCTTAGTTACTCTTTCTGCTTAAACACTATCCTCCTGTAATTCTTTTCCACAAAACAACTTTCTGAAACTTCAGTAAGTTGTATCTTATGGTCTGGCCAGTTACTACATGTTGTATAATGTGGGAACTTTGCATCTGTTCTAGAACAGGGTAGAATCTTTATTCTGTTGACTACTCTACTTCACAAGTATGTGCCTTTCAGTGTGGTCCTGGCTCCAACACTTTTCATCACCTAACAAAGCCCTTCTAAAACTGCACCATTCCAACCTTCCTATATTACATGAGTCTTCACAGTACTTGCTGCCATTTTGAATTATCTCATCTTAAAGATATTGTTCAGCATCTTATAAGTTTTGATAGAATAAAAATTCCCTATTTCTTTAACTGTCTTTAACTCTCCTCCACTGCCTAAAAAGTTACTTATTACATCATATAAACAAGTAATACGTGACTAAAAGTAGGACTACTTTAATGCTAAAGTGTTGTCCACTAAGTAATTCCATTGCCTACAGTGAATACCAGGATAATTTACATTAACACTGAACACCATATCCCAAACTAAATAAAAGTTGGGTCAAGGATGCTTGTTCAGTAGAAATGATCTAAGTCATTCTAGTGGTCTGGATATGTAATTTGTCTGATGCTAGATAGGAGGGAGAGCAAGTTACCTTGCCAGAGAACATATTATTTCCAATTTTATTCCATCTTTTGGGTTGACATTATTAAAAGTTGGGAGGAAAGTAAGTACGGGAGTGTGGATGAAGATGAAGAGCAATAAAAGAGGCTGTGGACACATGGGGAAGGAAAAGTGAGTATAGAGAAAGGAAACATGGCACCGGAGAGCATCGACTAATTTATAGGCTGTACTGTTTGCCTGAGGTTGGTTAGCTTATCAGATGAAAGAAAGCTGAGACAGAATTCTCTCTGTGACTAACCTTCCTGGGGAGAAATCTCTGTGGGCCAAGTTACTATTATTAATCAACCTGGCTTTTTTCAAATCATTGTATTTTCTGACTCAAAATTTTCTCAGGCACCCAGTGTACCAAAGAAATTTTAATGAATTAAGTCGACAGGATGTGTGGGAGCACAGAGGGCTAAAGTAAGTACAGTGTGTGGAATTTTATCATTTGTGTTTTGTTTTGTTTTCCCCAAATTAGTAACAGTAGCTCCTGAGGGAATAAACCATCGACAGTGGCACCAGAAATGGTGATATTTTTAATATACACAGGGAAATCTCTGAATCAGAAAACTGATATTTCAGATATAGCCAGAGAATTAACATAGTCTATTATTGAACTTAACAGTGACAGCTAATTATATATACAGATATCATTATGATTAGCTGTCATTACTTCTTGTGTGTCCACAGGCTAAAGTTGTAAACTGTAGGTTAAGCTTACAGAGCTATCAGTGGAAAATCCCAATCAATTAAAATAATAAGAAACTAATAAAATAATGATCTATCTGATATTTTAACTCTCTTTAAGAACTGTAACATGTAAATAAGTGAGCATTAAATGAAAATTAAATCAACTGTTTCATATTAACTTAAATGAAATGATCTTGAGAAATTGCATGACTTTACAGAAAGCGGTTTGAAAAGCCAGGCATTTGATGAACTGATAAGATTGCTCTTGTGATTGACTAGTGCACTAGATGGCACTAATCGCATGCCTTTTATGTGCCATAAAATCACATCTAATGTGAGAAAAGAAAGTAACCCACACTTGAAATGTTCTTTATCACGTGTAATTTATGAAATTTCTTTGATACATTCCTTATAATTTATTGTAATTTTAAGATCATCAGAAAAAATAATTATAGTCACTTTGATATTAAGGGATTTTCAAATTGAGAAATACAGTTCTATTTTTTTAACTAATCTAAAAAAATTAATTTACTCCAACCCAGTTGTACAAGTATTCTTCTACAGAAGAGTAAGCTGTCAAAAGGAAACTTCTCTACCAATTACCTAGGTTGCCATGATCTTCCCTTATTAAAGACTTTGTTCATCTTGAAAAGGCAAAAAGTCTTCAAATTTTCTGAGCAGAGTATTAACATAAAGGATGGAAGAAATTTAGAACTCTTTTAAACTCACGTGATTTTTAGTGTAAAAGTCAGAGAAAGGGAAAGGATGAATAAAATTTTAGTATTAAAGAAGCAAAGCAAGAATCTAAATAAATCAATTTTTAACATAAAGGCTTCTACTTGAACCAATCTGTTTAGACAGAAACTTTAGCAACTACCGTTCAACTCAACCACAGAGAAGGCAACACCAAGTACGTATCAATATCTTCCTACTTTAGAGTAAAGTAAGGTTAGTGTGACCTCAGTTGATTATGAAATGATTTGTTTTATTTCAAATTGGCATCAATAATCCCAAAGACATTATAATTTTGAAGGAAATTCTCCATTTAGTCTTAAACTGAAGAAGTTGAAAGACCACCTTGCACTAGAAATTAGTAGGTAAGGCGAGCTACAGGCTGAATAGGCAATGTGTGTGTATACGTGAGT
Source organism: Ondatra zibethicus (assembly GCA_004026605.1). Lineage (NCBI taxonomy): Eukaryota > Metazoa > Chordata > Mammalia > Rodentia > Cricetidae > Ondatra > Ondatra zibethicus. The sequence continues at coordinate 57,792 of PVIU01000385.1, forward strand.
GTCTGTTTATTTGGTTTTTGGTTTTTTTCTGGAGAAAGAAAAAGTGACCTAAGAAATAAAACCAAATCAGTTCAAAATCAACTGAGGTGACCGTAACGTTGCTCTTTATTTACTCTAAAACAGGAAGGCTTTGATGTTTTATTCCAAAGGCATAATAAATTGTGTGTCCTCATGCACATGGAAACACACATGCACACACACTCATGTTTTTTTCTATTGCACGAGGGGTTCCCATGTTGTTTTCTAATGGACAACAGTCAAGCCTGATGATTCATAGAAAAGATTTTAATTTTTACACCATACAAATTCTTGCTTTGTGGAAATTGTGTTTTCAGGAGAGATTGTGGCAGTGTTGGCATTAAGCAGTAGGCAGTGGGTATGATAGAGAGAGGAGGGTGATTAAGCTGGGCACCCTAATTCAGGTGACCTAACACTTCTTTGGGGCTCAGAAATCTCCACAAATAATCTGTGTGACTCTGGTTAGATTGTTTTCAAATCAGTCAATATTCATTCATGTTGGATTGAGGCCTTTTAATGATATTAAATTATATATATAAATAATATTATATTATATATATATAACACATACATACATACACACACATACACAAACAACCCTTTCCTTTCTTACATTCTTCTTTTCTGTCTGTGACAGCTCAGTGTTCAGATTTAAACTATCCAATTCTAGGAAATTTTGGTTCCTGCTTCTGATAGGTTTGTTTAAATACCAGAATTTCAGAACACTTGAAAATACATTCTAAAAAATTAATTATCTTGTGAGTTACAGAAATGCTAGAAGTGTTGAAAAGAACATTAGTTTTGAATACTACTTAGAAAAATCTCCCTAATACTCAGAACATACATCCTATGATTTCCTTTCTCACACTGCCCTCTGTGAATTTCTCCCCTTCTCACGACGCTATGCTAATTTCTAGGCAATGTCTGCACACATTGCAAAGTCCTGCTTTACATCTCTTTTTATTATTTTAAAGATTCTTTTTCTTTTTATAGAATCTTTAAACATTTTTAATTATTTAAGATATTAGGTAAATAAACCCATTCCCATGAATCTGAAACTATTTAATCATAAGAAACAGGTGAAATACATTAACTGGGTCTTAGCGATTACCTCTACAACATACCTTTGCATTGGAAGAACACATGTGGTTACACAACTCATAAAATTAGAATTCTCAAAGAAATTAATCAGTCATCTTATTAAATATAATTAATATCTCATAAAATTTCTAACTTCAACAATTTCCAAGCTTTTTGTAATAGTTCAGTACACACATGCTTTCCATAGAAACTTACATGTAAGTTAATTTTTAATGTTGCTTATCTTCTGAAGGTCAGTAATACAATAAACACCTATTGTTATTGTGTTTTAGGGTGATGTACTGAGTCATATTACTTCACAATATTTTTTGTAAGCATGTCATTTTTCCAGATCAAGGTGGAAGAGACTTATCTTCCTACTTATGTCCTATATACAGCAGTAATACTGTGCAGTATAGCCAGATGGATGGGTGAAGAGAAATAGACAGAGACAGAGACATATATATGTACATACCTACATACAGAGTAATACATACATACACATATAGTTACATACATGGATGCATAGATGGACAGATAGGCAACTATTTACCCCCACTAGATAGTGCTCTCCATCATTGGAGGTGATCTTAATCACACTTACTCTGGCCAAGTCTCTTTGTCAGTCATAATAGCTAAGCAAAACATTGAGTAACACCAATGAAAGACAGTATCACATTTTTAATGTACATGCCATAGGAAGAATAAAGCATCTTATGTACAGCACAGATATTTTTCAGGTTGACTGTCACTTGTTTGTCTTAAAGACAACAAAGTAAACAGATTACTAAATTCAAAGCCTGCACTCTAGAAAAATCAATTACTTAGAGCCTTTACCATAAGCACATAGAAAGTCTTGCTATCCACTCTCCAGTGAGAGACACTCGCATTGCCCTTTATTTTCTTCTTTTGATAACAATATCGATGTGCATCAACAGTTATTCATAATTCATAGATAAGGTTCTTAAATCCTAAAATAATTAGATGACAGAAAAGGATCTTTTCATACTCAAAAGTCAGAAGCAGGATTGTTTAAAAAACAAGTGTCGACACTTGTTTGATAAACAGTGTTGACATGGCTAAACATATGAGTTGAGGGAATGTTTCAGAATGGAATGAGTTTTCTTTTGTAGCTCAGGGTAATAAATGTAAAGCTGGAAAAGCTGTCAATATAGTTGGTCATGGCTGTAAGAGCAACATATTCCTTGGGATTGCAGTTTTCAATTTTAGTTGCGGAACACACATATACAGAAGCCAGACATACTAACACTCATGCACACACACACACACACACACACACACACACACACACCTATCAGGAAAAAGATAAAAATGGTGAATAAAATGTAGAATAGGAAAGTGCCCGGATAGCAGTAGAGTACAATGACTCATGTAGAAACTACTTATTGCCCATGAGTTCTGTTTTGTAATGCTGAAGTTTCCTTTCTTCTGTGGAGATTCATAGCTCAGATGAGCGTCTCCAGGACTTTATTTGGTTGTTGCCTTACAGAGCAACAGTGAAGGAAATGTACTTTGAAGGTATATATGTGATACAAAACCAGCTGAAGGGGGTTATTGTAGAAAACCTCACTTGGGGAAATTCAGCATTGGTTAAATTCTGAATTCACTTTTAGTTTCTCAAAACATAATCTGATTACTGCCTAAAATCTACACAAAGTTATGTGCAGCAAAAGACTGTTACTAAGCTACAGAGACCCAAACAGGCTCAAGTGCGTTGCTTAAAATTATTCATGTCAGCTGGGCAATGGGGGTGCACACCTTTAATCCCAGCACTCAGGAGGCAGAGGCAGGTGGATCTGTGAGTTTGAGGCCACCCTGGTCTACAAGAGCAAGTTCCAGGACAGGCTACAAAGCTACAGAGAAACTCTGTCTCGAAAAACAACAAAAACAAATTATTCATGTCCATAATTAAGATATTGGATACAAGTATTTATGTATATATAGTAAATTATAAACTGGTTAAAATAACAAAACTCTGTAATCTTTTTTTTAAATATTATTTTTATCATTTAATATTTCCAAGCTTTTTAAAATGTTTAGTAATAATACATTTGAAAACTAAGAAGATATCAAAAATATAAATGGACCTCTATCAACATAAGGCTAGTAATGGAATATTGCTAAGCAACAATGTAACCTGGTTACCGGTTTAAATGAGGATGGTATGCAGCTATGAGATTAGTCATATAGAAACTCCCTTCTTAAGCGTTTTTAAATATTCAAAGCCTGAACTACTGAAGTTGTCTAAATCTTCCCCTTCCAGATTGAACTGTGACTACTCTGACATGATTAACCAGTTGTTTTCATATGTCCTTCTGATAAATGATCTCAACTACTTCATGTCTAGTTTACCACGTATTTCATGTTAGTAAAGCAAAATTACTAAGAGCATATTTGCTTGCAGTAGGAGTGAAAAGAGCAAATTAGCTAGGATGACTTAAATCAGATTGGATGCTCAGTAGAACAAAATGGAAGTCCAAATGCATCTCTGACCTTCCTAGGATATGAGTACCTGCCCTGAACCGCTGGCATTGATGCCCAATTTTCAAGCGACAGCTAACCTGTTATCTCATTATTCATTCCATTTATTAAAAGTATCCTTTCAGCTACTTTCTCAAATCTTTTTCTTAATTTAGTGATAAAAGATAGCAATATTTCTTGTGTTACTGAATTATATGTGTGAGATTCGAGTATCAAATATAATTGCACAAATATAATTCACTGAGATAGCATATAACATTGAAATTTAATAAAAAGTTACTGAAAATAGTAAGTATAAAAAGAAAAGATATGCAGGTGTCTTCATGTGTGATCTAGTGCAACTTAAAAAATAAATACATGTATATAATCATATGTATAAAATGACCCATATCTATAATAATAAGATATGATGAAAGCACAGGAAAACATATTTTATTATGCTTATATGTACTTCTGAAAGTTCTCATAGAGAACAATTATGTGAATAATCAAAAGACAATAAGACATATTGTGGAGTAACAACTTAACTCTATTTTTAATATTTAATATTTTCACTATTTGAGTTTTAAACTGTTTTAACAGCTATCAGAAAAAGTAATTACTTTATCATGACAGCATCTTATATTAGCTTATTTTATACATATTGATGTGATTTACATTCAAATTTCTGTCGATAGTACATTTCATAACTGCCTCACGTTAAGCATCTGGTTTTGACAAGTAGAGTGTGTGCACATGCACACGCTCATATACACACACATTAAGACAAGTATTGGGTTCTTTGAAAACTTCTATAGGGAAAGGAAGGAAAGAGGTATTACTCATAGTTCAGTTGTAACTTTTACCTTCTGATCTGATGCAGAGCCTTGAGCATTAACTTTCTTATGTACTATAAATGTCTTTATCCGGGGTGTTTTTTCCTCATGTCAGGTGAGTCTTAAAGTGGCTACTATATCCACAGCACCTATCTATCATGGTATGAAGCAACTTACGAATTTAATCAAATCACTATTATTTTTCCCTTTTTATTAAGAATTTTTTAAAATACAGTCATCTCTCATTGTACATAGCTATCCCTAGCCCCACTCCCTCCCCTCTTCCTACCCCGCTGTTCCCTTTGCCTCACCCCCCATCCACTCCTCAGAAAGGAGTTAGCTCCATGGAAAGTCTGACGCTTCACTTAGAGGCAAGATAAAGACCCTCCTACCTATATCTAGGCTGAGCAAGGTATCCCTCCAAAGAGAAAGTACTCCTTTATCAAGCACTAGGGATAAATCCTGGTTCCACTGTCGCTGGCCCCACAGAGTGCCCAAGCCTCACAACTGTCCCAAAATTCAGTGGGTCTAGTTTGGTTGTCTGCAGGTTCCCCGCTATCAGACCAGAGTCAATGAGCTCTCAAGAGCTCAAGTCAGCTGTTTCCGTGGGTGTCACCGTCATCGTCTTGACCCCTTCGCTCATATTACCGCTCCTCCCTCTCCTGGACTCCTCTTTGGTAGCCCCGCCCAGTGCTTTGATCTCTGTACCTGCCTCCATCTGTGCTAGTTGAAGTTTCTATGATGACATTTAAGGTAGTCATTAACTTTAGTGCCATGTTTCTCACTAGCCCTTTAATGGTTCCCTCTGTCAAGATATCTTTCCTTTTTCTCCCTCACTGTTCTTCCCTTTTCTTGAGCATCCCAGTTCCTAAACAGAGAATTTTCAATAGAAGAATTTCAAGTGGCCAAAATACAATTGAATAATTGCTCAACCTCCTTAGCCATCAGGGAAATGCAAATCAAAATGACTCTGAGGTTTCTGGTTGGATTTAAAGTTCATTCTAGTTGAAGGAAATACATGCCTAGAACTATAAATCTTGTCAGGAATTCATGTTTGGGGAACTCATAGGATCCAAGTGTGAATCACTACTATTACTTAGCTAAATAGACATCATATTAAACTATCCTCTAAATTCGTATTTCTATGCCATCCTTTAGTACAGCTCTCAGACCTCATCAGGGAAGTGTCTCTGTGCAGAAGACAGTAGTTAATACATAAATCTACAACTAGTAGAGAATAAGTGACTAAGGAGTCCTCAGCAGAAAATCCCACCACCCCAAAGCTCAGAGACTCTTGAAGAAGGAATTGAAAAGTTTTAAGAGCCATTGGTCAGGTGAACTGCAGAAAGGTAGTGTCTTCAAGACATTGCAGGACTGTCACCTTCATGAACTTACAGCAATGTGGTCACCTACGTAAGACCTGCACAAGTTAAGCCAGTCAATATTCAGAGGTGTTATGGGTACCTGATGGTCTTTTGGGAAGTAAAGTCCATTTTCTTTAAGGATGTGGCTTCTGATAGATTGAACACACTCCATCAGATGGTACCACACTGTAAAATATATAGACAGCACAAACTGGAGTTAACAGGTTATTGCATATTAAAAAGAAGACACAAGTTGAGATGGGTTAAAGAGGTGGCAGTAGACCTGGGAGGGGTTGAAAGGAGGAATTCGTTGATAATGAAAAAGTATATTGTGTGAAATTCTGAAAAAAAGTACTTATTACACAAAAAATTGTGGAAATTAAGATGTATATTTATAAATTTAAGTCATTAAATGCAACAACACTATTATCTTTTAAGTAAGCAATCTATGTTTAATAAAATATAGCTACCACACTTAAAGTTCCTCTGTACCAATTTTTAAATGTGTTTCTGTAAATTTGCATGTGTCTATGTGCATGTGGAAGATTGTGGCCATGTGTTTTCACAAAGCCACTGGAGGATATTAGATATCCACCTCTATCATTCTCACACTATGTCCTTGAGGAACTCCCCTTGGACTTGGAGATCAGCATTTTCTGGCTAGGCTGACTAGCCAGCAAAACAAGGCCCAGTGCTCCTCTTGTTTCCACCTCTCATCCTTTCCTCCAGGGCTGAGATTTCAGGTAATCAGCCACGTCCAGCTTTTGTGTGGGAACCAGGAATCTAAGACCAGGTCCTCAAGCATGTGTCGCAAGCTTTCATTCTCAGTGGCTATATCTCAATTCCTGTCTCCTCTATACTTTTTAAACTCACTTTCAGATGTGAATGATGTTAAAGGTGAATTTAAATATTGTAGGAAAATCTTTTTTATGTCATATATACGAATTTTATAAAGAACTTACTGTAAGTGAAGAGATTTAATAAGCAGTGTACTATATTATGTGTAAACTTATAAATATTATTTTAATGTGTTTTAGATTTAGACACTTTCCTATAGTTAAATCTTTAGTACACAGCCAGAGTGAGCCAATCAACCAAGGCTGGTGAGCAATGGCCCATGAAGCAAATCTGACACATCATGGGTTTTTTTTTTTTGTAATAAAGTTTTACTAAAAACTTTCATAGTTAATTTTTAATTGGCAAATTAATTGGAGTCAGAAGAAGATTAATGAGGCACATTTCTGCTTTTGTCTGTGAGGACATTTGTGTCAAGGATTGACATGACAGCACCTTCCCAAGGTATGGGGGCACTGATGGAAGGAAGGAGGCCACAGAAAACCTGCCCAGAACAGGTGCCCTTCCCATGTATTCTCTGCTGCCTGAACAACAAGAGGTAAAGGACAGTCTCTTGTCTGTCTGGCGAGACGTAAAGAACTGTGTCTAACACGTGTTTGCTGCCACGGGTCTTCCCCAAGTGCAAGGGTTCAATAGATCACATACAAGACTCTTAGTCAAAACACGCATTTTCTCCTTCATATTGTACCCAAAAGTATTTTGGTCACAGTCATAATAACACAACTAAATTAAGAACCCAATCACAAATTCATTTACATACCATTTATAGCTGCTTTCAATTATCTAAGATAAAGCAGACCAAGTGCTTTAGAGGCCACATAGACTGCAAAGTCTTACTATTTACTATTTGTCCCTTCACATAAAACAAAACAAACAAAACCTAATTTGGGTTCTAGTGGTAACTGTCTTTTGTGATGAAGCTGCTTTTCTGGTCGGAACCCTACAGTGGTTCCCATTTACGTCAGGGTAAAGCTAACTTGTCCCTCACTCAATTCAGCTATGCAAATCTTCTTTTCTTTTCTTTTTTATTGATTTTTATTGAGCTCTACATTTTTCTCTGCTTGAGTTTACTGATCAAACTGTTGCGATAGGAATCTTCTCTTAAGAGTCCATCTACACAGAATGCTCTCCTCCTAGTTGTCTACATGGCTAATTTCTTCATCCCCACCTTGGTTTACATGGATAATTCACAAACACAATAAGTAAATAAGAATCTGCACTTTCGGGCAAGATCAGAGCTACTGTGGGTGATCAACTCAGTCTCTAATCCTTCTATCTTGGAGAAAATAATATTTTAGTGTCCATGATCCTTTATCCATTAAGTAAAATGAGGAATATAAGAAAATTGCTTTTCAGGTCTTTAGTTCTTTAATGTTTTTGATCATCAGTCAAATATGAAATAGATCAGATAGCAGCCAATTTGCATTTCGGATCTTTGAATATGTTGAAGCTAATATAGCTGCAACAATAAAATAAAATCGCTAATAAAACTGACAATTTTTATGAGCACACAGGTATTTCTGGATATAAGATAGGATAATAAAGTATACTGTGTTAATTTCAGTTATATGTGTTTGTTGGAAAACTGACTGTTTCTATTGATGAGGAGACAGTAAATGTTTACCTGATGGAATGAAAGGATGGCAAATATATGTTTCCTCAAACGTTTGTACAGGCCTCTTGCTATTTACACTGCTTTGCTTGCTTGCAGTTTGTCTTTGGCACATCAGTTAGAAATGTTTTTACATTAAGTTTAAAAATAATTTTGGGAAAAATTTGTCTAAAAGAAGAAGTAGTTAGTGACAACGCTGGTCTCGCATAGTATTCTTACCTTGAGATCACATACAGCGTCTTACTTCCCCGTAGATGTACTTATCAGTTTACACACTTATTCTAGATATTAACTGAAAACGGTAAACTTCAGACCACTTGACACACCTTAAATCAATGCTTTGGGCCCATTGGCACAATGTCTGTTGTATGGAGATTTCATCAATGTGTTGCTTATAGCACAACTTTCTGTCATTCCTTATGTAAATTTTGATTCTATCTGCGAAATGTACTTTTGTTTTATTCTGGAAAAAAATGGCAAGTTTTCTCATCTTACAAAAATACCTAGGTCATACCTTGATATAAAAGACAAATATACCATTAAAGAAATTCCCTTAGTTCCTTATTTATAATTCTGTATAGCATTATTAGCAATTGCTAAAGAAGGAAGGACCCTAAGAATGGCATACATATAGGTCTAAGATTTTTGAATCAAGAAATTCTGGGCCAGATATTCAGTGTAACTTCTCTGAGATAAACTATTTAGCTAGTGCTTAAAGGTAATGAGAATATATAATTTCTGCAATCAGGAGAGAAAATGTCTCATATCCTTAAGGATCTGGGCATTGCATTTTCACAATTAGTTGACAAATGAATGTACACATGTATTCTTTCCCAAAGACCAAATACCAAGAAAAATAACTTATCCGTTTAAACTTAAAAATAAAAAGTGGTCTGTGCAAGTGTGTTTTTGTGTTTCCTTGCAGAATTGGTTAATGAAGAGGTCATATGATTCTTCTGGTAGATTCCGATTTAGGCTATGGGCCTGACTTAAAATATAAATATGGAGTTGTAAACCACATATTTTCTATGTAGGTCATATGTAACATTGTGCAAACACCTACTTAAAAATAGTGTTAGTAAAGGCATGGCAATGATGATAAGGCTCATTGTTGTAAACAGAAAAAGAAAGACCCTGGATGTATTGGGTGTTCCAGTATAGACTAATCTAGCAAGGAAGAACTACTAGCTGGTCCTGTATCCATGATATGGAGACATCTAAATGATCTAAGCTCTAAACATCATAAAGGTTACTGTCCTTCAAAAGAATCTGCAAGAAAACTACGAGTTTTGTTAGTTTCCCAAGAGTTTCTGTTAAAAATATTATTTGGCTCAGTCCTCTAACTTCCCTCATAGAATATTCAACATTATAACCCTATGTTGCCCCCACCTCCTTTTTTTAGTGCTGTTACCTTTTTGCATCCATTTTGTCCACATTGAAGAAAAATTCATACATACTAAAGAACACCATCAGGAAGCATGAAGCTTGACTAGGTAATAAAGGGTCTATTTAAAACCTATAGCTTCCTTTAACTGCCCAGTTACTGTTGGCTGTCCTCTGAAGAGAAGTTCCAAATATTAGATATTTTAAAAGTCATTTGGTAAAACCCATTTACTCATGAAAAGTAACTGTGGTCAGACATATTTAGCTTATATTACTGGCATTCACCTTGAAGTTCTGTAAATATTTATAGTGAATTTAAATGCATGTAAATACTGTATACCATTTCAGCAATTTAATAGGATTCATTTATAGGACATGAAAAAAAAGTATACTAAGCTGCCACATTTCAAAGAACTGAAATACCACTCATTGACTTTCAAATGTGCATGCAGCAGAAAGGTAAATTCCACATCCACATGGGAAGAGACAGAGTGTGTATGTGTGTGTGCGTGTGCGTGAGTGTGTGCGTGTGTGTGTGTATACGCAGGGTTGAGTTGTACAATGTTTGGCATATACAGTTTGAGGTGTAGGCATTGGGAATTGGAAAAACTGGTTTTCCTACCCTTGGCATTTGAATTGAATACAGAAGCACCAAAGAATATTCAGTGTGGGACCATGTTAATTACCTTAATTTTCTAATCATTTTGCCTGAATCAAGAAGCCACTTCAAGATTATATTAATATACTTATATAAAAACACATTCCACACTGAGAAAATTATGGTAAATAACTTTCTTACTCCTTGAAGTATCATTTTACGTAGAAAGCTAGCATAAACTTACTCTATACAAGGTAATAAACAAACAGCTTAGGATAAGATATCCATTAAGTAGCTGGAAAGATGGTTTAGGCATGACCTGGGAAGATTGAACAGCTCCCTTCAAATAGTAACAAAATAGGAATATTTTTGATAATTGTCTTATATAACTTATAAAACATTGTTAGAATGACACAATGAGATGTACAGTCAATGCCAATACACTCAGTTTGTAACTAAGTAGAGGACAATCTAAATAGACTAAGCCATTTTTTGAAGATTAAATGCTGAGAAAATAACAATTTCCACTTGTTACATCTCAAACGGAGGTCATTTCTTCCCTGTTTTTTTGAAATTTAGGACTTCTTTTTTTAAATTAAAAAAAAAAGTTTGACTTATGTACACCACTTGTATGGTCCAGAAGGTGTCAGATCCCTTAAAGCTGGATTCGTAGGCATTGTAAGCTGTCTCTGGGTGGTGTCTCCTGTGTGCTGGTAGCTGAGCTCAAGTCCTCTAGAACACCAGTGCTCTTAACAACTGAGTCATCTCCCCATCCCCTGATGCCCTTCAATAGAAAGCGTTAGAGTGATGGCTTGATGCTGTATCCCTAGTCTATATCTACACATTTACAATCTACATCTATAATCTTGTCACTCAGGAGGCAGGGGCAAAAGGATTGCAGCAAAATTAAGGACAGTGTGGTCACATAGCAAAGGCCAACCAGTATTCTATGTGGCCCTCATCTCTAAAACCAATTGACCAACCAACGAAACAATCAAACATATTTGGAGAATAATAAAAGTGCAAATGTGGCCTAGGCCTGGTAACTCATGCCTGTAATCTCAACACTCAGGATAAATTTCTGCTAGTATGAAGTAGAAGAAATTAAATAAAAATTTTGATTGAAAGGAATCCTTTTGTTAGTCTTATACTAGTGATGCAGTGCATAACATCTAACACAAAGTTATTCCAAGTCCATGAAAAACTAATAAAGTTAGCTAGCAATATTGTTTAAAGGTAGCCGCGGTCAAATCAGCATCAGAGATGATTAGAAAGTAGAAATTTGCTCACTCCTTATTGTTAGAAAAAGGAGATTGGGGCTACAAATTTTTGACTAATGAATGGAAATTTAGGCTACACAGAGAAGCCCACAGTGACAATGTTGAGACGACAATACACTGTTCTGTTTAAACAGAGGACCAAATAGTTCATTTATATAAGAAATAAAACTTGATCTTTAATATATTGCAAAGAGAATCTTTAATTACATCTTTTTTACATTGGTTAATTGTATTTTTGTTGAGCTGAATAGATATTTCACCTGAAGGGATTATAGTACTGTTGGTTACATAGTATGCGAGTCCTAGCAAACATTTCAAACATTGCAGCCTTATATATACAGACAAACACACACACACACACACACACACACACACATGCGTGTGTGTGTGTGTGTGTGTGTGTGTGGTGTCTGTCTGTCTGTCTGTATGAGATAGATGGTATTGTTGTGTGTCCTATATTAAGGATAGGTTAATGTAATAAGGTGAAAGGAACCACATAAAGTTTTTATTTTCATAATCCAATATAAACTTTGATGAAATGCCTACCATTCTCCATTAGCAAATAAATTACTTTCATTTCTGTAGTAAGGGGAATGCATATATATTCAGAGTTGTAACCTAAAACTCAACTGGCAACCTTACATTAGTGAATTTGGCTGTACCATATGTACAAGGGAGAGGCTATGTTTAGATGGCTTGCCCACAGGGAATGGGATTCAATGGGCATGGTGGGTGGCTGCTTGCACTTTCTCTGCTCTTGTCCCTGGCTCCAGACATCCAAAACACTGCAGTTGCTCTGTCAGTGCTATTGTGCCAAGTCGGTACAGCGAGCCACTATTTATTTTAAAACGTTGATAATGACCGGAGTCACGAGGAGTGCTTTCCAGTGATAAATGCCCTTGAAAAATGCCATTTACCAACTGGCAATATTTTGCTCTTTCAATATTACATAATAGCAGAGTATTTTAAATGAAGAAAATGGCTAGGTGTTTGTAATATGTCACTCAGTGTTTTGACTGCCATCATTCTGTGGAATGTTTAATTTCTGAACTCTAAGTGCTTAATGACTACTGGTTATTTTCGCTTTTCTCCAAGCATTACCTGTTCCAGCTGCAGCCATGGGTCCTGCCTACATAATAAACAGTAACAGATGAACTTGCCTCAGGTTATTCTCTTTCTTGGTTGAACATACAATTTATTAGTTTCTTTCCCACTTAAAGTAACCCTGATTTTATTTGGATACTAGGGAAGTCAAATTTGGCCTTATAAATTCTAAAATTGGAATTTATACCCCATAATAATTCCTTTTAATGACCTTTATGCTTATCTTAATACTCACCCCACAACTGCCATTTAAAATCCCCGAGTTAGTCACTGAGTGCTGTTTGGGAGAATATTCCTTTAGTGACAATGTTACTCCCTAGGACAGAAAATTTTAAAGGACTCTGGGGTGAAATTGAAACCTGGGAAGAATTTATATCTAGAATTAGTGATTACCATGAGTATACTGTTCATTATAATTTTGTAATTATTTAATCACTTCACAACATCACAGACATGGACTACAATGCTAACATTAAGTAGCTATCGGAGCTTGGATCATTTTAAAAAGTGAAAAGAAATCTTTACTTTTATGAATTCCATTACTGAATTGTTATTATATTATGTAATGATCTATGTTGATACTAGTATTATAAACTTAGTTTCCTCTACCTGAAATGTTCCATATTATGATGTTCATTTGATAGCAATGTCTAAAGAAGGCACAGTATTTGTTGTCTAACAGAGAACTTACTCTGTTGTCCCTTTGAGTGTGGCTAGCTCAGTAAGAGGTGCTTAGCGACATTCAGCTCCACTGCCATAAAACAGAAAAGTCTCCCTAATTCTAATATTGAGAAAAAGTAAGTCTTCTCAGTCTGAAAAAGCCATGCTGGGAAGAGATGTGTCTAAATGCATGGTATATGCTTGTCTGACATGTTATAGAAATGTGCTGCGAAGGCATTTATCTGTTTCCATCCTTAAAGATATAACAAAAAAAGATAACCAAATTGAGAAAGGGGCTGCCTGAGAAATTTGAAGTGCATGGTAAAGAGAAATACATGTGGCCTAGATTATTTGTAGAAGCTTTATGCATATATGAGCTTAAAATGAATGTGGACCTGATCTGGAAGAGAAAATTCAGATGAAACAAATTCGCATCTTCTGTCAGTGACAGTAACTTTGAGGAACACGGTCCTTCTTTGTTCAAACCAAAGAGCTCACCATATGTCAGAGGTGCTTCCTAGGAGTCCTCTCCACCCTCAGGAGGTTTGCCCATCACTGGTGACAGCAACAGACAGAAAATGAATTCTAAAGAAAGATGATACTTAAAGAACAGATTTAATAAAGCCACAAGAGTATGCTTGTTAAAGGAGCTGCTTGACAAACAGAGCACAGTCACTGTTCAGCACAGGAAGTAGCTGGAAGGGCTTTCTGGGCATATTATCTGATATTAGGTCTAGAAGGATAAATGGAGACCTTTTTGCTATGTCATGTACATTTTTGATTGCAATGATTAGAACCATGATTAAATGACCCCACACAAAGAAAACGGAAGAGAAACAGAGCTTACCCTCTGATTCTCATTTCTCCTTCTGTTGAGTTTCTCTGCTTTAAATGTGTGTATCTGTCATAAATATTTTCAGCAATCTGAACCATCTCTGTCAGAAATTTATCAATATATTTTACTTGTTTCATAAACTTAACTATGTACTTCTCAGCACAAAGGACTCTTATGAAAAATTGTTTGTAGAGAAAATGACTAAATAAGGATTTTGCAAAGGCAATAATTTTGCCTGGTATATGTGAAAATAACTTTGAAAAATGGTTCATTATAAAATGCTTTATATAAACAATCAAAATTTGAAGAAGTAAACTTTACAATGGATGTAATATATATTAAATGTAAAATAATAATTTTATTCATTGTTCTAATAACAAAAATATTTCAAGATTTATAAGTGTGCATTGTTTATTTAGCTGTGAATATTTTGTAATATTTTTTCTTCAATAATCAAGGAAGCAATATTAGTGCAGATTATAAAGAAATCTTAATTCAGTTGAGTTCAAAAATAGTTATCACTACTAAAGTCAAATGATGAACATGAAGGATTTATGCACTAGAAATACTTTACACTATTAGATCTAAGAGAAAGACCCAGGGACTAGGGAAACATCTCAGTGGGTAAAATTCTTTCGTTGAGCAAGGACGAAGACCTGAGTTCAAATGTTTAGCACCCATGCAAAAAGCCAGACACAGTTACTCCTGCATTTAATCACTGAATTCAGAGGCTAAGATAGTTCGATCCTATGAACTGACTGGCAGTTATCCTAGGTGAATTGGTGATATTATAGTTCAGTGAGATGTCCAGTCTCAAGGCAACAAGGTAGAAAGTGATGAAAGAAGAAATTCAAGGTCCTGCTTTGGCCTCTGTGTATTCAAATGGCCGTGTATTAACCTGCAACTCAGGTGTACCACATACAAGACACACACAAACAAAATAGAAAGAAAGAAGTATGTTCTACTTTGCTTCTGGTGATGTAATAAAGAACATGATTAAAAAGTAACTTGGGAAAGAAAGGGTTTGTTGATTTGTCTTCTATGTCTAGTCTATAATCCATCATTGAGGGAAGTCATAGCAGACGCTCACCTAGGAATTGAATAAGAAATCATGGAGGAACACTACACACTGACTTGCTCTCCGCTGACTCATTGGTCCATGCTAAGCTAGCATTCTTATATACATACTTTGGGATGGCATCCTATCTAAACAATCTCTCACAGACATGGCCACAGGCCAATCTGTAATTGAAAAGGCCTTGATTTAGTTTCTCTCTTTCCAAATGACTTCAGATTTTGTCAACTTGACAAAAACAAAACAAACAAGCAAACAAAAAAACCGTAAGCATCACAGACCATATTAGTTGATGTAAGAAAAATAAGGATTCTTCATAACTTTTAAAATTCTGTCAATAACGTGATTTCTTACTTCAGGCTTGCTAGTTGGGGTGGTATTGAAGCTATGACAAATAGCTCATAAGAAGGCAACCTGTTATTGAAAATTATTTTACTGCTGGGTGTGGCTATGATTACTTTAATCCCAGCACTTTTCAAAGACAGGTAGGTCTCTGTGAGTTCTAGGCCAGCTTGTTTCTACATAACATGTTCTAGGCCAGCTATAGTTACATAGTGATACCGAGTCTCAAAAAGTTTCTTTTATGTGTCTAGAATTTCCGGAGTCTAAATTAAAGGAAATTATAGTTTTCAATGTGAAGATGTAAGGATCTTGGACTGGTTGTAGATGCAGATGAACAGTTGTCTTATTAATAGAACTTGAAAATAGACTGGAAAGAGTAGAGCCAAGAAAAACCTCCACTGTCACATGTATACCAGTGCTAATGTCATATCACATGATTGACAAAAGAGGATAGTTTAGGGCAAGAATAGGAAAGTCAGGAATCTTAAGTTTGGACATGTGAAAGCTATATTTGCTTAACTTTGATCAGTTTTTTTTTTTTGAAGTAGAAGCTGAAATTTGGAATTCTTATAAAAATGGTTCCTTAAGGAAGAAGTTTCTGCAGCAATTGCTAAGAGTGAGGCAAGAAAAATGGGAAGGAAATGTAGGTAAAAATAAATAGTTTTCAGGTTGTGTCTTAGGATCTGAATGTAAAGCATAGTCCTCAGGCCAATGTGAGAGTGGTCTTTGTCCAGTGAGAATGAGGTAACTGATTGTCAGACCACAGTACCGAAAGAAAGAACGTTCCACAGAAATGGAAGATTAGAGAGAATATAAAATACCCCAGGAGGTGGGTCATGGAACCCTGACTAGGGCCAGTGACCAAATTAAGAAAGGTCAGAGACACAAAAGTTGGTATGAGGTAGGTTGTAGGCATTCTGTTAGAGTTGCACCAACTGCAGCAGAAAGCTGGAACCTCGGGGCTCTCAGTAAGTATAGCACAGAGAGAGGAGATAGCTAATCTTGGTAGGAGATCTCTGTAGGTAGCAGACTCAGGCTATAAACTCTTGGGAGAACACAGCTGCAGTTGCTAGTTTCTTTTGCACCTGGATCCCTTAGGAAGGCTTTGTCATCCTTCTGAGCACTAACTGGGAAGGCTTTGTCACTCTCATGGGGTTGAGGTGATGGGGTCTTTAACATGACCATATAATGTCAACAATAAATATGCACTCAAGACTTCATTTACATAGGGATTCCTCCACTGAGTCTTCATCAAGGTACTACAGCTGTAAGAAAAGCCTTTGTGGTCAGGAAAAGAGGGGTTAGAACACTCCATACCAGTAGTTCACACAGAGTGGGGTAGAATGTCTGCTCTGCTATTCAGGTTGGAAACACTCTTGAAAGTCCTTGTCCCAATTATAGGCATAATTGCAGGCCTAATTCCACCTATGAATTGTAAAGCCAAGATCTAAAGGATCAATAACTAACAAATAACTTAAACGCATTGTCAAAGGTTGAAAAAGTCCAAAGAGCTTATATTAAAATAGAGTTGAAGGAAATTGTGCCAATTGTAAAAGAAAAATACCAAATGGAGATGTGAATCTATATACATAATACCTAGAGACAATAGAAATAAAAATGTGTTGTTATTCACTGACAAGTGAACATATAGAAAGAAAATATGAGATTGTTTTCATTATACTTAAATTCTCCAAAGTGTAAAATTGAGAATGAGGATTGAAAATTTCAATAGGGAACAACACAAACCACACAACATGGCAGGCTCATTGGTGAATGTCTGGAATCTCACCAACCCAAGGGGCTGAAGTATGTTACACATTAAAGCCCCAGATTGGCTGACAGCAAAAATCATCTTTGTGTGAACAAACAAGCAAAGACCTCCAGACCTATGTTTACATTACACACTTGATCTCAGAAATTCAAGGTTGGGTTAGCAGTTAGGAACTCTGTAATGTACATTTACAAAGGATATAAGGTAAAGACTATCATTCACAGATGAACTATGAAATGTAACATGATTCCATAGTAAGCAAATAATCAACTCCAATACATGAGCAGTGTTTACTAGATACTTCATCATGGAGGCCTCTGAGCTTAGCAGACAGTGTTCCATTCTCACAGATACTTTATCCAATAAAATACAAGAATTAAATAAGAGGAATATGAGTAGAATAAAGATATTAGGCATTATTCGCCACTAGTAAAATGATGGTTATAACTAGGCAATTTAGCTGTGTTGCAGAAATGGCTCAAAATATTTACATTCACAAATGTTGCCAAGAATAAATTAAATGAGCCTTGTACCCTGGGTGGTATATAAAATATTTGGAAAAAAGTTTGAACACTTGATTAAACTTTAATAAACACATAAACTCATTATGAGACATTTCTTTTAAAGAATATGTCCATACAAATAAACATATTTCTTTCCATTTAGAACGATGTCATATATCCCAGGCTATCCCTCAACTTGATCTGTAGACAGGGATGAACTCGAACTTCTAATTTTTATAACCCTACCTCTGAGAACTGACAGTACTGGGTTGTGCCATCATGCCCAGTTTATTCAGTCCTCGTAATGAAGCCCAGGGCTTCATGACTGTGTCAAAAGCACTCAACTAACTGAGCTACATTTTCAGCCTATGCAAATTCTTATATATGTGCGCAGCTGATAGTCAATCAATAAGAATGACCCAAAATCCACTAACAAGAAAATGTTTTTTTAATGTTTAGCTATATAATAAGATAATTACCAGAAATCATAAAAAAGCTCTTGATGTCCATTGTACAAGTATGAATCTCAAAGTAATTGCATTGAATGTAGGAAACCGTGTGTGTGTGTGTGTGTGTGTGTGTGTGTGTGTCCCCACGTGCGTACATGTATACAAAATCCAAATGACCTAAAGTGATGTGCACTTGCTGACTTCTTAGGAAGACAAGGTAAGTGCACAGAGGTATTTCAGTGACAAAACGTAAAGTATGCATGCGGTCTCAGAAGGTAATAAACATATTAACTACTTTGGTCAACATGATGGTTTCATGGGCCACTGGAACTATGATAAATTTTACTGAAGTTTACTCTTTGTTCATTAGAAAGCATGGATTTCTGTGCCCAGCCAGATGACATGGTTTGTCTTGATGGTAACTAAACAAGCAGATCTTGACAACACAGTTCTTTAGTAAGGAAGGAAACACTCAGTTCTCTGAAGCACTAAAATGTTCTTAGAAGCTGAGGCTGGGCCAGCTAATGAATGTATTCTTTTACTTGATTTACTTATTCTTTTTCTTTCTCATTTTGAGAACTTTTTAGTTGAAAATCGTTTTTTTTCTTACATAATATATCCTGATTTCAGTTTCCCCTCCCTCTATTCTTCCTAGTTCCTTCCCTCCTCCCCTCCCATCTGGATCTACTCTCTTTCTGTCTCTCATTAGAGAAGAACCAGGTTTCTAAGGGATAATAATATAATAAATATAATTAATATAGTATAATATTATATAAAAGATAAAACAAAAAATAACACATTGGAATTGAACAAGACAAAGAGAAGAAAAAGAGCTCAGGAGAAGGCAGAGAGTCAGACGCACTCATTTGCACACTCAGGTATCTCATAGCAACATTAAATTGGAAGCCATAATAAATGCACATAAGGCCAGATGCAGACCCATATAGGCCCTATGTGTGATGATTTCATCTTATGAATTCATATAAGTTTCTATCATGATGATAATGGCCCTTGTTTTCTTGGTGTCCTTCATGCCCTCTGTCTCTTACAATCTTTCTACCTCCTCTTCCACAGGGCTCCCTGAGCTCTGAAGGGAGGAATTTAATGGAAAATCCCATTTAGGATGAGTGTTCCATAATCTGTCACTCATTCCATAATGTCTGGCTGTATATTTCTATATTTGTTCCCATCTGCTTTGGGAGGAAGACTCTCTGATGCTAATTGAACAAGACACTGATCTATGAAAATAGAAGAATGCCATTAGAAGTCATTTTATTGCTACGTTTTTTTCCTTTCTAGAACAGAAGTATTTGAATTTAGCCTATGTTCCTGTGCTTTTTAGTCTTTGTTTTTTGGTAACCTAAGCAATGTTGGGTATGGGTTCTATCTCATGGAGTAGGCCTTCAGTCAAATCAGACATTCATTGGTTACTCTCACAAGCTCTGTGCCACCATTGTAGATCAAAAGTTTTGTGGCTTGTTTTGTGTTTATTTTTCTCTTTTTGGTAGCATGCTGAGTACATTCCTGTACCAAAGATCCTAGAATGTAGGGATGAACTCTCCATGTAGGCATGAGTTCAGCTTCTCAAGTTCAATGAGTTGTGTAGGTATTGTATTTAGTAATGGGGACTACTCATCAGTTTGTAGAGAGCAGTTCATAATTTTTGCAACAGCCTGATTATTTGGGGATTCCAATGGTCCCCCTTTGTCCAAAAACTCAATTAGATGTAACCCAATCCCAGTTCTGGAAACTTTATTGTGTGAAAAAAAAGATGGTCATCTGGGGTTCTTCCCCCAATTATTTGGCAGTTTTGATTATATTGCCTCCATATATGTATATATTTTAGTAAGTTTCTTCTTCTGTATTAGATGTTCATACTATCCCTGAAATGGCCCTTAATTCTAGCTAATTCTCCCTGTATTCCCTCTATCCTCCCCATATCCCCTTTCCTTCCATACTTAATTCTCATCTTCCATCTTCTCCCATTTATCCATTCTATTTCCATTTCCTGAGTCAATCTTAGTTTTCTCCTGAGCATATTAATTACAAAATTTTCTCATTCAAAGCCCTAATCTCATGCTCTTCGGATGCATTCACTCATAGCAGGAGAACACAGAGGGAAGACTTTTCAGGTGAAAAAAATGTGAGGGGGAGATGTGCTAAAGTCAGTGCACTCATGACTCATCAATGAGCCTAGTTGAGTGGCAGAAAGCTAGACCAGGATATGCTGTGAAAAGGCAGATGCTTGATCATGCTAGCATTTTTAATAATTGCAGAGAAGTAAAGAGCTTTATCCATTCATTTCTAGGCAGGTAGTTACATCTGTAGGAGACTTTAGGTAGAACAGGTAAAAACTCAGTGTTTATGTAGTTTTACTGCTCTGTAAGCAGTGAACTATTTGAAAGCAAAGAGATGAGTTCCTTCCAGGGTCTCTCTGCCAAATGACTCACTTGATACAAAGCTCAAAACATCTCCAGGAAAAAAGTAATAATTACAGAATTTATTCTTGGAAGTTGTTACTACATCTCCTCATGAAACTGTATCTTTACTTCTATTAAATGATGTCAAGATAATTCTTGGTAATTTGCACACATGAATTATACCTTAAAATAGGCATTTTATAAGGTACATGTTTAATAATTCTGGACAACAATGCATGACTTAAACATTTAAACAAAATACAAACAAATAAAAAAGGGGGAATTACGGTATTTCATCAAAAAAAACTATTATGTCAATGACCATGCCTTTTATTTTATATTTAAATTTTCTTAAACACTTCACAAAAATGTTGTATATTGGGAGCTGGATAGATGACTCAGCAAACTGAGACCTCCTGATACACAAGCATATAGATCTGAGTTTGAGTCCTAGTACCCTAAAAGATGCCAGCCTCATCCCCGCCCCCAGAAAAAAGGATGAGCTCCAGTTCCTGCAAGAGTGAGAATGATACTGATCTTCCAGTGCCATCTTCTGAGCTCTACACATGTGCAAAAGTACATACACATGTATACAAATGCATCCACCTGTATGTACATGTATGTACATCCATACACATTTACCTCACAGCCATACATACACATGTCTCTACACAGATATATACACAAAACTGTTATATATAATAGAAATAAGTATATATTAAATTCAGAATACTATTACTTATATTTCAATCACCTTTCAATATATTATATCCAATCTTAATTCTGATTCTCTTTCAATATGATATTGTTAGAGTTGAACATTTCTTCCCATTTTTATTGATATACAATCGACAAATAAATATATTTGTCAATATTATTAAATTAAATATGCATTAAATTAAATTAAATATGCATTTAAGGGGTTTAATTTTTGATGCCCATATGTACTATGAAAACTTATCTAATCTAGTTATTTTCATGCTGTCATCATACATAGTTTCGTTTTGTTTTTGTGAAAACACATTAAGATGTACCATCTTAGCAGCCTTTCAGTACATAGTACTCATAATCGGTCACATGCTTATACTGATTCCTGTACCTCCGTTTCTCATTTCTTCATGTGTATTCTTTCAACATCCCCTCTTTTCTCATTCCCCCAGAAAACCATTGTTATGTACACCTTGAGTGTCTTAGAGTATGTAGACATGAAATCAAATGGAATTGTCTTTCCATGGATGGTTTCTTTCATTCAGCATCATGTTTTAAGTTTTGTTCATCTAATTGTTTAAGAGTCCACATTGTTTACAGCAGTTTTTCATTTCTACCCATCTGATGCTGGATAATTAGCTTATTTCCATCACTTAGCTATAGTAATGCCACCAAGAACCTGGGAATGCAATGCCTCTATCACTGTTCGTATTTAAGATTGCTTTGGCTCTTTGATTTTTTTCTGGGGTTCCATAAGAATTTGAGAAGTCAATTTCCTATTTACATAATGAACAAGATATCCCTTAGATCTTGCTTTATTTTCTTTTGGATGTTTATGCTGTCTCATATATTGAAGTCTTTAATATTTGGAGTTGAGATTTCATGTAGTTGAAAAGTCTAATTCATTTTTCTGTATGTAACTACCCAGATTTCTCAACAGTATTTATTAAGAAAGTATTTTTTACGTATTGTATATTATTGATATGCTAAATAGTAACCAATAGACTATATGTATTTATTTTGGGACCTTCCATTCTGTTCCATTGTTCTAGTTACTTTCTTTTAAGGCCATATCACATAGTTCAACTGTATTCTTGGAGTCTTGGAAGTGTGGTATTTCCTTTTCTGTACTTGGCTCTTTTGCTTTGGTTGTTTTGGGTTCCATATAGATTTTAGAACTCCTTTTCCTACTCATGTAAAAATACCCTATTGAGGTTTTAATTTAAGACTAGTTTTAAAAGTAATATTTATTTCTATCATAATGAAAAAAATTAAATAAAATCCACATCTTAAAACATATATGTGTGTGTAAACCACTTAGTTTAGGGGTATGAATTTGTGTGTGTGGTATATCCACTGTCGCATAGGCACTATTTCAATAGGACACTTCTGCCTCATCCAGATCTTTTGTGTTCTGTCTAGAAACCACTTTTTCTCCTCTTTTTATAGGACCAACTTCTCATTTTTCCCTTTGTGTCAAGGAGCATTTTCAGCCTTGCATTACTATGCAAATTAATAATTCAGGATTAATTAATGAATGCTATAAATAAAGATAATAAGTAATAGAAAATAAAGAACAGAGCTCTAAGTATCCTTTGGCAATGTTTCTGTACATGGTTGTGCTGCCCAAGGATTCTTTGATATGTGATCTGGTACTGGAGTCTGGTCAACTTATCAGATGCTATTCTCTCTGAATGAACTATCTCCTTCTCTGGACAGCCAGCTTACAATTCTTATTATCCAATAACTGCACAGCTAGGGGTGAGAGTTTGTGCCCAGCTATCATTTCCACTGTGGATTTTGTGTGGTTTGAGCTTGCACTAGTCTTGTAGATGCTTTTTGAAACCACCATGAATTCACAAGTTCAGTGGCCCAGCTGTGTCTAGATGCCAGCTTCCTTGTAGTTGTCCACTGCTCTGGCTCTTAGACTCCTTCCACTGCTCTTCTGCAATGAACCCGGAGCCTTGTTGGGAGGAAGTAAGGTACATAGCCTCCTTTTGGTGTAGGAGGTTTTTTTGTATTTGTGTTGTTTTCATTGGTGAATAAAGAAACTGCCTTGGCCTTTTGATAGGGCAGAAATCAGGTAGGCAGAGTAGACAGAAAGAAATGCTGGGAAGAAGGTAGTGTGACAGATGCCATGAAACTCCTTTCTGAGACTGACGCTGGTTAGGAATCTTTCCCGGTAAGCCACGACCTTGTGGTGCTATACAGATTATTAAAAATGGGTTAAATCAAGATGTGAGAGTTAGCCAATAAGAGGCTAAAACTAATGGGCCAGGCAGTGTTTAAATGAACACAGTTTCTGTGTAATTATTTTGGGGGTTAAGCTAGCTGGGCACCGGGAATGCAGTTCACTTGCTTTCTACTACAGATTGGCGCCTCAACGTGGTTGACTGAGTCCAAGTAAAATCTGAGAGAACTTCAAAAAAACACATAGTTTAACAGAGTTTTTGCTGTTTGCTGGCACTGTGATGCACAGTTTTTCCTCACTCAACAGCCATAACAGTAAAAAAAGCCTCAGCGGTTTTAAAATGCCTGCTTTCTGGACTATGTTACCAGCGCCATCTCTGGCTCCTGCTGGAGACAGAATGCCTAAATGAAAAACATTGTGCATGGCTCAGAGGCACAACTGACTCACAGACACAAACAGCTCCACCATGCTAGCGTTATGGTACAAAGCTCAGGGTCACTAAATGGCTATGAGGCAGGAGCAGCTCAGCCATGCTGAACTGTGCTAATCTCAAACAGAAACTATCATAATTACCATAATAACAGCACAGTTAAGGTTTAGACTGGGCAAAAAACAGGAGGTACTGAATTATCCCTACATGGCACAACTTTAATTTTTAAGAAGTGCTTAGCATTTTAAGAAGTGCTCCTGGATAGTAAAGAATTACAGATTCACAATAGGACAGATTCAGACATAAAAGCCCTCTAAATGGGTCACACTGTTGAATAAAGGTACGTAGTAGGCTTAAAATAAAAAAGAAATAAAGAATGTAGAGAGATACTTTAAAAAAGGGAAAAGTCTTTAAAGAGACAGAGTACAGATAGTCATAGATTAAAAAAATAATAAGCCACATAAAAATGGAAAATTCACAGAATGTCTGGATTATGTATTTTATTGTGTTTTCTTTAAATTTTTTGACTGTGAAGGAGCTAACTGCAGAGAGACATTTCATTGTGTGTGCTGTTAAGCCAAACCAACATGTATATTATAAAGGTATTATGACTTCAAAATTTGGGTCTAAGGATATGATGCTTTGGAAAAGAGGTTCTTCTTTAGTTTTCACAGAGGATGAGACCCTGTGGATTCCTTCTAGACCAATATGGTATGATAGACCATGCCCTCCTAAAAGGCCACTGTGAACACCTTCAAAAAATTACCTCACTTAACTGTCGACCGAGATAAACACAGAATACACTATAAAAGACCTGATTAATAGTGTCCCCATACAGCAGGAAGAAGTTTGGAGAAAAAAAAACTATGCCCATATTCCCAAATATTGTTTATAAATGTTCTTTTACATTTAAAGGGGGATATGATATAGATATAAATAATTTACATTGGTATAAATTTTACTTTATTGATATAAATTTATGGTCAATTTCATTATATGTATATGTATTTCTGATCTTGATTAAGGTATTGTGATTGTGTAGTTCATTTAAAAATGTAACGTGTAATTAGGAAATATAAGTTGTTAATGGATAATCACCAATAATAGTCAAGCTTGTAGTCATGTTAGTTATATTTTCTAGCTATAAAGAAGTATATTTCAGTTAGATAGACATTCTTCATATCTCTCAAAGACTACAGAATATGTCATTTTAAATGTTTTAATAACTTAGGGCTTTTCATGACAATGAGACACATCTCTTCCTGGCAGCATTAATCTATTTCAAGAGAAAAATGGGCATCAAAGAGGCTCCTTATGGAGTTTGTTAGCCATTTAGGCAAGAAACTGCTCTTGCCTGGACTGTTGCATAAACTAGACATGAAGAACCCTCAGAGAGATGACTGCTGAACTTGCCTAAAGGTGAGATGATCCTTTGGGGTTCCTGATTCATAAAAGAGTCTGCTAGACATGCTACAGGATACAGAAGAAAATGACTAGACTGTCTTTAAAATTTCCTGCTTCATGAAAAAGTCTGCTGGATACTATGGGCCTGTAGGGTGAGGATGGATGCCCCAACAGTACAGAAAAACTTTGGGTGACTGTCCAGGAAGTGAGAAGTCTCTGTCATTTCTAGAGTTTTAAAAGTTGCTTACTTCCTGTTTACTTAGGTAATATTATTTCCTTCTGGAATCTTTGATGGAGTTAAAAAATGGATAGTTATAGTTTTCCTTTGTTATGATAAAAGATAAAGTATATATAAATATGGTAACTGTAGTTCTTGCTTGATAACTGTTTTGTTATATGTAATTTTACTATGTTAAATGAAAGCTTTTCTTTTTTGTTTAAATAGAAAAAGGGGAAGTTGTGTAGGAGGTTCTTCTGTATTTGTGTTGCTTTCATTGGTGAATAAAGAAACTGCCTTGGCCTTTTGATAAGGCAGAAATCAGGTAGGCAGAGTAGACAGAAAGAAATGCTGGGAAGAAGGTAGTGTGGCAACTGCCATGAAACTCCTTTCTGAGACTGACGCTGGTTAGGAATCTTTCCTGGTAAGCCACAACCTTGTAGTGCTATACAGATTATTAAAAATGGGTTAAATCAAGATGTGAGAATTAGCCAATAAGAGGCTAAAACTAATGGGCCAGGCAGTGTTTAAATGAACACAGTTTCTGTGTAATTATTTTGGGGGTTAAGCTAGCTGGGCCCTGGGAATGCGGCCTGCTCGCCTCCTACTATATCCATTTAGTTTAAGCCTGAGAAATCTGAGGACTCTTATTCTCTAAACCTTGTCCATTTGTGATTCTCTGTGTTAACACCATCTACAGGAAATCGCAGCTTTTAGATGAATGCTGAGATGCATTGGGCTATGAGTTCATTTGGCAGAATAGTGGTAGCAAGCCCTTCCTTAGAGCTTATGGCCTGTCTAACCTAGGTTCTTGGCCTGATAATGGTGTCAAGTATGGGCTTTACCTTGCGCAGTTGGGTTTAAATTCAACACAGAAATTGCTGGCTAATCTTATGATGTTTATGCAATGATTATGTTGCAATGAGCATGCTTTGGCAGTCCTGTCATTACTTAGAAACAAGTTCCCAATAGTTTCCTTAGCTGGTCTTAAACTGACCTTGTAGCCTACCTATGTGGTGACATTTTCTTTGTGAAAAATATGTTGATGTTTTATTTGTGTAACAAATAAAGCTTGCCTGAAAATCAAAGTGTGGAACTAGCCACACTAGTTAGCCATAGAGGTCAAGCAGTGTTGGCTCACACCTTTAATCCCAGCACTCAGGAGGCAGAGGCCGATGGGTCTCTATGAGTTCAAGGCCATTTTGGGCTACATGCCATTTATCCAGTCTATAGGAGAATCAGAGCCAGGAGGTGGTGACTCACACCTTTATTCCCAGTACTTGGGAGTCACACATCTTTAATCCCAGCACTAGGGAGGTGGAGACAGGAAGGGATATGGCTGGGCAGAGAGAGGAATGTAAGGCTGGAGTACAGGAGATCACTCCATTCAGTTTGATGACTTGTAGAGACAGGATACTTTCTGAGGATTTTGTAGAGGCAGGAACTAGAGGCTGGCTGCTCTGCGTTTCTGATGTTTCAGCTTTAACCCCTTAAATTTGACTCTGGGTTTTTATTATTAAGACCTATTAGAATTCACACTACATCCCTAGGCTTTCTATTTTTGATCCCCCAGCTCAATGTATTGAGAAATTGATTATAGTCCTGTGGCATCACCTTTGGCACTTTCTGTTTAATGGCAGGGTGGTGTGGACTACTAACTCAACTTGGAAATCTTAGTTATATTGATCTTTGGTGACAGAATAGTTTAGTATAGAAAATTTAATATTCCTGGATACATTGCTATCTATAAAACTGCAATAAGTAGACTATGTGGAGATTTAGAAATAAAGGGAGAGGAAAAAAATCAAAAACAAAGTTTGGATTGTAGAGCCCAACATTCCCCTTCAATTCTGAAGTCGGGGCATCTTACCTAAACAGGTCACCACCCACTATCATATGAGCAGAAGAAGGATAGAAGAGGATCCTTATACTCCTTAAAGGGCCAGTCCTCTGTCCTTGACTGTTGTAGAGAATCCTGTCCAATAATGTGCCTTGAGAATACCATCTTGAACCCCATATTTTCCTTATTTAACATTCATTCACTCAAACAGTCATATTCATAATTTAGATTTTTCACAGGTTTCTCAAAAATCAGAAGCAATAATAGCAATTGTTTACTGCCACTATCATCCACAGAAAAATCAAGTGAAAAAAAGCCATAGAGTTACACAAAAGTCTTCTAATGTTTTACTCTCACATCTATCTACCTCTATCTGTCTAGATGCCTTTGTATGGCTTTCTTTAAAATGTGCCAAAGTAAATGCATATATTTCCCTTCAGTTAAACAATCCAAGTTCCTACACAGAAACTCCTTCCCACAGAACCCAAATAAAAACATGATGACTGTTAGTAGACTAAATAACATTTCAAGCAATTTCCAGGTTTCTATTTCAATACACAGTCTCCCTTACACTTGGTTTATTCTCTTTTCTATTAAGCCCTGGTGACCAGAACTTATGTCTATGAGTTTTCAAAGCAATGATGACAGCTAAGACTATGCAGGCTCACATCAGGTCTAGGGTAGCAGCAGAAGAACATGGGGCAGATTATGTGCTGGACCAGCAGACAGCAATAACAGAATCTCACTTAGTGCCAGCTCCAGAAGCAAAACCCTATTCAATAATCACTAGTCGCATTATTATTGAATCATTAGTAAACTTTTAATATAGTCTATTTCCTGAATCTAAATAAAATGGGGTGGAAATAGTCAACAAAAATACAAAACTGCAGCTTCATCTATTTAGTTTTTTCAAGATTTTACTTTTTGTGTAGATGTCATGGTTCCATGGTGTCTAGTTAAATTTCCGACAACTGATACATTCGACTGCATTTGTTTCGTATTTTCTTCCTCTTCATCTCTTTTTTTCTTTGCCTGAGAAACAATTTGAGGTAATAAAAGACAATTTGGGGTAATAAAAGAAGTCCAGCCCTTTGAGAAATGGGAAAAGAAAGTCTAGTTCAAAAGTGATTATTCAAAGCGACATCCAAGGAATGTGTAAAATAAATGTTGTGAGAGAAATAATTTTATTTCTTATTATCTCCAACAATTCTAGAGCCTTAAATAGGGAAAGTATGTTGTATGTGACATTTGGTGTGATTAGGAGTGAAAGATGACCTAGCTATCCCCATGAAAGAAGAATCACAGTACAGATATCGGTATGCAGCTGTGGAAGTCATATGAAGGACTTTTCTGCTAAGCAAGAGACTAATGATGGTGTTCAGGAAGTCATGTAGAAATAATTGAATCACGGGGGCGGGAGATCCCATCTTAGGTCAAACTATATAGGTCTCTTAGTTAAAAGGAAGAGCAGATCTTACGTGTTCTGTTCATGCATGCAGTTTAGAATGTGGAAGAGAATAGGCAACAGAGATAGAGAATAGTGACGTTCTACTAAAATAGTTACTTTACAAAGAAAATAAAAAGTAGTACCATGAACCAGCATCTCATTTAGTTGTATGTAACCCGTTTCAAAGATCAGTACAGCTGCAAAAGTTGTGGAGGAAAACCGCCAATGATCAAAGGATCAAAACATATATTAATGCAGAAAGATACTAAGGAGTCTCTGCCATTGTGAACCACCCAAACATAATTGCTTACAAGCTTTATAATAATGCCAACATCTGTGAAATTCCCTGTCTATAGAAAGCAGGGATGTGTCTTAAATATGTTCTCCAAAGACCTCCTACATTTCTCCCTTTTTCTCTCCCTCTCTTTCTGCCACCAGAGGCCTTCAGTATACTCAAATAACAGCAAGAATTATATATCAGTGAGACATAGTATGAATCTTAATTCTTAGTTTAGAAATATTTAAATATTTTAAAGTTTGGTAATTTAGTAAGAATTAAATTTTAAATCTCATTTCTCACCTAATTGTCCCATACAAAAATTTTATTCTTTCCTAAATTGCTACTTTGATGTTAAAAGCCATTTGATCTATACATATGCTTCTTTGATCTACCACCAGCTAAAACTAAAATTCAAAAGACCTGAGTGTCAATGCAGAAGGCATGCCTTCAGCTAAGTGTCACAAATACCCTTAATGGATAGTTTTTAAATGTTACCCTGATATAATTCAGAGCTCTGCTTCAATGGCCTCTCCTTGATGTCTATTCATTCTTGTAATCAATGGTTCTAGCTGCCTTTTGAGCACTCATCTAAGTATAGGGAATAATATATACATTCTACAGGTAGGATAGGGTTAACAAAGTATGCTATGAATGTATGTAAGTGCATATGTAATAAAACATGTTGTAGAAAAACTGAACCAAAGAGGGGAGATATGACATATCAGAGATTGCAACAATGACTCTATTTGAGTCTAGATTTGACATAATCAAGGGGAAGTCTTGTTCGAAGAGTGAGGACTATGTAGAAAGAGAACACAGAGGGAGTGGGTCCTATGATCAAGGACTCTTCTCTGGTATTCTAATATGGAGGAGTACAGTTGTAAAAAGGATGCCTTGGAAGTAATGGGGATAGATTACCTATCTTCTAGTCTCTGGTAAAGACTTTGGGTGTTACCAAGCATGAAGTATGCAGAACTGGAAAATGTTATGCAGTCATATGAAAATATGTGAATGCAATATTTCATAAAGAATAAAAAATGAAGAAAAAAATTGATTAATTAGTATGCAGGTGAAAGTGATGTGTCTTGAACCAAAAAAAAAAAACTATGAAGGTGATAATGAGGTAGGATGTGTAGTTTGTAACTAAACCATAATGTGGAGTCAGAGGGACTTCATTCTAGATTACTGCTAAATTAAGAAAGAATTATCAATAACTGGCAAAGTATTCCACTTCACAGAATTAACTACTGCATAGACTAACTTTTAATTTATTGCTAGTAATAGCCATGGTATTGGAACAAAGTGTATCATCAGACATACATAGGGAGTGGGTCTGATGATCAATACTCTGCTCTGGTATTCTAGTAGGGAGGAGGACAGTTGTAAAAAGGTTGCCTTGGATGTAATGGGTATAGATAAGCTGTAACAGGTGTCCTAAACAAAAGAGGTTATGATTTCATAAATTACGAAATCCTCCTGCACCAGGGGAACTTATAGAGACATCACTTATAAAACTAATTTATTTTGGTAGGCCCTTTCAACAATCAAGTGGATTACTTTTCAGTCTATCACCACGAAAGAGTCCAAAGATGTTTTCAGTTCCCAAGCCTTGAAGGGACCAATTAAATAGAAATTTCCAAATGTAATTTCGTAAAGAAATTGGCTAAGGAATCCTTGAACTCTCTAATTCATTTTGCTCCTCTTCTCCCTGTGAAGAAAGAGCTATTTCCGATGACAGAGGAAGAATATCAAAGACTAGACCAAAATTGTGACGGAAAGCAAGTTGTACAGTTCATTCATATGATAATCTTCACTGGAGTGTTTGAGATGTAAAAATCCAAACTCGGTAACTCTTCCATAGCATATCTATGTCTTATTCAGCAAGGCACTGCCCGCACCAAGTTCTATACCTGGCCCCTCACAGTGGAGCAATAAATCTTTCTTGAATGAATAAATGAGTCTTACCATGCTGGAAAATGATGAATTTTTCAATTTTCTCCCTTGTATGCCACTCTTTGGTAAAGACCCTTTGGTGTTGGGGAATGGAGAGGGTGTGAGGTGGGGGTTAGGGGTGATGAATGAATTACTGACTTAAAAGTCTGTTTTAGAATTGAGAGGATCATTTCAACTATCCATTTTTTCATCACTGTAAAATTTTTGCTTCAAAAGAACAGCAGGCTTTTTGAAATGCCCATTGACAAGAATTGGAAATTATTTTTTCTAGGCTTCTTTTC
Source organism: Ondatra zibethicus (assembly GCA_004026605.1). Lineage (NCBI taxonomy): Eukaryota > Metazoa > Chordata > Mammalia > Rodentia > Cricetidae > Ondatra > Ondatra zibethicus. Next base: position 89,209 of record PVIU01000385.1, read on the forward strand.
TTTCAGGTATTTATATTAATGAATATATTAATGGTAACCTACAATTCTTAGACTACAAATGCCAAATATACATGTTTTCTTCATGGAGTTTGCAAACTCATTTTGGACATGAATATTAAATGCAGGTAATTCAAACATGAGTTATAGTACTGAATAGCAAACTGGTCGCAGTGTTACATACTTCCAATCCAAGTATTCAGGATGCTGAGGGAAAAGGGCAGGAATTCTAGGCAAACCTGTGTTATATATTATAACTGGAGACTGCACTTATATATCCAGGCTGCCCAGACACGAATAATCACACAGAAACTATACTAATTACAACACTGTTTGGCCAATGACTCAAGCATACTCCTTGCTAGCTCTTATATCTTAAATTAACTCATTTCTACCAATCTATGTATTGGCATGAGGTTGTGGCTTACCAGTAAGGTTCTGGTGTCTTTCTCTTTCTGCAGCTACATGGTGTCTGCCTGACTCTGCCTTCTTCTTGTGTTCAGATTGGTTTTCCTGCCTACCTATATTCTGCCCTGCCATAGGCAAAATCAGCTTCTTTAGTAACCAATGGCAATAAAACATATTCACAGCATACAGAGGGGAATCCCACACCAATATACAATTACTTTGCCTCAAAAAGCAAAACAAAACAAAAAACAAATAACAAAACCAGTGTTATATATAACAAAGAACCTAAAGAAATCAAATAGAGCATTCTATTCCACGAACACTAGTTTAGTGCAGGGATGTGTGACATAGACATTTGCTCTACTGGAAAAATACATTGTTCATAAGGAATGGAATTTCTCTTCCCCACTAAACATACACTTTAAAGTCTTCTGAGCACTTCAGATTGTAACTGTGTATCGAGATAAAGAAAGTTCATGAAAATGAGACCCTCAAGGTGTACCATAATGCAATGACTGGTCTAAGTCACCTACTTTGAAGATGATGAGGAAGAAGTCACTTGGGATTTGAATATCTGAGTCTACCCTAAATGGAGTCTAGAGACATTATTTCACACTTGTGCGTTACCGAAAAAGTAGGTCAGCACCTACCTTAGCTCAGCATTGGGCAATCTTTTGGCCAGATGCTGTCTCTTGGCTCAGCCCCTTCCCTGCTTCCAGTTGTTTTGGGTTTCACAATTACCTGCCTCTTTGGCAATGCTAGGTAGGCAGCCCTGCATGACTGTGACAAAGCTGCCTGAGCTTCTGGGTTTTTTTCCACTGGAGACTTCTGAGCCTGGCATAGCTGGTGGAATACACTACGTTTTTCATGTGGCAACGTGACCTAAAACAAGTTCATGGTAGACAGCTTGAGTACAAATGCCTAAGGATGTTAGACAAATACATTACATAATATTAAAATGATGTTCTTCAAGTTCCAGTCAATCATGGGAATGGAGAATATTTTCCACATTGCATAAGCAGTTGGATGCCTAAATAGAGGCAATCTTACAAGAGCAGTATTTACTCAATAAACTGCCATTCATTTTAAATATGTCTTATGAAAATAAAGATATTTCCCCCAATGCTGCAAAAATTTTGAAAGTAAATGACCAAACAAGAACTTCTGTTTATATAAGTTAAACTTTTTATCCATGGAATAAGCAATGCTGATCCTGGTGTATTAGCCTCTTTAGGAGTTGCTAGATTCGAGATGTTAAATTCTGCCAAATAACTTTTGCATGAATAATATTAAATTGATATTCTCAGGTTTGGAAAATGAGCCTTTTAGGTTTATGATATGAGTTGGAAAGTAATTGATGATATGCAGTATTAGAATTTGTATTTAGAATACATGACATTTCTTAGATCATTGTTTAAAAGAAGTTACTAGTCAAAATAAAATTGGAAATTTGGTAACTTGATATAGGTTTGTAACTAAAAATTCAACTTCTTAATGAAGATATCAATGTGCATATATTGCATTCCTAGTGTATTTCAATAAAATGTACTTAAAAGGAGTTTGCTTGTTTGCTAACAATGGTAAAACATCATAGACAATAAGATCTTCTTTTCATCTGTAGGATCTGCAATGATACCCACTCATGACTCCCAATGTTGTGTTCCCTTTACCTTTACAATCCATCTTTAATAATTTTTAGAAGAGCCAATTTCTAACTTTTTAATTTTTATCATTTTTTATACCTTATTGCTTTATTATTTGCCTTCATCTACTTTCTGTGATTTTCTTATGATATAATTTTTCTAGCTTCTTTAAGATAGGTCATTGACTGTAACTTTAATCACTAAGTTTAATTTTTCTTTCATAACCTCAGGTTTAAATTAAATTTTAAGTTTATCATTTCATTATTGATATTTTGTTTTCATGGCCAGTTTAGAATCATTTTATCTCTGTATTAATATCATCTTTGAGGATAAATTTCATTCCAATGTGTTTCTCAGTTTCTTTCCCTGCCCCCATTATTACATACCTGATGTTCAGCTCTCCAATGAACTTTTAATATTGTATATACTTCCATATAATTCTAGGATTTGCATTGTAGTCCATTCTATGTTTCTATATCTCTTCTAACCTTCTCTGTTACATACATTAACCATATCTGTTACTTTACACTCATGAAAAAAAATTATTCAAAATTTCTGTTACTAGCTCCTAATTCTTAAATCTCTGTAGATGTCTTTAGATGTCATGACTTTTCTCTGGACCATATGTCTTATCTTTTGCATTCCCTCATGCTTAGTAATTTCTAATTGCACTGACTTTGTGTAACTTATTACAGATACTTTTTAAAATCTGTTACATTCATGCCAGTCATGTGACTAAGCAGATTTTAAAGGCACTTGCAACTGAGCCTGACAACATAAATTTTATCACCTGAATCCAGATGGTAGAAGGAAAGAACAAACACTAACAAGTTTCCACTGACCTCCACATGTGGGATGTAACAGGTCTGTGTATATGCTCATTGAGTATAAAGGTATTCATGTCCATACATGTTCAAGGGTAGGCAGAAGAAAATGCTATGTGTCTTCTATGGTTTTCAGCCTTATTGCCTTTAGCAGGGTCTCTCAATGAACAGGAAACTCATGGTTTGTGGTAGGATGGCTTGCCAGAGAGCTTTAGGGAACAACATTCTCCATTCCCTAAGGGTGGAGTACAGAGAATTGATAGTTATAGTTTTCCTTAGTTATGATAAAAGATAAAGTAGATATAAATATTATAACTGTAATTCTTGCTTGATACCTGTTTTGTTATATGTAATTTTACTATGTTAAAGTTAAACATAGTAAACAGTTGTTTAAACAGAAAAGGTAAAATGGTATAGGAGGTCCTTCTGTTTGTGTATTGCTTTCATTGGTTAATAAATAAAGAAACTGCTTTGGTCTAGTTTATAGGGCAAAACTTAGGCAGGCGGGGAAGACAGAACTGAGTGCTGGGAGGAAGAAAGGTGAAGTAGAAGAGGAACACCATGGAGCTGCCAGAGACAGACATGCTGAATCTTTCCCAGTAAGCCATTGTCATGTGGCAATATACAGATTAATAGAAATGGGTTAAATCAAGATGTGAGATTTAGCCAATAAGAGGCTAGAACTAATGGTCCAAGCAGTAATTTAATTAATACAATTTCTGTGTGGTTATTTTGGGGCTAAGAGCCAGGTGGCCCAGATTAACAAGTGGGCCCTCTCCCTACAACATGCATGTATGTAAAATAACACCTAAATTTTTACATTTGTGTTGAGTACTCAGATTCAGGTAGTCATGTTTGTATAGTAAATATTCTTATTCAGGAAATCTCCACTTATCTGCCAAGTTGTGGTTTTCCCATTTGCAAGTAAGTAATCTGAAAATCCCAAATCTAAGTTTTTGGTTCCTAAGCCTGAATGGCTACCATGTTACACTTGATTTTAATCTCCCTATGTCAGAGATTAAAACACTCTCATAGGAAAAAGTCATTAACAATTCTTTTTAAAATGTCCTTATCTTGTATTACATATACCCAGAATCATTTTCAAGATAACCTGATAAAACCATACAGGTTCAATTTACTTGTTTCTCTGTCTAATGTCTTGAAGTGATTTCTGTAATCATTTTCATATTAGAAATATATTAATCAATCATATAGAACAATTTGGAAATAGGAACTTCAAAATTCTTCAAATTTCTAAGCCATTGCACTGAAAAGAGAAACAATTTAAGTATTCTTAAAATAGAATAGTCTTAAGAATCATAGTCTATCTGCAAAATTACTTTGATAACACACATAGAAGTAAAATCATTTTTAAAATATAGTACATAGTTTTGAACATTTTCAAAATGAGTCAGGGAATTCTTTATTTCCTCAAGAACTGTGAGAGTTTTTTTTTTTTAAAAAATTCTGATAAATCACTAAAACAACAAAATAGAGTCCACTAAAGGTGTGTGTTCCAGGTACCAATCTAAACACATCATACTGACAGATTTTGCATACAAAACAAGATTGTGATATATTTCATAGCTAGACTAGCCTTACAAATGAGGATGTGAATCACAAGATAAGCATACAATATTCACACTGAAAATAAATGGTGAAGCAAAGGAGCCAAGACTCGCAGCCTGGCTCTGGAGTCAGAGTTTTTGGACACCTCTAAATGCTTAACTCACTTTTCTTAACTCAGGAAAAAGTGGTTTCTCTCCTTGTAATTCACGAGTTAGTCAGTCTACTAAATGTTCTGCTTCTTTGGGCCTGTCAGAGGATGTAACATTTTCAGAGATCCATATTAATGTAAATGTCTCCAATAGGTGTACTGGTAACAGAGAGGGATTCCTTCATGTGCAGTATTTTCCATATCAAACACTGGAATGTGTTTCAGGTTACCAAACTCAAAGTGTACATTCCCAAGAGTTCTTCATATTCACTGTTTGATTCCTTGAGTTGAACTAGCACACTGTTAAGGACATGTAGAGAACAGACAAGTTTAAAATGCAAAGACGCACTCCTCTCTCTCCCTTCCTCTCCTATACTCCCCTGCCTCCTCACCATCTCTCTCATCTTTCTTCCCTTCTTCTCTGACCACTAACTCTGTCTCTCTATTTCTTTTAATAAATACAGAAACGGGCTATAGAAAATTTCTTTCAAAAGAAAATTCCGGGCTTCCACATGAACAGGAATCCCAACCAAAAGGCTAGATTAGGTGTTCTTAAATTTTTACCTTAATGACTGTGAGTAGCAAAAATGAGAAAAATATTAGAAATCCTTAAAGTAGAGGTCACCGTTTAATAAATTTTGTGTTTAGTTGAACGATTTTTATGAGCCAAAATATAGGATTCTCCTAGTTTGCTTTCATCAGGTCCTGAGTCACATCAACAAATGCAACTAATACTAATCAATTGTTTGCAGCCTCAGGGCACACGGAGGTGCAGGGAGCGTTGTCGTCTTTCCTTGCTTGCTTGGTGTCCATTTCCCGGTTTCATCCTGACTCAGTGTCTCACTCACCAAAGCACGGTGACTTCTCAGGCCTGGTCGGTTAAAGAGTACTTTAATTCTGGACACACTGTTGTAGTGTCACCGCAGCTCTGCCGCACAGTTCCGACATGCCATAGTGCTTTATTTAGTCATTTTCCTCGTTAAATGGCATTGCTAGAAGCCTCTACCTATTGTTCTATCCTCAGACTCAGATATTTCCTCAGCTGTATCTAGCCTACTAATTAATCTGTCAAAGCATTTATTTTATTCATTACAATATTGTTGGTCTTGATCACTTTTAGTTCTTTGTTGGAATCGTCATCTTTCCTCTTTAATTGATTGTTATTCTTGCATCTTGTCTATGGTTTTCAATGAAGCCCTATATCCTACTACAAATCATTGTTGTGCTTTCAGTTCTTGGTTTGAACATTCCAAGACTCCCTCAATAATTAATTTTGGTTTAGATATTTATTATGTTCAAAGTGTTTTTTTTTTAAATTTAGTCACCCTTATGAACTTCTTTTATTGATTTTTATTGAGCTCTGCATTTTTCTCTGCTCCCCTCCCTGCCACTCCCCTCCCGCCTTCAACCCTTCTCCAAGGTCCCCCCAATGCTCCCAATTTACTCAGGAGATCTTGTCTTTTTCTACTTCCCATGTAGATTAGATCTATGTAAGTCTCTCTTAGTGTCCTCACTTTTATTTATTTATTTTTGCAGCAGAAAGGTGATTTGATTACGGAATACCAGCAGCTATTATAAATATCCATTTAATAATGTCATCATTCAGTATAGATAGAAGGAGGTAATATTCAATCCTCTTAGTCAGTCCCTCATTAAGTGAGCCTGATGCTGATGCTCCACTTCAAGAGCTCTTCTCAACTTCCCATACCCTTTTGGGAGGACAGGAGCAGCCTGAGGTTGCCAGAATACTGGATTTCCTTTCCCTCAAAGCACCAAGCATATATGGGAAAAAATTAGAAGGTTAGTGGGTTCTTTACTTGGGTATTTCCCTTACTCCAGTTGGGATAGAAGCTACTAAAAGCCGAAAGGTGAGGCTTTGGTGAAACAGTCACTTACACATACCTGGTTGATGGTCTTGTTATGAAGGATAGGATTCTTTGGAATATTTCAAAATGGTGACTATCCCAATTGCTATGACAGAGACACCAGGAATTTGTTTGCTTCTATATTTACTAAGAATCTGGACAAGTTCTTAGGAGTAAATCATAAAAGTTCTGGATCCCTGCACCTACTGCTGTGTTTCCATAGTTACTGACCCTCACAGTTGCTCTACAGTTGAGCCTCCAGTTGTTTGTGTACTCTAGTTTTGTATTCTGCTCATGCCCTCATTTTAAGGCATGTTAAGGTGTGTTAAGTTGTGGGTCCCTCATGCAGAAAGTTGTGATGTCTTGGTCTCATGCATAAGTCTCTTCCCTTTAAGGGTAGCAATTAGTCTAATGTTTCTAATGATACAAGAAAAATTGACTTTGATCTCTGTTACCTTGTTAGGAAGGATGCTGTCCTACAAACATCTTATATACAAGACCAAAAGTATCACTGTTCAGCATTTCCATAGCTTTGTCTCACATGTACATATTTTCTTTTCATTATCTGTTCTATATGTTTGTCTTCTGTAGTTCTTTTATTACTGAACTTTATGCTCTCTCTAAATTATGAATATAAAATCCTTTATTAGTTAAATACTTTGAAGTAATTTTTTTCTCTCAGTTAAAGTCTTGTCTTTCTATGCTGTAGGAAGAAAAAAATATCCCTTCTACTCACCCAGGGCTCAAACAGCAAAATAAATGTATATAGGATAATTTCATATAAAGTTCACATACTGAAGAAACTCTAAGGACATAGGAATCAGAAGAAGCAGGTGAATACGAATATGTCCAGTGCTAGATATGATGAAAAGTATAGGTCCATGACAGAAAATATTAGATGAGAGGGTAAGAGCCAGGTGCAGTAACCTAGGGCTAATGTCTCTCAGTTTTAGTTCTTTTCTGTCAGGTTCCTTCCAGAGTCCCTGAGTTCAGAGAAAGGCTTGCTTTTTCTCTACAGGTATCAAGAGTGTACAGATGGTACAGACACCATGGTATTCAGGGATAGGTACAGCTTCCTTTCTGCTCTTACTGCTTTATAAATCCCTTTCCCTTAAAGCACTTGGTTGCCATGGTGCTCTATTTCCAGGGCAATACCTGCAACCTCAAGGTTACTAAAATGAAATCTTCTGAAATATAGAGAATTTTAACTTCCCTGAAACTACAGTCAACCAGACTATTGGTATTAAGATAGATGGATTAGTATAGAAATAGGTCCACATGGTTGGACCACGTTATTTTATTCAAATGTTGGGGTAGTTCCATCAGATTTTTAAGTATATTTAGCATTAAAATAGGATATATCAAAAAGCATATCAATAATGAATATGTGTCTATTTCTTTACATGCTATTCATTTTTCTTATTTTATTTTTGTTTTAGTATAAATTTGAATATATATAATGGGATGTGTACAGAAAATAAAATGCCATCAAATTGATGGAAATTAGCATTTTCGTGTTTTAAAGTTATTCATTTTGTGAATGTGATGAAAGTCATTATCAAGGAACCAAAATATCATATAATCTACTTACAATGGCCTGTTCCTGTGTTGTATGTATATCTCTAACCTTGCTTATCTTTGTATTCTTTGACTTATATCACCTACTTCCTCCTCATATTCTGCTTCTGTCTCTTAGGGAGACAGTAAAAGAATTCTCGTATTATCTCCTTATCTCTAGCTTGAGGTTTTACTTCATTTTTTACAACTATTTCTTTTAATTCCAAATATAAGTAAAAGTATGTACTATTCCTTTCTGAATCTGACTTTTTCCAATTATTATAAAGTCTTCCAAGTTCATCTTCATGGCTCTGTCTACCATCTATCAATCATCTAATTACTATTTGTGTCTAATATGTCATCTCTCTACCTACCTATCTAAATTATTATCTATCTATCCTTCCATCCATATGTCTCTGTATAGATATTGCCTTTTCTTCATCCACCTGTCTATGTGTGTGCCTCTACTCTTGTGAACAATGCTAAGGAGCAGAAGGAAATCTTTGTTGGCTGTGCTTCATTTTCTTTGGACACCTGCTCAGAAGAGAGTTCCCTGCATTATAAGTAGCTCTACTTTTTTACAGCATTTTCATAAAGAGTTTTTCATACAATGCATTCTGATTTCCTCTCCCCTTACTCCCTCCAGTTCTTTCACACCTCCCCTCCCATCCTGGTTCACACCCTTTTTGTGTCTAATTAGCAAACAAAAAGGCATCCAAGAAATAATAATAAAATGAATAAGATGATATAAACCCAAACAAATCAGCATAGGACAAGACCCCCAAGCAAGGAAAAGCACAAGAAACACAGGTAGACACAGAGCCATATATGTTCATATACACACAAGGAGATCATAAAAACATAAAAGTGGAAGCTATAATATATACATAACACAGTAAGGTTTTAAAAAGTATTTTTAAAAAAAAAATAGACCAAAACTCAACACTGTAGGACAAAGGACCTCCAAATATGCTATTGAGTTTATTTTGTGTTGGGTGTCTATTTCTGGGCATAGGGCCTACTTTTAAGTTCTTTCAAATTCTCCATGTGGTTTTCAGTAAGTGCTACACAAATATACTCTCTTGTCTACAATGTGTGACTCTCCACACCCTCCCAGCATTTGTTACCTTTTCACGTGTGTTGTGTTATTTTATATTAATTTTCAATAGCTATTAATTATACACAATAGTGAATTTCTTTTTAATTTTATAAACTTTATATTATAAAAACTTGCAAATAAATAAAAACATCATACACCAAAATTCAACAGACCCCAAAGTCTCCACAAATCAATGAACTCCTACACAGTTAGAATAGCCATTCAGCTTCTATTGTATTAAATTAGTTACTTTCATTACTGAATGTATTTTATGCACTTTTCCACCACCTAAAAAATCATGACAGAATTAGGATTAGAAAAAAATTAACTTTGTACCCTCTTTCATGCCTTGTTGTTTTACATGAGTTCAGTCCTTCCTCATCTCTTCATATTTACCCCTTCTTGTTCTCTTTTCTTCATGATATATTTGACCCATATGAAGACTCACTCACAATAAATATATATTATTAGCTAGATTCTGCGTATAAGAGCGAACGTGTGTGTTTTTCTTTATGAGACTGTGTGGTGTCACTCTTATCCCTACATTCTAAGTTTCTGCATTTCTGGAAAATTTTTAAATTTCATTTTCTTTAGAACTGAGTAGTATTCCTGACCAAGTTGTACTATAAATTAAAGGTGATAATAGTTATGTGGCATGAAAATAGATGGGTAGACCAATGAAATTGAATAGAGAGGTGAGAAATAAAATGGCAACGCTATGTCCACTTAATGTTTGACAAAGGAGGCAAAATAATACTTTAGAAAAAAGGTAGGCTATTCAGCAAATGACACCAGAAACACAGGATTTCTACTTGTTGAAGAATGAAATTAGATTCTTAATCTTTCACCTTGTACAAAATCAATTCAAAATGGATCAGAGTCCTTAATTTAAAACCTGAAGCTTTTAGAAGAAAACACAAGGGATAATCTCCAAGATATTGGGGTAGGGGAGAACTTCTAAAATAGAACACTAACAGCATAGGAACTAACCCAATAACAGCACTTAGCCCACATGAAAATGCAAAATTTCTGTACAGAAATGGAAACACCGGGGCCTTCACAGACGGCCTACAAAAGGGGAGAAGATCTTTAGCAGCCACACTGATGATTAGAGGCTAATATTTAGAATATATTATTCTAATATAAGAATTATAAAATGTAAATTTCAAGGGAATAAAACTGACAAAACTGAACAAATAAACTAAATATACAGATTTTAAAAATATTATTGATCAAGAATTATTTTAAAAGTTATTCCATATCCCTAGCTATCAGGAAATTGTAAATTAAAACTTCTCTGAGATGCCACTTCACCTCACTCATAACAGAAATCTGACAACAAATGTTGGAGAGGATGTGGAGAAAAAGGAACCTATAGTTCATGATCCTAGAGAAGCTAAGTAATGAGGTGAACACTAAGAAAAACATATATAGAGCCACCTAGAAAGTCGAAATAGACAAGGTCACCTGACAAAATTGGGAGCATGGGGGTTGGAGGAGAAGGGAGGGTGGAAGGGGAGGAGGAGGAGGGAGGAGAACTAGAGGGAACAGGATAGTTGAGACAGACGAAGGACAGAGATGAGAGTAAGGAAAGAGATATCTTGTTTGAGGGAGCAATTATGGAGCTAGCAAGAAACCTGGCTCTAGAGTGTTTCCCAGGAATCCACAAGAATGCCCCAGCTAAGACCCTAAGCAATAGAGAAGAGGGGGTCCAAACTGGCCCTCCCTGTAGACAGACTGATGAATATCTTAAATATCACCATAGAACCTCTATCCAGCAACTGATGGAAACAGAGGCAAAGACCTGCATTGGTACACTGGACTGAGCTCACAAAGTCCAGTTGAAGAGTGGAATGAGAATATGAGCAAAGAGGTAAAAACCATGATGGGTACACACACCCACTAAAACAGTCTACCTGAGCTAATGGGAACTTGAGCTCACCAACTCTAGCTGGACTGGGAAGGAACAAACACAGCATCAAACTGGTCCCTCTGAATGTAGTTGATAGTTGCATAGCTAGGACAGACTGAAGTGCCACTGGCAATGGCACCAGGATTTATCCCTACTGCTTGTACTGACCTTTTGGAACCTATTCTCTTTGGATGTATACCTTGCTCAGCCTAGATGTAGTAGGGAGGACCTTGGACTTTCCTCAAAGCAATATGCCTTACCCTCTCTGTAAAGTTGATGGGGGGTAGGGTCAGGTGGTAAGTGGAGGATGGGAGGGAGTTGGAGCTTAGATTGGTATGTATAATGAAAAAAGATAACTTGCTTTCTTTTTAAATAAATAAATAAATAAAAATTCAAACATTTTGTGTAAATTTATTGTCATTACCTAAGAAATTAATCTATTATGTTTATATTAGAATATTCATAATTATAATTTATAATTAAACAATGAATTGTAAAGTGGTAGATGCAAAAACAAGCTTGTGCATTATTTAGTTTGGTTTATTTAATTTTTGAGTTGTAAAACCTAAATCCCATGGGGTAAATTGTACTAATTAAGCATTAGTAGTCAGCCAAAAAAGCACACATCATTGTCATTGTTGCATTGTTTATCTTAAGAAACAATAATAAATCTTCAATTTTCTGCTCATCTTTTATCTCATAAGAAATAGTTTCTTAATCTTTCTCTAAATAAATGTTTTATGCTTCTCTAGCTGTGCACTCTCCTGCAACTGTAAGATACATTAAATCAGATTGTAACTTCCAGGGATATTGTAAAGATTAAGATAATCAATCCACTATGTCAAATACTTCCAAAAAAATATGGATGGACTTTTTGAGGAAGAGAAAATAAAAAGAAGAATAGGAGAGTCTTGTCCAAATGTTAAATCTGTAAACCACTTGGCTATTGGTCATATGTACACCATAGCATCGTTTAAGTTTCTTCCATGTTGACAATAGAAGTTAGACAGTATGGTGGCAGTTTTTTAACCCCTTTATCAAATGAAAACTCACAAAAGTTGTTTGTTCTACAATGAAATTAGATCCAAAACTACAGAGAAGCCCTGTCTTGAAAAAAACAAAACAAAAAAGAAATGAAATTAGAATCTCTATTTTCTGAGTTCAAGTTCATTTTCATCCTGAATACCATCCTTATGATATTTTTGTTTTCATGCTAAATTTTATAACCAAAGAGGCAGAGAGGGGAGCAGAGAAAAATGCAGATCTCAATAAAAATCAATAAAAACAAAACCTCAAATGGTAATACAAAAGCACTATTGAAATGAGGTCAGTACTATAGTGCATTGTAAACATAAGTCGAGCATTGTAAGTGGTGAGTTGAAAAAGAAGAGATGCAGACTCCATATCACTGTGATCTCTCTACTCTATGGTCCCTTGTAAATGAATTGTGTGTGGTCCTTCATACCGCACGCTCTTGGTATCTTTTGACTTTTCAGGAATGCACATGTTTTGAGAGATTGGCTTCTTTAAAGAACTTGCCCTTTAGCTTCTCTCAGCCTCATTTCCTGACAAATTCTTGTACTTATTAAGCACAGAAATAGAATGAAGGTATATTCAAGACTGATGCATAAACTCAGTGTTCAGAGAACCACGAACTGAGGACAGAATGTTATCTCTGTTGTTTGTGCTCCAAGACAAAAGAATCAAAGAATTATAAGTCATGCAATAAAACTATTTCTTAGAAACAACTTACTCTTATGTCAACAAAACCATTGCCCAAAATCTTCTCTCTTAAAAAGTTTTAAGAATCCCTTGAGGAACAAAATAACTCTAAATAACCAGAAAAATATGGGAAAAAACCTTCAAGATGTAATCACATGCACAATTTATTCATTACTAAAAAATTAGCATGTTTTATCTGGTTTGCTTCTTAGAACAGTATGGAGAGGGCGTTAACGTCATCCCCATTTCATTTTACAAGGGAAAGACTTACAGTTCAGAGAGTTTAAGCTTTCTGTAAAGTTTGATATTTTAGCTAAAAAAAAGTCAGTAAATGAAAGAACACAGACTTATACTGAGATCTAACTATGTCCCCAATCCATATTCCACTTGTATTTTATTTCCATCTTCTGATCAGATATTCACAAATTTATATTCAAGAAAAGTAGTCACATCAAAGTGCTAAATTAAAAATCTGCTTTAAGAGGTTCAGGTTCTTTTTACATATTTTTGTTTGCATTAGTTGTATGTATAGATGTCTGTTAGTTAAGAATGTGTGCCTTGCTTATTGGTGCCACAAAGGAATGATGATTAATAAAGATCTACTATAGGTTCAGGGTTTGGAGGGTGGAATGGGGATTTGATCTCTGATATCCAGCTCTCTCCCTTCCCAACTACCAATTGTTGACTATTAGCTCAACAGATTTTATAAGAGCAATTACATTATGGAGGTTTCAAAAGAAATTTTTAATTCTGAATCATCCAGGCCAATAAAATTTAAAGAAATTACATTTTAATATGATAAAAAATTCATACTGTAGGAAAATAATTTCATAATCAATTTTAAAATGAAATATTTTTATTTCAAAATAGTGTGTTTAAATATAATACTCAAACCAATTTTGACACAATTAAATTTGCAAAATATATTTTTAAACACATAGATGTTTTAAAGCTTAAAAGCTCTAATTATTTATTTTTCTGAAGTTAAAAAAGTTTTAAAAGTGATTTATTGTATTTTTGCTGTATATTGGCATTTTGTTATATGAATGTTTGTGTACCACATGCTTACCAAATTCCTGTGAGAGCAGAAGACAATATTGGATCCCCTGAGACTACAGCTATCTATAATTAGGAGCTGCCATACGGGTGCTGCCATGTGGGTACTGAGAACCAAACTTCTTATATTTAGTTCAAACCCATAGTACATTATAGTAAAATAGCTCAGATGTATAATATGTTCATGGACAATTCAAGGAGCTTTAAATATCAAGTGCCTGGAAATTCTGACAACTGATGAAGACTCAAGAACTTGAACTGCAACACAAGCAAGTCCTTTCTTATTCTACAGTGTTTAAAGTGTGAAGGAGCCAGGATTCTGATGTCACACACCCAGATAAAACATCTTCTGGCAATTATAAATGCCTAGCAAGCAATGCTGAATCAATGAAATAAAAATGGAAACTGCTTTGGGGCATGAAATTAATTTTCTAAACTTTTTAATTGTTTAAGTTTCTGCAGTAGTAATCTATAGTGAATTTTAGGCATTTTATTAGATCATCACATTAAAATAAAGATTCTATTTGCAAATGATAGGATTATCTAGAGTGTAATTATGACAATTTTTCAATAATTCCACAAAAGAAAAACAGAAAATAGAATTATTCTAGTATATTATTTTATTTTAGTTTTAGTCTTTCCAGAGTTTTGCACATGGGTATATTATAGTTACATCTTTTCATTCCCCTTCCCCAAGTCTTCTGCTCTTAGACCCTCAAGCCTACTCAAATTCATGACCTCATCTACTTTAATTATTATTGTTGCATTTATACACACACACAAATATAACATATAAAATATATTATACATACATACATATATATACACATATATAGACAGATATATATATGTATATATATACCCAACTGAATCTAAGTAATGTTGCCTAATTGTATAGGAAGGAGTACATGTGTTTAGGGCTGACCACTTAGGATTCAAAACCTATCAGAGTGCTCATTCCTGGAGAAAGCTGATTTTACCTCCTTCAGCAGTCATTGGTTGTCTGCAGTGCTTTATCCAAAAGAGATGCTGAGTTGAATTTAATTCCTTCAAATTCAGCATATCTATTGGTATTCTCTTGTCCTGCTCTTGTGCAAGCAGCGCTAGTATTGAGAGTTCATGGATGCAGCATCCCTGCCATGTCTAGATTTTTGCTCATACTAGTTATCCCACTTCTCTTAGTTAGGGTTCTATTGCTGTGAAGAGACACCGTGGCCATGGCAACTCTT
Source organism: Ondatra zibethicus (assembly GCA_004026605.1). Lineage (NCBI taxonomy): Eukaryota > Metazoa > Chordata > Mammalia > Rodentia > Cricetidae > Ondatra > Ondatra zibethicus. The sequence continues at coordinate 104,238 of PVIU01000385.1, forward strand.
ATAAAGGAAAGCATTCATCTGTGGCTGGCTTATAATTCAGAGGTCGTCATCTGAAGTATGGGCTAGATGAGCCAAGAGTCCTACAACTGGAGCAAGAGGCAGCAGGAAGGAGACACTGGGCCTGGGTTTAGTGTACGAAACCTCAAAGCCCACCCCCCAGTGACACACTTCCTCCAGCAAGGCTATAACTACTCTAACAATGCCAATCTCCTAAAAGTGCTACTCACTGAAAGCCTATGAAGGCCATTTTCATTTAGACAAACATACTACTTTTTCTCACATTTACAGTCTTTCTGCTTGTATGTCCAGGACATTTCCTGAGACTTAGGTGTTGTAGATATTACATTTGATGCTGGGAACCCCATAATCACTTACTCTCTGCGTTTGACTAGCTATGGATCTCTATGGTAGCCTCTTGTCTGTTACAAAGACAAATCTTGTTGATGAGAAGGAAGAACTATACTATCTGTGGGAATGAAGATGAATATATAAAATGCAGTTAGAGAACATAGTAGCTTAGGGAAAAGGGGTGAGAAGATTCCTCTCCAGGGACATAAATGCTATGAAGAAGCAAAGAGGGGAAATCTGGGAATATCTAACTAGGGAAAGAAGAAGAATTGTAATATAGAAAAAGAGAAAAAAGAAATAAATTACCCTAAAGATGTTTGAAATGAACATAAAGATTTTTAATGAGCTCAAAGTTATGTCTTTACTCCACTCTCCTTCCAGGTAGTGTGCTTTGTCATGGTAACAGCAGATTTCTAAAAGTTCCTGGACACAGCATCACCCAGAAGTTTATTACAAACAGATTCTTCATCCTCCTACAGTCTACATGACCAGAATCCACATGCAAATATGGGGGATACAATGAGTGGGGAGAGGGAAAACTACAGTTGGCATTTATTGCGTGAGGGAAGAATAATAAAAAGTAGTCATTTTGTTAGGTTAGATGAAATTTCTGGGGTATTTTTGCGTATTTTTCCTCTTTGTCATCAATCTTGCTATTTTACTAAACCATGAATCTTGATATTATTTATGATAAACTCTAACTTCCAGAGAGTTGACCCCTCTTATGTATATACACAGGGTCCTATGATTCTCTTTTTTGGTACTTACTACCCAAGTGCTTAAGTTCTTACCTGGAATATTATTTTATGACTCTATATGGTAAGCTTACTGAGAGAAAAATGCACATCCCTTAGTTTGTTAATTTTGAATTGGTTTGTTGCTGTAATAATAGAACCTACCACAGTGCCTGAAATTTGGTGCTCATCCTTTAGAGTAAATGTCTGAATAAGTTAAATAGAGAAACATAATTAAAAGTGCAAATCCACATGACTTGCTTGATAGGACAGATGGAAATAGCATAACCCTATGATTTAACAATAGTCTCTCTTTTAAAAGACTGATATTCCAACTCCATACATGCCTCTTATCATTCTGATGCCATGAGCATGCTATGGACCATCTGCTGCAGATAATATTTTATAAAATAAAATAAAATGGTACCTACCTCATACCACAGTATCAGTGTGAGAATTCATGAGGTAATGAGGAGTGCTAAAAACTTCTGAGCAGGTAAAGTATAAAGGGAAAATTATGTAAATGGTTATTAACCGAAAAGGAAATGACTCAATCTAATCCACGACAGAAGAAATAGAAATTAAAGCAAAAGGATAACAGTTCCCTTATCAAATTGGTAAAGATGGAGATGGCTGATGCTGTCTAATGCAGATGAGGCTGGGGCTGAAACATTTGCATCTCTGTACCATTGGTGGCAACATAATTTCATGCAAACTTTAAGAGACATTTCAATATCCTTTAATATTTAAGATTTGCAACCAGTGATTCAGCAACATCAGCTCCCAACGTTTATACTCTTAATGAATCACCACACCTGCAAAATGATGCTTATGCTTATTTCTGTTTCATAACATTTCACAAAATGGAGTAAAAAAAATAAAAATTACCCACATTTCTCCAGTTTTCTAATATTTAAGTAAAGTCACAGAGAAGCACTGTTTAACGAACTAGCTTTATTATTAAGACATCTGATTATTTCTCATCAAACATGAGATAAATAAATGTCATTATCATTATAGAAATTGTGTCAGAGAGGAAAAATGTACAAGTTTTCCAAATCCATTTATAGCAGATGGTTTAGATGTTGGTTGTACTGCACACACACTAAAACTGGAGAATACAAGTTCAAAACCAGCCTGGACTTCACAAGGAATATCTGTCTCAAAAACAACCCTAATTATCTAACCAAATGAATGAATATGCAACCAACCAAATAAATAAAGGCATACAGTTGAGAATTTTTTTATTGTTTAGTTTTACAGCTACTGTTGCCTATTTTCAATGCAAATTCACAGACTATTACTTTAATACTCCTAGAAGGAGAAACACAAAGTGAGAAAACCTCCTTTCTCACCCAAGTAAAAGTTTAAGGAAAACACAGATGAATCATACATTTCTGTATAATCTGTGCTTTTGTCAAGAGGTTGCCATGACTCATTTTTTACTTTCCATAGTTTTATAACTCATGTTTTTTTACCAAAGAAAACTCGCCCATGGTACGTTTCTGCTGACTTGAGGCAATAACACACACACACTCCAGTTTATGGATGACTGGTTTGGAAGAAACAAGGTCCAGTACGGTTTTATGTCTTGATACAACTCCACAGAACACAGTCCTGTACAGAAGAGAGACTGTTAAATCCAGTACCCACCTTTAAATAAACACACTGTTGTAAATGCCAACCTGTATCTCATAGCCCAGGAAACTAGGAGGAAACAACAGTACTAGAATTTGAATTCCATTGACCATAATATTCAAATTGTCATGTATTTCTAACTTAAATCAACTCAATATGAATTGATTATTTAGCTGATATCACACTTCCAAGATCAAGTCTTCAGAACAATATTTTATAAAATAAATGTTTTGTTCTTTAGGAAACTTTAAACATGGGTGCAGAGAAAAAGTAGCATCTGTGGAAAATTCTACAGGCCCATTACCCAGTGGTTTTATCTTTCCAAATAATATTAATGGAGGCAGACAAAAAGTTCATTTCCCTAAATATCTGTAATAAGAATCAACACTTGAGCACAAGAATGGTACCTATTGAGAACAATTCTTTTAAAACTAATGTTATCTGGAAGAATTCCTTAAATAAGTCAATTTCTGCATGGCCCCTGAAGAGTGATTAAGCTGTTTCAACTGTTCCTAAAATGTTAGCAGTTGTTTCTTAAGATATAAGCGTTAAGGTACCACCTCTTTCATCTTCAGTATGGTATTGGCGACAAGGGGAAAAGGCCTCCCCCCTTACCTGTACTGTTTCCAACTGGCAAGGGAGCTGACCTGCTTACCAGCCGCCATGCCCAGGAAAGCGGGCCCTGAACCTTGTCCTTGCAGCACAGCAGAGCTGACCCTGTTGACAGGGCACAGGGGAGCCAGCCCTGGGAATATGAGCATGCAAGGCCTGGTGCGGTCCCTCATCTGCCATATGACAACATGGGCTGGAGGGAGACACTCTCCTCCCCTACAGTCAGCACCTGAGACTCACGGGAGAGCTGGTACTGAGCTCGTAGGAGAAGAGCTGGCCGTCCCTCGCCAGTTTTAACACTCGGGAGAGCGGGTCCAGCACCTCACATGGGTAGCAAATAGGACAATCCCTGTTGGTGGAGGTGAGGGTGAGCCAGCCCCTCAGCGGTGAGCGTGGGAGAGCTGTCCCCATTACTCATCTGTCATGTGGCAGCATGGGGGGGGGAGAAATTCTCTCCCTCACCTCCCACCCTACCCCTGCCCATCAACGCCTGAGGCAGGTGGAAGACATGGCCCTGAGCTTATAAGAGATAGAGAGCTGTCCCTGCCCCTCATCAGCTGCAGTACCAAGGAGTGTGGGCCCCACACCAAACCTGGGCATCCCGGGGAGCTGTCCCCGAAAGATAGGTGTGGGAGAACTGATCCTGAGGGCATGAATGCAGGAGAACTTGCTCATGGCTGCAAGGGGTGAACTATCCAGGACAAGGCAGGAGAGTTCACCATGGAAGGGAGGACAAAGGAGAGCTGGTAGGCTGACCAACCCTGAAACTACCCAGGCCCAGGACCAGGGTTGTAAGTTGGCCCACCCCAATATCTACCTCATCTGTGATCTGCTAGAGCACATGAACGAACCAGTCCTGCAGACCCAAAGCTTAGGATCTGCACAACACAGGGCAACAACAGGAAAACTAGCTGGAGCTCTAGTGAGAGCCCAGCATCAATAGTGTACCAGAAGCTAGAGACCTCAAACAAGATCAACGGCATTGCAATGACCACTTGCAAGTAAAAATATATGGATAGAAGTATTTACCATGTGACTCCCTGCGTCACACTACAGCTTCCACCATGAGATTGATTTTTTTCTTTGTTGTCTTCCTTTTTTCTCTCTTTTAAATTTTATTTTATTTTGTGAGGGTAAAAGAAGAGGTTCCAAGGACAGAGGGCAGATATGAAGATGGACATGCATGATGCTTTGATTTGCCCCATCATTTCTCGGAGAACTCGTTTAGACATGGTACTTTAGTTTATTTCCCATCTCAACTCCCTCTCTAGAAACAATTACAATAGGAGGTAATAAGTTGATGCTATAGCTTTTTAGATGCAGTTGAGATGGTTCCCCAATGCTGTCTTCAGGCTTAATTGGTAACTCAGAGATGAAAAGCTAAGGCTCACAACAAAAACCACAACTATAAGAGTTTGTTTTCTCCCATCTTCTCTTCACTTCTGAGTGAAGAAGCTTGAGTACCAAGTCCCATCTCTTAGTCATAATCTATTTTTAAAGTTATCACATAGTTTTCTTATTTAATATGGAGGCTCTGAACAAAGAACACCTATTATAACATAGACAATACAGTGTAACATCACAGATGAGAAAATTTAAAGTGTTTTATATGAGACAAGAGACAGTGTTGGGCTTTTTCCTTTCCTTTTTTGTCTTCTTGCTCTGTTTACTCTCATAAGTGACTATACTTGTGGGAAAGGAAATTGGGTGTGGTTATTATGAAGTTCCTGTCTTTAATGAACTCCTAAATTAGGTACCAATTGTCTTTCTCAGATATTACACAGCTCTGGAGTCCTTACACAGACAAAGTAAATAATTTTAGCATAAACTTGAAGTCAGTTGTGGTGCTATCATTTGAATCTACTGTTTTGTTTTTTTAATTTCATACCTTGAACCTATTTCAAGAGATTTATTTAAGCCCAGGTTGCTTTCTGGAACTTGAGCAATGTAAACTCCACTTTGGGAACATGGGCACCCAATTTTAATGCTACTTAGGATTCAACTTGGTCACAGATTATTAGCAGTATATTTATTCAGCTATAATCATGAGTTAAAGAATCAATGATTTGAATTCTGCTCACATTTCTTGGCTAGTCACATTGAGTCCCAACCTTCTGAACTTTCGAATTATCACAAATTAAAAATTTCACCTAGTAAAGATGTATGTATTTATTTGTCATCTTAAGTTCTTCCGCCATTGTTTTATATTCCTGCTGCTTGTGACATTAACAGATTCCATAATGAAGCTTCAAAGCTATGTAAACATTTACATAATACCAAGACTACAGCTATCGTTACTAAGCTTATATATTAGCTTATATATTAGACATTACTAAGCTTATATATATATTGGACATCTAAAGAAATCCAACCAGAAATAGAAAAACAAGAGTTCACATAAGATCTCAATGACTGTAGATTAAATATGAAGTTCCTTAAATTGAAAGGACTATTTCTTATAATAAACAAAATAAAAGACTATTTGAATCAATTAAGAAAAAAGATATCTCTTACATTTTACAGATCTTTACTACTGTTGCTACTGCTATTATTATTGTTGTTGTTATTGCTATTATTACTATTATATTTATTAATATACTTCACCTCTTCAATTCTGATGTTTCTCAAGTTTCTGTCCTGGCAGTGAACTTTGCTCAGCTTCCCTTGGCCAGGTCCCACCAGCTATAGTCTTAGATTTAAACAGCACCATGGAGCACTCCTCATTGTTTCTTGAGGTTCTCTGTTCATACGTACTGAATACACACCAAACTGAAGCACAGACTCTTCTTTAAATTCTACATTTAATTTTAGCTTGAGCTTTAATCACCATAGCAACTACTCATGAACCAGTTACCACTTACCGTATTAGGTGAACTTTAGGGTGATATCCTTTCAGTTCTTGCAGTAAATAACAGAGGACACATGGACATACTCACTTTGCAAAAAATAGAAACAGAAATATGAAAATCTGTTCCAAAGTTAGACCAATAGTGTGTAACGTAATGAGATTTGAACCTAAGGTATTAAACCTGCAAAACTATGCTTTGCCTACTAGACTGTTTTAAATCATCTTCTTTACCCGGAATTTAAAGAACCCTCAAAACCATCTTATTGTCAGCCTGTCTTTTAACTAGCATAATTATTTATTTGAGTCCTATTTAATATATATATATATATGTATATACAGTTTTAAATAAAACTAATCTATGGAAATAGTGTTCTCTAGAAAGTGGTGATGACTTCGGGAAGTTTCTCAAGATTTGGGGAAAGTTGGAACAAACATTTCTTCTGCAAAAGTTGATCTGTTACACAATGCTTTAGACTCATTTTGAGTTGGTATGGCCAAGAGAAGACCAAAGAATGCTAATCGGTGGCATAAAAGACAGATGCTAAATATGCATGAGGAGAGACAGAAAGAGGACACTCTTAGAACATCTTCATTGGTCGTTTAGACCAGTTGCCATCATGACCTATTTCCATTTTAGTTTCATTCTTACAATGTCCATACTTTGGAAGGACACAGAATTAACAGACAGCGAAAATATGAAGGAGTGAATTGACTGGTGATAGATGAATGGGTGGGTGTATGACTAGGTGATTGGATCAATGGATGAATGTGTGAATGGATGGATGGATGGGCAGGCAGATGAGTGGATGAATAAATGGAGATAAACAGATACAAAGAGACATGTGAACTCTGTTTTAATAGAATACCACATATTCAACTTTTAAATGATTCCCAAGCCCTCAACTTCTCAAAGAAGAGAAGTAGCAAAGAACCAGCAATCTGCTGTTTATTGTTCAGTCTACAGACTCTCTTGGTAGGTCTTCTCATGTGACAGGTGCCTTGCTAGTACTTCGTCACCATATCCATGCTCACTCGGGACTATATCTTACATGCCAGGAAATTGCCACACATATCAGACACAAAGGAATAATGAAGTATATGGCAAGTGAACAGCCATTTAACAAGTCTATCAAAGTAATATATTTAACTCCCAAAGTTAAAAATGAAAACAAACCTTTAGCATCTAGGAGGGAGGATTTCTGGAGACAGTATTTTGTCTTGTCAAGAATTTCTTATCATCAAGGAAGAATAAACACTCTAATTATTTTTTTTTGCCTTTTTGTTTGTTTCCTAATTAGATCGTTCATTATTCCCTAGAATTCAAATCAACATCAGATTTATAGTGGGAGACTACTGAAATATTGATTTGGTTATAGAAATGTCAAGCTTGGCAGGTAAGCTGTCTTGCTGCTACAGAGTCTCTGGTTTAGTGAGTTTATTTGTAAATGGCTGATAGGGTGGAATGAACAAGCAGTGTGCATGTGTACTAGAAACAGAAAGGACCTTAAAAACATTTATATAGCTTCTCTAGAGTCCTCCAAATTCCATACTCTGAGAATGAAGGGAGAACTATGAATCATAGTATATAAATACGAATCATTAGAAGATCTGCACTCATCTGTCATGTCTACACACCCATGTTGTCCAAAAAGTGAGGTGACAGATGACACAGAAGCATGCAGGATGTCATAATTAGGACAGAACACGGAGATGCAGGCTCTAAATGATTCTTTAATTTCTAGCTCTAATAAACAACATGGCATGCCATCTCTCCATATTTATTAGTTTTGGAGTTAATTTACAAATAACAAGCTATTCCCAAAGTGTATACTCACAAATTGTTACCTCTCTGCATTGAAATATAAAAAAATGACTATTTTAAAAATACTGTTCTCTGCTTACAACATATATTCTTACCTTGGGCAATCATTCTGAAATTCTCATATGTGTGTTTTGTACAGGAAAAATACAGGGAAGCACAAGAAAGACATATATAAGCAATAAATGCAAGAAATGTGGAATTCCTATATGACACTTAACTTAGAACATTCTGCGACATATGAAAATATTTTCTAAGCTGGCACATAAGGCTAATGTTGCCATATGAAAACTTCTTTGCAATCTAAAGATAAACACAGCGTATAATTAGAATTAACAGTGAAGTCTCTCACCGTTGGTGAAGAATGAATTAATGGAAACCAGATGAAGGATTTCTTTTCTACATTTGCCCCAAAATAATTATATAAGTTTTCAGAGACTTAGTGTCCTCATCCATTCATATACGAAGGGAAGCAAAGAGGTTTTCCTTGAAGGAAAAGTACTGATCCTCTCCAATTCCATAAGCATTGTTCACGTGTGCCATACAGGGAGGGGCAAGAGCTAAGCCCTATTGAGTAGGCCTTAGTGGAGCTAAGTCCTCTGCTTGTGAGAGTACTGAGAGGTTAACCAGCTTTGGAGAAACAGTGCAAATTTGTCTCGGCTTCAGGGGTGAGAATTAAACCAACTGTGGTGGTAGTTGTTGCCACTCACCACTTATGTGGCAGGGAAGCTTTGTATAGCAGGGCTTTCTGTTAAGACGGCATATCAACACGACGCTTTCAAGTGTTAGTAGCAGAATGGCTTAGCAAACTAGCTTGCTCTTTCCTTTATACACTTCAATCTGGTGATTCAAAAGAAGAAACTTTAATCTCATCCCGCTGATCAGCTAAGATGTTTAATGTTTAAGTGCTGAGTAAAAAGAATATACTTCCTCAAAGAGAATGTCTTTAGACTTCGCTGGCTGTCTCTAGACTTAGCACGGGAAATTAGCTGCTGGCCTGTTTTTGCCCACCATTTTCAAGTTAAGAATGATGCCCTTGGGATCCATGTAACAACGCCCACTGCTCTTCAGGAGGACTGTGGACAACCCGTGTCCCTGGCACTGCAGTGTGAGTACCATATGCAGTATTATCCTCCAGTCAATGTTTTCTCAAACGGGATAGCAATTTTAGAGTTTCCCTTTCATCTCGCTGCCCTAACAATATAGAATTTCCTTTTCTCTCTTGTAGTTTTAATAATGTGAAAACGATGCATATTATGGAGAATCATAAATCAGCAAATCGTCCAGTGTTAAAACTCTGTGTGGTTTCTTTTGTGGAAGTGACATTTGAAGGTATATGACAGTTACATTTATGGTACGAATGCAGAAATATTAATCATACCAGCAAAATGAGTTTCGGTTTCATGACTACAATTGTGCTGTGCTGTCCAAGAAACACACACATGCCAATGTAGAATTTCTTTTTATTCCCTCAAAGTATTTACAAATATTAGCAGAGATATAATTTTTGTGGTTAGTTAAATTGCTAATTTGTATAACCAAAAAATATCAGAAAAATGAATAAATTAGAATGTACTATTGATAAAGAGAAAATTAAATTGGTTTCATCAACTGTTATGTCGTGTTTGGTTTATATTTTTAAAACCAGAGAAGCAAAAATGGACAAAGAAAAAAAGATGAAAGTGCTTTTATCATGGGCTTCCTTTTTTTTTTCTTTTGCTGTTTTCAAATTAGATATTCCATTTGTTCTTGCCTACGTAGGTATTTTCATAGAACAAAGGCACAAGAAAAAAAAACTAACCACCATGTTTCATGTGTATTATTTATAATGAGCTTTGTAACTTGGGACCTTGTGGTGAGAGTACCCTTGAATTGAATTGATAAAATTCCAAATGCTACACAAACTTTTCTCCTTTATACTGCACAAGTAATTGCCCAAGAATCCTTTGGAAAGCGTAAAGCAATTCCATTCAAAGGCAGAAAAAAAGTAGATGTACTTATTTATTCGTTGTCAGGAGAAGTCATCTCAATCCTCCTGGAGCTGCTTTTCCTAAAAGTAAATGAAGCTTACATTTTCAATTGTTCAGAAACATTAGAAATGACGTGGTAAGCACTTACCTGACATTGGGTCTTTCACTGAGGATCACAGAAGGGGCAGTCCAAGAAATATGCTCTGTGGACTTCTTTTGCAAAAATAGATTAAATATATCTGATTGATGTTTACAAAAATTTTTAAATGTAATGAAAATATTAAATAATAAGTATAAATGGAAGGGCATTTTCCCTAAGTATTTCTCATAATTCAGATAGTATCAATAGCCCACAGTTTTTCAGAGAAAACTTAATTTATTTAGTATGCTCATTGCTTACTTGGAAAATTAAATACTCCCCTGAATGCTACCTGGGGCTAAGAGTAAGGTCTACTGATGAATTTTCCATGGACATTCAGTCAATGAAAATATGTATTGTAGTATTTAAATTGGTGGAGAATTAGAAAAGAGCAGGTTCACAGAATATAAAGGGCTGCTGGGAGAAGCAAACCAGCCTGCATAGAAACATAATTTACTTTTTATATTTGTATCATGTCCTTTAATGTGTAAAGAACTCTTTTGTACCATCTTAACAGAATGTCCAACTCCCATTGCAGCTGTGAAACAGTGCACCTCATAGTAGAAATGACAGTGGGCGGCGGGGGGAGAGGATCAGTTATTGGCTAACTAGGTGTAACCCTAGTGTGTCTGATTAATCTGGTTTAACTACCAGAGTCAGGTAAATCACAATGGTTGCAACACAGTTAGAGGCTTTAAAAATGGCCTATTTTTCTAAGAAAATATCAGTTGTTTGGTTTCCATCACAGTACTCTGGAAAGGAAAACGGAGGCTTCAAGAGAAGTGAAATTATTGTTAAAGGATTGGAGACTTTAGAAAATATTTGACAACTGGAGTATGACTATCTACAGTGAACTAAGACTGCTGATGAATTTAATAAATAAGCATCTGGAGATTTTAGTTAATTAAAATGTTTTTGCAAAACAAAAATAATTTTCCATTCTCTTAAAGGATATATAGATTTAATCGAGTATGTGAATTGTACAGAAATAAATAAAAGCATATTTCCTTTCTGTTTGTAGATCGCCCACATAATATAAATCTGATTTGATCCTTTCAAAGGTCATTGAACTGCCCACAACTTCATTTTCATTAAAACCACACTGGAGAGATTAACTGAGGGAGGATAAACAGAGAGTGCAAGGGTCAGTTGAATGACATAGTGGAAATTGTCACTGCTGTGCTATTTGAAGTTTGGAGCCCATCACTTCCTGGTTCAGCTCAGCCCACAGGTCTCCCATAGATGAGAGTCTGGTGAAGTCTGTATCAAAGGGAGAGCATGTCCCCAGGGACTGGTTTAGTCTGACAATACTGACTTTCACATTTTCCTCTTCCAAACACTTTGCTTCCAGACCAAAATTTATTCACTTCACTTTTTCCTTGTTTTTGTGAGAAATAGTCTCCAAAACAGAATCTCCTTTAGTGAACAACAGAAAAAAAATAATGGAAAAATAGTGATGGTCATGGGAAACCACACAAATTTTTTTTTTAGGACGATGGAGCAGTAAGAATTTCATTGGTAAGTCTCAAGCTAACTTTAAGCCATCAGAAAATTTTTCTTCACCAAACAGCAAGGCGAGGATTAGACATTAATACATTATCTTAGGGACAAAGAAAGAGTCAGACTTTTCAATGAGATCTCTTGAATGTGCGTGAGATTGTCTCTGGCTAAACCAAAGTCGACATTGTTTAGTTGTAGGCATCCTGTATTTGAGGTGAGACAAAGCAACTGGAATGACTCATTGATGGTCACTGCAGGTCATGCACATGGGGAAATCATTCTTCTTCACCACATGCAGCACCCTGGAACATTCCTCAAACAGTAAGACTCAACAACTTCATCAGGACAGCTCCAGGGCTCTAGAAGGGGATTTCTTATCCTTCCAACACAGTACTAAAGTCTCCTGTTTCTCTGTGCTATGAAGGATCCAGTTAACACTTCTGAACTTCTATGTGCTCCAACATGCCATAAAATCACTTTTATATGGATACCTAAACTTCTTGAAATTAGCAAAAGAAATAAAAATTGCACTGCAGACAGAGGCACATGTTTAAAAGGATGAATTTTATTAAAGGACATATGACTTTCCGTGGGGTTTTGTCACCGTGAGTAAAGTAAAATCCCGTGGTCATGCACGGCATTTTTAGGGTTTCATAAATGACTCCAATACTCCTCCATAGACTTAGTCATCTCTAGGGCCTGAGAACACTGCATGTGCCCGAACTGTACCCAAAGATGAGCTCTGTGCAGACACTCGGAGGAAGCAAACTCGGGCATTTTCAGCTATGCCAAGAAGTAGGGAAAGACACATTGGTGTACTGTTTCCTCACTTATTTGCGACCTATAAATAAGAATGACTGGCATGTGAATGTGAGCATAATAACTCCCTAAAATAAGGTCATAAAACTGTTGAATCAGAGAGGAGGGGAGAAGATTTCAACATGACAACATTAGAAGGAATGAGGTGTCTGAATGCAAATACCTAGCACTGTTATACAAGATCAGCAATGATATAAAATGTGAACATTAGCCATATGCACTCAGGAAGCATGTGCATTGACAGGACTGTAAATTCTGCATTTTTTCATACTACAGCTACAGCAATAGATATGTAACTATGTTATGAATTAATGGTTTTAGATTAATATTATTGTCATTAGAACAATTTAACCTAAATATTGTTTTTATATTAGGATGTTTTGATATAAACAGTTTATGTTACATTTTGGAGAGGTCAAACTTACAGGTTGGTCTTTTAATCTTTTTTTTTGGAAAGGTTTTTTCCCATTTAATTTTTTCTTTTGTGTTATATACCAACACCAATTCCCCCTCCCTCCCCTTCTTCCATCCGCTCACCTACCCCCACTCCACCTAACATTCCCGTATACCACCAAAAAGCCAGTTCATGCACCCAGGATAAGTTCTGGTTCCACTGCCAGGCTCCCCCACAACAGATAAATCCACATAACTGTCACCCTCATTCAGAGGAACTAATTTTGTCTCATGCAGGTTCCTCAGCTAACAGTCCAGAGTCCTTGTGATCCATAGCCAAGCAGCGGGCTGAGCTCCTGGAGTTCAGTTGAAGAGAGGGAAGTGGGATCATACAAGCAAAGGGGTCAAAATCACAATGGGGAAACTCACAGAGACCTCTGGACTTGAATCTTTGTGTGTGTGTGTGTGTCTCTGTGTGTGTGTGTTTGTATATAGGTATATATGCATGTGCACATTTGTCTGAATTTCCTCAAGATGTAGTCTACCTTGCTTTTTGAGGCAGAATTTCTCACTAGAACTCACCAAGTAGGTTAGGCTGGCTGGACAACAAACGCTAGGGATCTGCCTCTCTTTTCCTCCTCAGCACGGGATTTTCTGTGTGTGCCACTAAGTCCAATGCTTGTCCTTGGGTTCTGGGGATTGAATGCAGGTTATCATTTTGCAAAGCAAGCACTTCACTCAAGAACGTTCTCCCCAGAGCATGCCATTCTCTGAAAGTGTGAAAAACAAGAAGGTAGGGCAGGGAAGGAAAGTACTTAGTTACTTTGGATGCAACATGCACCGTGGTGACTTCTGAAAATAGAATATATCACATTTTTAAGCACATTTTACCTACTTTTGGTAGTTTATCTTTGTTTTACGTAGAATTAAATGAGATTCCTCTGTTTATTTGACCCTAAAAGTGGTAACTAAGTAATGACTAAGTTCCAGGCTAAAATCTCCAATGAAAAGCAAATCCTCACAGGCCGAGCTTTGACAGGACAGCATCAATCAGTGAAGACAACCGAAAGACGAAAGAAGAAGCTGTAGACTCTCCACATGGAAAGCTACTGAACCTTCATGAGCAATGGAAACTGAGAAAAATAAACATAGAAAGAACGTAGCCTCGCAGAGATCAGAACAAACTACTGGGCCGGCATACCTCATACTTGATTTCTGAGGAACTGCTGTATTTTTTACTGAAAGCACCAGCATCAAAATCTATAGAAAGAATATTCTAGAAAAGATATGTAATAAATTTAAATGATCTTGCCACAAACACTGGAATTTTCGAGTGTGGTTAGCATGTGTCTGATAATATCAATGCTTTGAAAATTGACATGATTAAAGATAAAAAAAATGTAGAAGAACAAACATCAGTAAGCTCAGTGAGACTGTCACAGCGAGGCTAAAAGGAGGCTGCTGGCATGACTATAGTACCGAACAGAAAAGTTTTCTAGAGCTGATGCTTGTAAGCTGTGTTTGCTAATGAAGTGCTGGAATAGGTGTGCTGGCCTTTTAGACAATTATCTCACAGGCAAGCATCGCTGGTATTTAAAACCAGGACTCATGGTCCAGTGAGGACGAGCACTTGCTTATCAGATCTCTGTTATAATCAGGATTTTGAAAACTATTACTTTTCACAGATAATCAAGTCCTTAAGATTCATTTCTTCAGTAATTCTCTATACATTGAGTTCCTCTCAATATCTGAAGGCGACAAAAATGCTTGCTCTGAAACTTCTCCTAGTTTCTAGTCACAGAACAGAAAGTCCAGAAACTCTCATGAATTCCTCCTTTCCCAATGGTGCATGTTTAATATTTAATGTTGTGTTCACTACAAAAGCAAGCTATATCAGATACATATGCTTTAAAGCAAGTATATTCCATATTTAACTATAAATCTGTGAAGAATGACCTAAGCACAAAAAATGTGGCAAATATTTAGAAATAAAATAGATGGCAGCTACTTATTCCCTTAAGTTACAAAGTTTCTTGTTTACTTCTTTTTCTGCCCTTTCCCCCTTTGCTTTTGAGAATAGGTCTTGTTGTGTAGCCCAAATGGACCTGAAACTTGTCCTACCATCAGACCACTGAGATTCTAGGTGTGTCAAATTTGATTTTCTTTCTGTTTAGTTTTGAAAATATTATGATAATATCTCTGTGTTTCATCAAACTCTTCTAAAGATAAAACATACTAGTTTGCATAGGAGAAGCTTGAAGGATCAGTAGTAGGTGATGATTTTAGATACAAACTTCCCCAGTATTGTCTTCAGGTGTCTTCAAATCTTAGGGGTAAAGTTGAGAATGAAGTCAGTTGTCAAAATCTACTGCTCTCGCAAAAATCATAAATAGCAATAAAATGAAAGTATAACTGGGAAATAATGGACACTCCTATCCATTCTTGAAAGAAATTTCTTACTAATGACATAGCCAAGAAAAATTGTTATGTGTGTGAAAATTAAGTGGACTTTCAAGAGATACAAAGTAAACCAAACAAACCATTTATAAAACAGAAAGAGAGAGCGAGAGCAAACTGAACACGAACAAGAATCAGGATTCTTTCTGAAACTCCCTGTATGATCTGTCAAATACTGAAAAACCTTTTAGAAAAATCCATATTTAGTACGTTTCTCTGTTCTTTCTTTTACACTAAATGAGATCCAGAGAAAATAGATGTTTATTTAAGATAAAAGCTTATTTACCTAAAAGCTTAAGAGAAGAAAAATTATACAATGAACTATTAAAAAGTAGTATGAAGATTTTTAATAGCTATTTGAACTGAATCATATTTAACATATTCATCTGATTTTAAGGTATTTTAAGGACATTATCAAATTAAAGTCCTTGTTGATGATTTTTGAGACAGTCTTGCTACATAGCTCCAGTTTGCCATCCTCCTGCCTTAACCTCAGCAGTACTGGGATTACAAGCATGCACTAGTATATCTGGCTTCAAATTAGAGTCTTGAAATTCAGGAGCATAACATAAATTTATGAGAAAATTTCAAGTATGGCTCTTACTTCTTCACTTGATTGACACTTGGAGTGCTTTGAACCACCTCTGTTGTTTGTATATTCATGAAGACACTTGAGAGTTTACCTGGACACAGACAAGGTACACTCTCTAGAAACTGAATCAATCAACTTGCAAGTGAAATTTTCCTTACTGCCATACCAGTTCTGAAGTGATTCACTCAAAGCAAAGTATATATCAATTAACTAGACATGTACCTCAATTTGTACCTCAATTCCATCAAAAAATACTACATAACAAAACATAGAAATTCTGAAGATTGATAGATTAGCAGAATTTAAAATTCGTGGACTTGACTCTGTGTGCATAATTTAAATAATAGGTTGCAGCAACCTCTCGCATGTGACTTAGGAAATTGTTTCAGAGTTTTGAACTCCTTCAGTTCAATTACTGGGAACACAGCTGTTGATGTATTCTAAAGTAAAGGTAAAGTTTTCCACTCTGCCCTGTGGTCTAAGTTAAGTCTTGCAGGCTTTTTAAAGGTCAGGATGATCCCTAGAGACTGTTTCTAAGGCTGCCTTTTGCAAAACTGGAGACCCAGAAGGTTGGGTTGCTTCAATGGTAAAGTAACAGCAAAGGACTCCAGTGACTGGGTAGCCAGAGGTACCAAAGCAGCTCTGATCTCACAGACTGGGGGCTGGGAAAGCCAGCATCAGTATGTTATGTGAAGCAAAAGGCACAAAGAGAAGAATCAAGCGGATGTGCTGGGTTGAGCGTCAACTCAGCAGGAAGTGGATTCACGGCTGAGATTGCTTCACTGCGGTGCTGGAGTTTCTTCCCGTCCCACTTTGAGGGCTGATTGGTAAAATGCCACAACTCTTTTAATGCCTTAACTTTCTTCACAGTATATAAAGGAGACAAGAAAGAAAGGGGGGGAGAGTGAGAGAGAAACAGAGAGAGACAGAGAGAGAATGGTAGGAAGGAAGAAAAGAAGAAAGAAAAGAAACACAAATCTTGAAATTTTGATGCTACGGTCCAGGCTGACCTGAACTTCACAGTAAGACATTCCTAAAAGTTAAAAATCATGAAGAAAATAAAAATGAATGAATTTTTTTTTATCTTGAAAAACAACAAAAAAGTTATTCAGTCAAGGGTGGAGAGAAATCTGCTTTTATTGTTAATGCTATGCTAACTATTCCTTCCAATTAAGTACAGAAAAGATCTGGTTTTGTGATAATTTTCCAAATTCTATATTTCTGAACTACCTTATATTCCTAGTCAGTACCCACAGTCAATCAACTTGATATTTATTTGGAATATAAAGGATTTTCTTAAAACTGGTTTGTGATAATAACCTATGCCCACTGAGGACAACTGAAGTGTAAAGATGCAATTACACATTAGTGAGAAATAGCATTGCATTTTTCTTCTTTATAATCATTTAATGTAGGGGACATTTCCTTCTATTTTCGTTATCAATAATTAATTTATGATTCCAATACATAAAACATTTGCTATTCCCCATTTAGTATTCAATTATTTTATAAAATCCTAAGGATTGGAAACTATCTTTCAATGTTTAATTTCATGTTGTGCCTGTTTTTACCCGTTAAGTAACTGTTTTATGTACGGTATTTGTTAGTTGCTGCTCCATAGATGAAAAGGACAGGGGCCATGACACTTTTCCTGTTGTCAGGAGTTTGACCTTCTCCTGAGTTCTAAGGACAGTAATTATTTCATTAAATATAATCTGATGAGATAATATGGTTTTATCCATTTTACTATTATCAGTTTTCCCTCAACAAAAATTACTTCTCTGAATAAAAACAGCAACATAAGATCATATGGTTTATTATTCTAATGCTGGATGAAAATATTTAGGACTTTCCCCCCACTTTTCATAAAAATAGGGGATTCTTCCTTTTGCCCTTTCTTCCCTCCTTCTTCTCTTCATTCCTTCCTTGCATTTTGTTTATGTGACATATTCTCCTGTAGCCCAGAGTAGCCTGGAACCTGTTCCGTAGCTGAGATTTCCTCTGATGCCTGATCTTCCTGCCTCTATCTGCAGCCCTGGGATTACAGGTGTGCTCTGCCATACTCGGCTGCCTTCCAGTTTTAAATAACTGACAACAGATTTAAGGATTATCCCTAAATTTCTATGGCTTGCCCCAGGCTTTCAGAATGCAAGTGTTTACATTAAAAACTAGTCAAGATAAAAAAAAAAAAAAAGCTCCTTCACCCCACATGGTATATAATTGAATCTAGCCACACATTTCCACTCTTGGTGTCCTATGTTACTAAAACTTGATGTTTTTAGGAGAGATACCTTTACGCAGCAACAACTGGGTTTTATAAACTCTATGCATTTTGCCTAAAAACATTGAATATTTTTTACTAGGAAGGATTAGACTGAATTGAATTGATTATTATAAAACTAATCACCAGGGAAATTTTTTATTGATTTAATTATTTGCATTTTGGGGAGAGGGTGTAAATATGCTCCCTAGGATGGCTTCTCACTCGCTACAATCCCTCTGCTCCAGCGTCCTAGTATTGAAATTATAATAGTGAGCCACACTGCCTGGCTCAAGAAAAAAATTAAAAGTTGAAATGACGAAAGGATATTTTCAGAAACCCTTAATTAAATTATAGAAATAAATTTTATGCAAGAAATCGACATGTCAATAATAAAGATGATTTTTACAGCAGTAATAAGAGGTGTGTTATCTAGTTGCATTAATCTCTTTTTGATCAAACAGTCTATGTTAATACATGTAACGAGCACACATTTAAAAAGTGAACCTGTTTAATGTACTGTTGATTAGGTTTTGGTTTCATTGGAATCAATTATGTTTGAAAATATACCCGCATGACTTTTTATAGCTAAAATCAAATTCTCAATGAGTCTCAATTCTCTCTATTGTACACTTTCTCAATGAACTTCTCTGAAGTCTAATTCTATTTAGTGGCATAGACTCTGTTACAGGCTTATAAATACACATGCATGTGTAGGCACATACATTCACAATTAGCACCAGCATATTTCTAATGTTTTACTGATATTTCTATCCTTCTAAAAGTACTTACAGGTAAATAAATTGGGAAACAACAGGGGTTATCTACGTGCATGAAAAGATGTGTGGTTACAATCAATTTTTTGTGTGACTTCCTGGTTTGTTGCTTGGTTTTGCTTTCTCAAAGTAAGGTTATTCAGTGTCTATTTTCAGTGCCAATTTGCCATAATTTTTCATGAACTCAAAGTTATCTCCTTACTCCACTCTCCTTCCAGGTATTCTGCTTTGTCATAGCAAGAGCAGATTTCTAAATGTTCCTGGACCAGTAACACAGCATCACCCAGAAGTTTATTATAGCCAGAATCTTCAGCCTACTACAGTCTTCACGAACCACAACATGTAAATATGATCCCCCAGTTGTTTTCTCTCTACATTCCACTTTAAAAAGTATAGCTGTGTTGCTATCCTGCATCGTGCAGTTGCTATCTTCCGAGCAGAGCTGAGTGGCAATGAATACCCTCTTCATATCTTCAAGCAGAAGCAGACACTGTGTAATTTATTTTATTGTCATTACTGCGTCCCACAACATGTTTCAATGATATAACTAAGTATTGCGTCTCAGAGAATTTGGACATGTAGCTCTGCATGACTTTGGGTTGTGTTAAGTTCAAGTCTTCTATAGACTCCACAGAAGCATGTCATGACCTGAGAGAGTGGAAGCTTGTATACATACTCTATGATTGGGTGCTGATTACTTCATTTTGAGGTAGGGCCTCACTATCTAACTATTGAGGATGGTCTAGATGGCCTAGAACTCAGGATCCTTTTGCTTCCAATTTCTGAGCATTAGGATTACAGGTGTGAAACAACACAGCTGGTTGATCACACTGGGCTGCACTGTAGGAGTGGCTGCCCATTGCTGTTTAGTGTGCCTCAGCTTGTTTGCCTGTTAAGGTATAGCTGAACAGCATTATACTCTGGGGGTATCATTGGGCTCAATGGGCAGGCATTTCCATTACTTCTGACTCTATGACATTTTTTTTTCTCGAGACAGGGTTTCTCTATATAGCTTTGGAGCCTGTCCTGGAACTCACTCTTGTAGACCAGACATTTCTAACAGCAACTTGGAACAGAGTTTTAGGAAGATGAAGGAGGAAGTAAAACATCTGGGCCTCTCTGGTCCTCGCCTACATGGATACCTCAGGGAATTAAAATTATCTGCTGTCTTTTCTTGCTATTTATTCCACCGAAGCTTGATTTGTTGATTTAAAGTTTTGCTAGAGAACACATAGCAGGCATGAACAAGGAGAGTGAGGGCTCATTTCAAGGGGCTCCTTGCAGCTCTCTCCACTGTGCTATGTTAGTTAGGAACAGAAACTCCTAGGAGGTAAATCGGCCTCTGGGTTGGAAAAGACACCTGACAAAGCTTCAGGAAAATGTGCTCAGCCTCAGTGAATTTGCTTATGTGTCATTCAAGGTATAAAATATTCCAAGTTCCCTTAAGGTGACTATGATTACCTGACTCATGGACCTTTTGCACCGGAGAGATGAGCCAGGTGTGGGTGTTCGCACCTACAATCCCAGCGTGCACGAGCAACACAGAGGCAGAGAGAGTGCTGCGAGTTTGAGGACAACCTGGGCTGTCATGTGAGTTCCAGCCAACCAGGACTACACAGGAAGACCCTGTCTCAAAACAAACAAACGAGCAAACAAAAGATAAATAGCAAGGAGCAAAGACTAGAACGCTGTGTGTGCCCAGCCTCTCCTTTCCCCACTGTCTCCAGCCCATTCCTCCATTCTTCCTTTCGAAGGGTGCAAAATTCCACAAGGTAACTTTCATTGCTATTTAAGTATACAGTAAAACTCATTCTTTAAAGCCACGTAAGCGTTTTGAAGGAATTCCGAAAAAGGCCAAATGAGAGACAGAGCAATGTGTCGCCCTGGGGCAGTGGAAAGGGAAGCAGAGCACAGGCCCCAGCTAACCAGAAAGTGAAAATTTCACTGAAATCTTTTGCTACCCAGATTACAATGTGCAATGCTCAGTTCCCACGCACATTTTCCTTCACACAGTATTTACCACTGAGCTCTCTTCTTATGAGCCACAAACTTTGCTGTGTGACTGTTGTCGCAGTGCACTCTGCTTGCCACCTGATGTTTAGGTAGTTATTGCATTATTGGAAGTCCCTCTTAGGAACAGTCTTTAGATTTTCTATAACTCCCCTCCTGCAAAGTACCCAGTCAGATATAAATTCTAAAACTGACGTAGTACTTTAGCCCCAAAACAAATGAATAAAAATTAATACACTTTTAGAATCTTAAAGAGTACTTTGGGATTAGGACCATATTCAGGTGATTAGTTGAGCTGGCTCACAAAGAAAGTGGAACTGTGTCCCATGACACACATGCACACTCTCACACAAACAGGCACCCTCTCTACTTTTGGAGTGTATGGGTGTCTGGGGGTGGGGTGGGTGTTGTTCCCAGTCAGGTGTAATAGAATAATTACCTTTGGAGATTACTGCATCACCACCAAGAACATTTTACAATACGCAATCTGTTTCCACACTTTTCTTTCTCTTAAATAAACTTTGCAGCACCTATTTGCAGTATCTATCTCATTGCAACATTTTTTTTTCTGATGTAAGGAGCCAACACAAGGTCTTCCAATACTATGCAAGTGTTTCTTCTCTCACCAAGCTCACCCCTAGCCCTACTCAGTAAACCTTAATCAGTTTATGACATCTCGCCAGGCTATAAATTATGCAAGGTCAAGGTGAACTATGTAAGTCCTTATTCAATTTCTTATTCAAAGGTTATGAAACATTATTATTAAGGAAGTAATTAAATACACTTTAAGAGATGATGAAGGGTGGACTATCTTTGCAGTACAGGATAGCAGACAAAATTCACATCATATTCACAGGACCCTACAGTTCCTAGCATTAGTCCAGGTTGGTTCCTTTGAAAAACGAAATTCTAATTCCTTTCTCTTAATATTATCATCTAGACCATATGAAAAAACAGTTAGCACATGAGAAGGACATTTAGCACACATCGTTTCCTCAATCAGCTTGGGACTCTAGATCTGCTATGTAGTCTGCCCACTAAGAACCCAGATCACTGCAAGCACCTGATGACTCTGTGGACTACCCCTGAAAACACACAAATCCTTCAAAAGAAAGCAATTTACTTTAGTGAAACCTACAAAGAACAATTTCAATATTATTTTCATTGGTTCAGGGTTTAGAAAACATAAATTGTGATTCATTTGTTCACAAAATAGTTTTAGCCATGTTAGCCTTCTTCAAATTAAAGGTTAGCTCAAAGGTTAGACAAGGTTGGGTAATAAAGCATGGGGAAATATGTCCCCAGAGTGACCAAAGGAGCCTCAGTATCTAGGAACTGCAATAAAAGACAGTATTTAACTTATAGCTCAAAATTCAAGAACAGATTTTGCAGCTTATGAATATAAGAGAAAGATTTTTATGTTGTTTTTACATTATTTATTTTACATTTATTTATTTGTGTGTGTGTGTGCACATGTGTGTCATGGTATGCAATTGAACAGGTGGAGGTCATGGGATAGCTCGGTGAAAGTGGTTCTCCCTTTCTACATTACCAGTTCTGGGATTCATACTTAAGCCATCAGGCTGAGCAGCAGACTGAGACATCTAATCATCCTGAAAGGTTGCTTTTGGTGCTCTTTTGTTTTAATTTAAAAGATACAAGTTCATTCTTGAGCCACAGCAAACAAGTTTAAAAATATAATACTGAAATGTGTTTGATCACTGGTCTTATTTTTATATTTCACTCAAGAATCCAAAATTAATTACAACCCATGATCAAAATCTACATGATTAAGCCAGGCATGGTGGTAAGTGCCTCTTAACCCAGGACTCAAGAGGCAGAAGATGGAGAATCAAGCAAAGGTTCAAGGCCTGCCTTCTCTATAGTGAGCTCTAGGTCAGCCAGAACTATGTAGTAGAACTTGTGTCTCAAATTGCTGAAAAGTTTCATAATGTATTTCTAATAAGAAATGAGAAATATTGCTGAGGAAGCTGAGCTTACTACTGAAGTAAGCTGTATTATTTCTAAATGATAATGAATACAATGACCAGAACCTCAGTTATTTGTTTGAAATAGTTCACTCAAGCAAAAGTCCTACTTCCCAAGCAGCAAACAATAGCATCATTGTGATTTTGAGCCCTCTAACACAATGCAAAGTTCTTTGCAGTGAAGCAAAAGCTTCCAATTCACACAGTTTGCTTCAGATTGATTATTTTCTGTTTGCTCTTACATCCCTCCGGAGCTGGCTGTTTTGTGGAGTTGAGGGTGTTTTCTTAGGTGAGGAGCTGCTTGTAGTGCATTCCTGACTGAGGTCCACTCTCGCTAGGAAAAATTTAAGGTTTGAAGTGATCCTAAAGCTCACACATGACTGGACTAGCCGGGTACAGGGTCCCAATGCTATAAGTCCCCGTGAAGTCCATGACAAATGCAGCTTTTATATGGCTGTTCCTAGGTACTATAGATCTGACTTAGTCTGTAATCTATGATAATTCCTAAATTTTATTTGCTGCCTAATTTCTGACCTTAACTTTTCTTCTCACAATTACATGTAATCTCTTGCATGACTTACCTCATTATTTAGAACTAAATAAGATCAAACAGACCAATTCCTTTCCATTTATTTTTGCACTGTTGTGATTTAAACCTTTGGCCTTGCACATGGCAGACAGTCACTCAGTCACTGAGCTACATCAAAACATCCTCTTCACTATTTTTCAATTTAATATATTATCTCTAAATAAACCCACTTTGACTTGGATGGTCAAGACAAGTTATTTCTTCCTAAACATTTTAAAGAAATGTTTAAATATTTGTATAGGAAAATTAGCAACAGGATTTATAGAAATCTCAGTCCATAGAAGAGCTTGGTATTTCAGCATCTGGGTTTCCAGGCGTCAGAGTTCTATAGAAAACTTCAGTCATTCTTTGCCCTGAGCAAGGTCTTAAATTTTTAATTATGCGTAATAAACCCAGGCATATTTAATCCGTATATTTCATGATTCATTTACACTTCAATCACTATGTTGTTATTTTGAAAAAAAAAGTCATTTGATGTCTATAAGCCCTCTGAGCCTTTAATACATGCTTATAAAACTCAATCCCTCCCTATACACACATATATACATATGCACACATTATTTGAAAACAGATCATTATATTTTGCCCAAGGTACAAAAAATAGTCCAAACACTTATATTTAGGGTGTGGTTCTGGCCTTAATACTGCGGTTGGCTAGATACTGTGTTCTTTTAAAAACCATTCCTAAGAGATCCTTCATGAAAAAGGCATATTTAAGCTAAATGTTTTCGATAACTCTTTCCGGGACTCAAATGACAAACCACATAGCCAATGAAGTAATTAACTAAAAGCCTAAAAAATATATAAAGAGTGATAATTCCTGTACTTAATTTTATTGTCAACATCTGTAGGGAAAGGTCCATCCATCCCACTGTTTTACTGCTCCATCCAGCTGTTACACTTTTCAGGATGGGTCTCAAATTTATCAAAAGCACAAGGACAATCACTTTGTTTTCATCTTCATAACCTTTCTTCAAAACCAGTACTCCACCCTGTCACCATAGCCTCTTTTTTTTCTCAAGGGATTCCTCCGTCCCTTGTAGGTCTGTTACTTGAATTTAGGATCTACTCAGTTGCTCTCTAAACAACTGGTAGAATTGCAGTACAGTGGGCGGAAGATTCTTGTTTCTTATTCCAGACATCTATGCTATGAAATCATAAAACTTCCAT
The DNA here is from genome assembly GCA_004026605.1 of Ondatra zibethicus. Classification (NCBI taxonomy): domain Eukaryota; kingdom Metazoa; phylum Chordata; class Mammalia; order Rodentia; family Cricetidae; genus Ondatra; species Ondatra zibethicus. The sequence continues at coordinate 128,900 of PVIU01000385.1, forward strand.
CTCCTGTAGAGTGTTGTGATCCACCCCCTAGTTCAAATGCTTATGACTGAATCATGCTTCTAGATGCCTTGTTGTCTCCTTGTTTCTAGTCTCAGCAGTTTCCTCACATGCATTCACCAATGCATTTCCACATAGATATCCAAATAGTCTTCAAAAATAAAAATTCCATCCTGATATTCTTTGTTTAATGTTTCCCCATTGCCTTCAAATAGAATAAAACCAGATAGTTCTCCAAACTTGGGGGTCTGTTCACTCTAACACTATGTACTAGACAAAGGAGAAGCACCTATAGATGAAAGTACTTAGGGAAAAAGACTTAATTTTGGTTTACTGAGAGACTTTTGCTATTATTGTCACTATGATTTCCCAATAAAACAAAGTGCAACCAGTTCTTAGTTTGTGGTGGCTCTCTGAAATAACTGTAGTTTCTGAAATGGCTGTATATTCTGGATTAATGAGGATTTCACCTCATTAATAGAGAGAAGAGTCTATTTTTTGTATTTCTTTTCTTTTTCTTTTCTATTCTTTTTCTTTTGAGACAGGGTTTCTCTGTAGCTTTGGAGCCTGTCCTGGAACTGTGCCTGTAGACCAGGCTGACCTTGAACTCACAGAGATCCACCTGCCTCTGCCTCCCAAGGGCTGGGCTTAAAGGTGTGCGCCACCACCACCCTGCTAGAGAAGAGTCTATTTTCAATAATAACGAAAAGAAAATGGAGAACAAATGGTCTCAGAAAATACACATTTAAAAAGTGACTTTTCAAACTCTTCTCACCAGTAACCTGAAAGTGATAAGGGTCCCCTGCAACTCCACCAACGAGAGAGACTGTCATTGTGGCCATTGTGGTTGGGTGTGTAAGGACATTGTTGTGGTTTCATTTGCATTTCCATAACAGTTAAGCTTAATGGTTTCTCAAGCAGTTCTACATGCATCTTTCTTCTTTTTTTTTTTTTTTTTTTTTTTGGTTTTTCTAGACAGGGTTTCTCTGTGGCTTTGGAGCCTGTCCTGGAACTAGCTCTTGTAGACCAGGCTGGCCTTGAACTCACAGAGATCCGCCTGTCTCTGCCTCCCGCGTGCTCAGATTAAAGGCGTGTGCCATCACTACCCGGCTATATGCATCTTTCATATAGGCTAGAAATATACACTGGAGGGTATAACCAGTGAAGCAAAAACTTATATTCCACAGACATATCTGTGCACAAAATATTCATGACATCTGTATCTATAATAATCAAAAACTTGAAGCCAACCCAAATTTTCCTCAGTGTTTCAAGATTAAACATTTGCCATGTATCATTATTAGGCAATAAAAAGGAATAGACTATAGATTCATCAAAAACTTGATGAATCTCTGAAGAATTATGCTAAATGAAAAAAGCCAACTTCAGAAGCTAACACATTATATGAGTCTCTTATACACTATTCCTGAAATGAGAGAATTATGGGAATGCAGCAGGTTAGAGGTTGCCAAGGGTTAGGGTGGGAATTGAGACAAGCAGGAAGTGGGCGTAGCTATTGGGAGGCCAACAGGAAGGATCCCTACAGTAGGGGAAATATTCTGCTTCACATCTTGCTCAGCTGTGACATTCTTGTTTTGTAAAATGAGAAAGTAGAATACATTGTAGACAGAATCCTTCCCAACTGTTATAAATATGAAAATATTTGGTAGAGGTCATGGTTTTTCCAGGGGGATCACATTAAGATATTTACCTATTTTGGTTAGTGCAAAGTATACACACCTGTAGTAAAGTCAACTGGTGTCTGCATTACATACAGCAATAATGAACTTGGTTGAAAAAAATTCAAGTCTGTGGTTTAAACCATGTAGAACAATGAGTTGATTGACTTTAGGGGATTTTCCCCATGTTTGAAGCAGAGATGCTTATATCCTGTATGCATATCCAGAAATGATTATTCAAAGTGCAAATTAATGTCATACCCCACACATTCAAACCTACTCTGACTTTGGTTCTTTTGCCCTCTCACCCATAAGCACATCAAAGCCATTTTGTAATGGAAGTAATGGAACTTTAGTAACTAGGGAAGGCAAGTGAACATTCTGCAGAATACTACCTTTTAGCCCTCCTCCCTCAAAAACTACCTAAAAGCAGGTGGGTGGCTTCAAACTTAAGTATGGGGGAAAAACAGATTCTAAGAAATCAGAGGGTTTGGTACCCATTTGGAAAGATATGGGCTATTTTTAGATGTAAAGAGGATGTGGTGGTTAACATGAGCCTGAGCCATGTGAATCCAGTCACAGCACTTTCCAGATCAAAATGCTTTATTGTGTTATCACAATGCTGAAATACAGGTAGGACTAGGCGATTAATTTTCAACCTTAGTTGGAAGATGACAAATGTTAATGGAAGGCACATCATATAAAGCAGGTAAGGAAAAGTTATTGCAACATGTCATTGATACAAGAGATTTCAAAGGTGAAATATTAAAAGCAATATACAAGTTGAATTAGGCATTTGGGGGTATATGCATGGAGTATGTACATGTTCCTATGTACATGTATGCATGAAGCGACATGTCCCTGTGTATGTGGAGGACAGAAGTCCATGCTGAGTGTCTTCCTTAATTACTCAGCACCATATTTTTTGAGACAGGATCTCTCACTCAATCTGGAGCTCAGAGATTCAGGTCAGCTGCCTGGCAAACAAGTGTCGGGGTCCCACCTGTCTCCTTGCTACCTTATTCCTGGTTTATAAACACACACCACAGTACCTGGTGTCTCCTTGCTACCTTATTCCTGGTTTATAAACACACACCCCAGTACCTGGTGTTTCATGGGAGTTCTGGGCATTTAACCAAGATCCTCATGTTTGTAAGAGAAACACTTCACAGACTGAAACATTTTCCCAACACCAGAGAATAACGCACTTAACTGTTGAAAATGGCCACCTCCTAAATGTCAAATAGTTAATAGAAGATAGAGACATAATTTATTCTGAGTCTTGATAGTAGCAACATACTTTGACAGTGCTAGAGAGATGGTTCAGTGGTTAAGAGCACGTGTTTGTTTTTGCAGAGAATCTGGACTCAGTTCCCAACACCCACAACTATTTGTAACTCAAATTCTAAAAAATCCTATGACCTCTTTTGATTTCCATGTGTACCGAGATGCACATGGTACACATACATACATACATACATACATACATACATACATACATGTAAAACATTCACATGTAAAATAAAAAAAATCTAGCAATGTATTCTAACACATTACAGGCAGGAATTCTTTCACTGATTAGACTCTGGAGCTGGGATTCAAGTCATTTTTTGCTTTATAACAATGCAATAGAACTCGGGAAATCTCACAAGTTCTAACCCCTGGGCATATATTCCCAAATATTATAGCCATATCTTTACTCTTCTCTCATCTTCTCCCACTCAATAAACAAATTAAACTTCCTTCATGAGTCTGCAATTGTTTTTTGCTCACTTTAAGTAGATCTCAATTGAATAAAAATCTAGAGATATTCTACTATCCTGTGAAAAACAAAACATAAAAAAAACAAAAGAAGGGAATACAATTCTGTAGCTTTATAAGGCAAACTCAGATTCTCAAATAGAAATATCACTTAGTCTTTGTTCTTATGGATGTACTAAATATGGGCAATAATTCTGATAATTTAAATTATTTGGAAAATTAAAGGATATTTTAGAGTTAATTTCATAAGTGATGCAAGTAAGAATGTTAGTTTGATTCACATATATGAGTTTATCAATAGTGAATGGTGTTACACTGGTTTTGATAAGAATTATAAATTAACTCTCTTCACAAAATATATGTTAAAAGTTAGACAATAAGCAAAACAACTATAATCCACATACTGAATATTGTCCATGAGTTCAACAGAGACATGAGTCATCCTTTCAGAAACTGGTTCATAAATGTAAGCACTCCTTTGATCACAAGATAAATCAGAGACATCTTCTTTCCTTATAATTACTGCATTGATCAAGCTCTATGGTCAACACAGTCAACACGTTAAAATATATAACATATTGCCCAAAATTTATGTGCAACAATTCTTATTTTTGATGTATCTAGCTTATTTTCATGAAATAAAACTCACTTTTTGTTGTCTTAGCACAACTGTTCACAGAGTTATTTCTTGCCTCAGAAGGAGTTCAAAGAATTAATAAGAAAATGTCAAGCAAATTTCCTTATACTTTGCTTTGAGCTAAGGGAAAATGTGAGTCTTCAGTCAACGATCTCCAGGGTGTGTTGCACTCTCTGTGTTTGGTAGTATAAGTAAAGTTGACTACTCTTTATAGAACATATTTTCTTCTAGGTTAGTTAAGGCTGAAATAATGCAGCCAGCTTTTAGTTTTTGCAAGTTGTCCATGAATTCAAGTTCGTCAGATTGAGTTTCTCTTTTTCTCTCCCCCTATTTCCCTCCTTGACATTTTTTCTCTATGAAATATGACATGCATCACATACATACATAAATACAAACATATTTACAGATCACTTGCTCCCATTTTCTTTTGCTGCTCATCTCAAAATGCTAAATGACTTAGCTTATCTTAAAAAAGAGAAAAAGAAAAAAACCAACAAAACGATATTCCTACCCAGGGAGATTGGTCTAATATCCAGGATTCTTGGAAACAAGGATTATCTTTCAAATACAGCAATTATCTTCCCTCATAGCTTTTCTGTTAAAATCACAGAATTGCAAGAAACTGTCTGATTGTAGCACTAGGAACCTGTGATAAGTTTTTTGGGGAAATACAGCCACTGTATTCCTATTTGGAAACAGCCATTGACTGCAATGAAGATACATGATACTGACTTCCCAATTTATAATTTTTTAATGATGCAATGGGCATATGATTTAACAGTAAATAGTATGAATTGCAGAATCTAAGAACGGGAAACAAGCTAAAAGAATCTAAAATGAAAATGTAACCAGCAACAAACCCCAAGATTTCTGCTGAAGAAAATACACCTAAACGGCAATTTAACTGGGGAGTAAAAAATGTAAGAAAATGCCACGGGCCAGAAGGGACAAATGAAACCACACACTTCTAGCTTTCAGAATGGAATCTGTCCCATTTCATTTTAGGAAGTTCATAGTACACTCTTAACTACATCTTATAGATCCTTAAAAGCCAGCCAAGTCCTACTCTTACCAGGTTGTAAGAGTTCTGTGCTGTTGGTGATAATCTCAAAATGCTCATTTAACTAAATCATTCACTAAATGCCAGGAGTGTGAGAGTATTTTCCCTAAAGGATTTTGTTGTCCCTGTTACCATACTTCAAATATTGACATTAATCTACGATTCTGTGCTTTCTGGACAAAAACAGACCTCTTAGAAGGCATCAGACTTAGTTGATTGGAAAATGGAGATGTTTATTTAACATCCACACACTGACTCGAAGGTAAATTCCCAAGCTAAGGAGCTCTGACTTGACACAGAGAGATGCAATGCAGATTGCTCTCCTTCAGTAATACATAAATATTAAAATGAATTTATACCTTGAGTGCAAATGGATTGAATATGAACATTGAACTCATATGCTATGAAATTTAGCATATCTATACTCTTTTTAAAAAAAAATAAATGAATTATTTTGTTATTTTAGAGAAAATGCTGTCTCTGATAAACTAGAAGTCACATTTCCACACTTGTCTTTTTACTCTCTGTTCACAATGATTTTGTAAGGGCATCTCCCATTTGTCACCATGCCCTCCCTCCAAAGCTTTATTTATTTTGTCACTTTCAGCAAGCTGGTCTGTTGACAAAGAGAAACTGTAATCCAAGCCCTCTGTGCCTTTGTTTACCCTCTAAAAGGATAGGGCTCATTTATAATCAACTTTGACAGTCTTTCCTGGCACATTCTTTATAAAATTCAGTGTTCTCATTTGCATTTGGTTCTGTTGGTGTGAGGTGATATGCCCAGGTATTAAGTTTACAGTGGTAACATGAACTAAGTTCTTTTCTAAACTCGAGGGAGACACTCAGTCGTGAAGTGGCACCAAATGGCTGGCTCCACTGGAGTCGGAGTTATCAGGATACTCTGTCTGGGGCATGATAATGCCCTGTTGGTGACAGCCTGTCTACTGCCTGTGGTATTCATAAAGAACACTTTTTCTTGGGGCAATGGCTGTGCTGGCATTGCTTCTCTGCCATCTGCCAAAGTATATATCCTGTAAACTTGACTCACTTCACATTTCACACGGACAAAGGGACTCTGGAATATAGCACCTGTGAATCTCACATCGCCTGCGTTTGGTTTTATTTTTGAAACCTTTGAATGTTTGAAATAGATACTTATTTCTACCACCCAAATAAAATCAACAGTTGTCCACTTATATAGTTTAGTTTACCAGTGGCCAGATCTCCTCTGTCCCCGATACACTGTTCACGATGCTAATATATTTTAAAAGGACAGCAATAAGATAATAATAAGTTCCCGTGCTTGGCACACACACCTAAAGGTGATGAGGTGCCAGACTAAGAATTATTCTTAGTGGAAATCTTTGCAACACTTAGATGTTCCAAATTGCTTTGTTCGAAGTACAACTGTTACCAATTTGACTAAGAAACAGCAGTCCAATTCAATCTTCTCTGATGTTCAAAACAACAGATTTCACAGTTTGAACAATTAGCTTTTTTTTTTTTGTAATCCTACTAGGAGAGTAAGAGAAAGTCAAGTTTACCTGGAGAGCTGTAAAGGACAAATACCACAGCAAAGTTCATGTTCTGGAGGGGATGATCTTATCCAACGAAATCCTCACTTAAGTATGGAATTCTCACAAATGTCAGACTTCACAAAATCAATCAGCAGTAGTCTGAATAATTTCTGAATTTTTTTGATAACAAAGATATTAGGTGGCTTTGATAAACTGCCTAGAAAACATAAATTCTTAATCTCAAAATTTGAAAAGCATCATATTGTAATTAAATCCAATCTGCTCTCTGCTTTTAAATAGAGGGGAAAATGAGAAAAGGAAGGGCAGAAAGAAAAAAATGACGAACAGGAAGCAGACAGAGATTAAAGACTGATTCTTCTGATATCAGAGGTTCATTAGAGTATATAGGGAGAGATATCAATTATAACTAAATTTAGGGGAGAATCAGACTAATAAAGTCTGTCCAATTAAAGAAAGCACAATTCATAGGCAGCTGACATGGTAGGGAACAGTTACTCCTTACTACCAGAAGATGACATTTTCTCTCAGAACAGAAATGGGAGGAACACACCAAAGCAATTGAACCTTAATAAAAGCCCAATAGAATGCTCACCAAAACAATGACTTGACAGATTGTGGGCAGAAAGGAGTCATGTTTTTCAATAATGCATTTAATAAACATATTTGAACAGAGAAAGAAGAAATATGAGGATGTAAATTTGTGTTCAGTGTTAAAGGGAAAGAAGAGACCTGGGACCGGCATTTTGGAGGGAAGTGTACCCATCTCATCAAGACCAGTGTGACAAATGGGGAGGAGCCATTAAAGAGGGACAGTCTTGGGATGTCCCTCCCACGGTGTAAGTCAGAAAGATGACTTTAAGTCTCAGAAAAGTTTGCCGCATGTCAGTCATCACAGGAGAGAGAATGTTCCAGAAAGTGTCGCTTTATGATGGCGTTTCATCTGCAGAAGAGAAGGGCTTGATGAGCTGGGTGGGAAAATACAGCATGGGTGAAATGAATCCAGACACAGACGGATCGACAAGAGCGCTTGCATTTATGAGCCAATGTTAATAGTAGTTCGAAACTCACTGCATTAGAGAAAGAATGAACAAAGAAGGAAGTCAGTTTGTATACTACTTTAAAAAAAGAAATCAAAGCATTGGTCAGAGCCACAGTGACCAAGTTAGCCTAGTATGGATTCGGAAATAAAAATACAATTCTGAGTAAGCCAAACACTTCTAGAAATAAACTTAAAATTCAACCATTCCAGGTGCATGGAATGTATAGAAAGGAGGCACACTTGCTTTTGTGTTTTTTCAAGCAGCCAAGAGCTACTTGGGTGCTTATGTCCTTACATGCTCCTTCACATTACAGTTTACATTAGCAGAAGGTTGGACAGTATTCAAAAATTTTTTTCATGGATAAGTCAAAGTGATTTCATCACAAGAGTCAATGCCAGGCAGTTGTTGATGAAAGCAAGCTGATAGAGAGAGAGGAAGACAGAGAGAGAGAGGGAGGGAGAGAGAGAGGGAGGGAGGGAGGGAGCGAAGGAGAGAGTGAACTCAATGATTCTCTAGCTGATACACAATTTAATAATCATTTATTTTTTCCATATTTCTTGAAGCCAAAATTCATCATTTTTTTATCATATTGTATAGATTCCCTAATCCTAAATTTTAGGTCTGAAGTACATCTCCTTAAAAAAGAATTTTCACTGAGACATAAAGGATTATTCATGCACACATACATATGACTAATATGTTGACATATTTGCAATGTCAAGTAGTTCAAAAAGACATAAAATCACATTTAAGTGCAATATTATTACAATATGCAATGCCCATTTGATAGCTTAATGCAGCCCTCATATGTTCAAAAATAAGACTTGGAAGTGTTATTTTAAAAATTCATCAGTGCAAGAATATAAGAAATACGAGGAATGCATATTGAAACCATGATGTCTACTCCACCCATAAGCAGTGAGAAGTTAGGCTCCTGCCAGATAGCTTACCTGATCTTACTGTTATTCCTGCTTAATTTTTTTTATAAAACCCCTCATGAACATGTGCAGCATGGTTGAAAATACTTGTCTTTTATCTTAGTCATACTATTTTTGACTAAGAAATCTATCCGCTAGAGCTGTGCCCTTATTTAAAATAGAATGTAAAAGTGAAGAACCACTGGTGTGTCCTGGCTTGTAATTGTGACCTATTCAAGGGGGGCATGGGTCCTCTGCGACCACTATCAATCAGAATGCTCAGCTCAGCCACAGAAATGAATCTATTCCTTAAGTGAATCCTTCTGTGTTTTGATATGTAGGGACAAAATTCTTCTATGCAGGAGAGAAATTACCTATGTAGATATTGCTGAAAAATACCTATTTTAGATCCTAAGAAACATTTGTTTAGTTAAAGGGGCTCCCAGCAATCCTTCCTGTGTCCAAAGTCATAATTCTGTATGGAGAGGAACTTCTCAACAGGAGGGTCAGGTGATATCCATATTTGTTGTCTCTTGATATTAGGCATTGGTAACTCAGCTAAATTTCTTAAATGATTAAGTGAAAACAAGGAAAACAAATAAAATGATATATGAAACACAACAAAATCATGGATGTGCAACACTGAATCATAGGTACAAAGATCCACAGCCAAATAAAGTACAGGTATTTCATAATTTCATGATGAAGAAATTATTGCCAAATGTATTCATATTAGTAATCCCCAAGAAACGGAAAACATCTATTTTTCCATTTCCCACACTTATCCCATTTGTTGTTTACACTTAAAGCTCTCTATTTAGAGGTCTATTTCATGCTCAATTCCTAACAAGATGGAGTCATTTCTAACAGCTATGGAGTTACTATTGTCCTATTTATTAATATTAAAATGGCCCCATATTAACATTGAATACAATAGCACTAGACCGATGCTATGGTTTATACCTTTGATAATCTATGTTGCATCAAATTAATTATAAAGGACTCCAAGTTTTCGGGTTACGCAACGCTGTGTTACCAGCTTGCCATGCTTGTGCCTGCACTAGCTTGGCTTTTGTTCTTTTTCAGCCCCACCCTTTGCTTCTTTGAAGTTATTGCCTTCTTAATCAAGTAAAGTAAGAATACTTATATAAGTTGGGCATGGCAGAAATGCTAGAGAGGTATTTATCATTTCTCTGCAGTGCTCTGAATGACAGAAAGAGTTCTCTAATCCCCACTGAGCACCACTCTCTCGAGTTTGTCCCTGACCCCACACCCAGGTGATGGCACTTACTTTATGTGAAAACTGCTTGCTAAGCTGAGAGAAAGATCAGAAACACGACCCAAAGTGAAAACTGGCCATGATCCCATGCTTTGATAGCCTATTCATTCCCACATTCACTCAATATATTGTGTGCCTTGTTCGTTCGGTCATCGCATGGACAGCCAAAATCAAAGCTGCAGTTCCCCTTAGAAGCTCACGGGCTGGGTAGAAAGAAACACAGAACCAAATCGCAGGGCTGAAGAGCTGCAATCAGTTTACCAGCTGCATGACTAGGGGCAGAGCTATGTCATTTCACCACACAGACTTTCCTGTATTTTGAAGATCTTGGGGCGCAGTCCGCCTCCATCCGGCTCTTCCACTTACACGGTTACACTGTCTGTGGTTCAGTTTTGGCGCTTGGATATGAAGCGCTGCTGTGACGTTTAGAGATGGCCTCTGCTGTGTGCGTAAACAGTCCCTTTCACTTCAGAAGATGATTACAGCGGCTAAAAATACCTGCACCTTGCTTTCTTTGGGAGAGAAACAATTAAGAAGTTAAGTTAAATCCACTCTCTTAATTGATGAGACTGAACAAAGAGGGTTACTCAGAGCGAGGGGGAGCGGTGTTGTTAGCACCCCAAGGTGGCAGAGTCTATGGAGATGCTCATGCCTCTCTCGTCTGTGGCTTCCACTTGCAGGTATCTTCTCCACCATTCAATCATGCATGATCACTAGGAAGATTAAATGCATCTGAGAAAAGCATAGAACACCACCACAGTTTTTTAATCTGCCACAGTCTTCCACTACTTCCGAGCCGATTTGACAACTGCATTTATTTCGCATTGCAATTGCTACAGGTTAATAATATTGTTTTATCGGGAAACATTTATCTTGAGAAAGAAAGTTATCCTAATACAGCAGATAACTTATCCAAGGACAAATAGAAAGGGGGCTGTGTCTAGAGGGTAATACTAATGCCTGCCGTGCTATAAAAATAAATGAAATCTGATTAACACTACTGGAGAGAAGAATAAGTCACCATTTCCATGAAATATCATTTTCCTGGTTGGAGCCATTTCCATTTTTTGTCAGCTTAAAACACTGTATTAAGGATGAGATGGCTTTGAAACAGAAACAGATATCTCAACCCCTACAATTATAAATGGTGTCATAGGCTTGTAATCCTGAGGGTTTAATCTAAAGTATTTTCTCCCTAAAATTGATATAGAAGCACACTAGGAATTCAGAAGATTTTAATTAAAGTTGTTGTAAAACATTGAATAGAATTTTAAAGGCTGGCTCACTAAGTATTTTCGACAATGAGTTTAATTTATGCAAGAAATTTCTTAATAAATTTGGCAGTGCCAAAATAGCCTACCTGTGCATAATATATATTTTCAGGGAAGCATTTTTTTTAATTAGCCAGCTTTAACTAATTCACAAATGTTAGTTCATTTTAAGCCCCATTCAAAATTGGATTATTAAATCCATCATTCAAAAATAATGGAGCAACTGCGTTTTAAGGAAGGAAAACAAAGCACAAAGATGAGACAGCAGGGTCTTAACCATAGGGATCTTTTTTATGTGTTAAGTAAAAGCAGTTTGAGTTGCAGCCTAAGGAGGCATTCAGGAGCATGATTTATTCTGACCTGGAAAGCTGAAACACATCCCACCTAAAATTATTCCTTGATTTCCTCTAAGGTTGCCTGCAGCATTGGACAGAATCTCAGAGGTTACTCAACTCAACCCCACCAGTGCTAAGTGACTTGAGAGGGAAGGCATGCAGCTGTCCGCAGCAGTTGGGCTGCTTGTAGGTGCAGGTGAGGTTTCCATAATAAATCAGCTCCTAACGACAGTAGCCTGCATTTCTGTGAGTCCATTTGATAAAGGACAATGCAGTTTAGATATATTAAAACTTGGAAGGGTGTGCTTGCTTCATTCTGGAAGAAATTTTCTTTCTGGAAGAAATTTTCCTATGTGCCCTCTGTTGACAGACCACAGTTGCAAAGTGCTAGGCTTCATATCCCTCCTTTTAAAAACAAAAAAAACAAAACAAAACCTAACATACTCTAGGTTGGCAACAGCAGATCTCAACCTGTCTCCAGGAAAGATGAATGACAGGGAGACAAAGAAAGAAAAGACTACAATCATAGCAATTCTATGCTATAGTAAAAGTACCTTCTTTTGACTTTTCAATTAAATTTTCTAATGAGCCTACAAAAGGAATTGAACTTTTTACACTCATGAACCCTGAAGAAGAGGATGCATATTAAAGAAGAGGACTAAAATGGGAAGTGATGGGCTACTCTAGATGATCGCAGATGGCATGTGCAAAAACAATAAGAAAGAGTTTCGTTACAAAACTCGCATTTAGTCATCTGAGAGGTGGTGTATGTTGAAACTCATTATTAATTCTTTGTTTGCTTGATCATTGCTTTGTTTTGAGATAGAGGCTTGTCTGGAATGTTTGATCTTCCTGCCTTAGCTCCTCAAGGGCATGGACCATAAGAGGATACCACCACGGCCAGCTTTTTTGTTTGTTTGTTTAATTGTTCAAGCGACTGAAGTTTCTTAAGAAGGAATATAATATAAATAATATAAAACAATATAAGCAATATAAAAGAACAAAAAGTGCCACTAAATTTTATTTGTTTCTTTTTATTTTATGTGCACTGATGTTTTGTCTGCATGCATGCCTGTGTGAGGGTGTCAGACCCATTGGAAGTGGAGTTACAGACAGTTGTAAGCTGCCCTGTGAATGCTGTCAATTGAACTCAAGTCCTTGGGAAGAGTAGTCACTGCTTTTAATCTCTGAGCCATCTCTCCAGCCCCTTTAGTGGATTTTAAAAAGTTTTTCATTATCATACATTAACTATGCATTATTAATGTGTTTATTATGATATTTTTCATATATATTTATAATATATTTTGATCACATTTGCTCAGTAACATCTCTTGCTTCCTCCCACTGATCTCTCCTTTCTTTCCTAATAGTTCCTCTACCAAATAAACACTTTCTTTTGTGACAGTCATTCAATAAAAAAATCACTATAGAGGGGGGAGACACACACCTGCATGTAATCCCAGCATTCAGGAGACTAAGGCTGCAATATCAGGAATTCAAGTTCAGTCTGAGATGCATAGTGAGACCATGACACAAACCAATGTAAATAGCAGGGTGGAGGGAAGAAGAAAGAGAAAAGGGAGTAAGGGGAAAAAAAGCAGTGTATTGATAGGAAACACGTGTATATTTTTGCTAAAATATAATTGCATCATTTTCCTCTTTCCTTTCCTCCTTCCAACTACTCCCATGTCCTCTTGCTCCAACCCATTTATGTCTTACTCCCTATCAAATTCATGGCATCTTTTTCTTTGATCATTACTATTATATATAATATAATTTCTTTGATCATTTATATAGCTATAAATATAGATATGCAAATAAAATCAGTTGAGTCCCTTTAGTGCTGATTATATATGTATGATTTCAAGGCCAACCATTGGTATTGGATAATGGGGTGGGGTACGTCTCTGAGGAAGATGAAGTTGTCCTCTCTGAGAAGTTAGTAGTTCCCTGTGTTTCCTTGTCTGGAGGTGGAAACCCCTTAAGATCTCCCCATTCCAGGTTAGCAAGTCAATTGGTGCTGTAAATATTCAGGTCTTGATTAGGCAGCTATCATCGATATAGTTTCCTTGTCATTGCTAGAAAACACAATCTCCCAGAGATTTTCTGACACTCTGGCTCTTACAATCTTTTCTCCCCTCTTTCCACAGTGTCCCTCAAGCCTTAGGTGCAGGGGTTGTGCTGTAGATGTTCCACTGGGATTGGGCACCCTACCTTCACCTGTTCTTTGCATTTTAACAAGTTTGTGGTTTTCTGTATCTTCATCTGCTGGAAACAACAGAGGCTTCTCTGATCCTGGGTGGAACCTATAGTTATCTGTGAATATGAGTATTTAGAATATAGTTAGGGATTATGTTGGTCTAGTAAAGTGGTACTAGTAGGTTTCTCTCTAAGATCTATGGTTTCATTAGCCTCGGATAGTTGGCTAGGTTTTCGGTACAAACATAATTTTCCTCTATAACCAACAGCTCTCTAATTGGACCTAACACCTACTCATCAAGTGCTTTTGTAATATTTGCATTGATTTTTTTTAAAACAAACAACAGGATTCTCATTACTGAAACTTTTGTCAATATAACTCATTCTGCTTTTACTCACATTGCTCTGTGGAGTGAAAGGCTCGCAGTAAAAAACCAAAATGAACTCTTCTGAAATAGAAGTAAAAAGGGACGGATTCTACACAGGGATTTGGGGCTTTTCCTGTTCCTTATTCCCTGGCCCCAGACAGAAGATAATTAAAAAGCTTGTATCCACTTTATTATTTATTTTTATTTTATGTGTATGTTAGTTTATCTGCATGTTTGTCTGTAAATCATGTCATGCCAAGTGCCCCAGAAGGCCAGGAGAGGGCACAATATCCTTTGGAACTGGAGCTAACAGATAGTTGTGAAATGCCATAAGGGTGCTGGGAATCCCAACTGAGTCCTCTGAAAGAGAAGTTAAGTGCTCTTAACTGCTGAGCCATTTTTTCAGCCCCAAAACAGAAGGCAATTTTGCAGTTTGCTTCTTTACATCAAGGGTTAATTTTATTCAACATGATTGGGTTTCTTACATGGGAGATAGCCATCTTGAGCTGAGACATAGCAATCAACAGCACAGGTACTGCCTTCACTGTACAGAGTTTATGCTTTGGTGTGTGATACAGCACTTCCAGTGAAACCGCGTGCTTAACTCGAAGATTAGGCAGTCACACTCTGAATTAATTTTGCCATGAGCCTAAGACTACCATATATTAATATTTTCACAGGTGGTAAATATTGTAAAAATTAACTGACAAATTCAAGAGAAGTTGATGAAGATGGATATAGTTTTTAAAAATTCAATAATTGTGTGTATCAAAATAACTAGCCAGAAAATGTAACATTTTTAAAAGATTATAATTAGAAAATAAAACAAAACTGGTGCAGGTGAATTGTCTGTATTCTGTCAATCATGATTGGCGAGGCAGGAAGTATAGGTGGGAAAACCAGACAGGAAGTAAAGGTGGGGCCAGAAGAACAGGAGTATTCTGGGAAGAAGGAAGCTCTTTCCCCACTCCTGTCCAGACCACCCAAGAAGCAGGATGTGACCTGCCCCGCTGAAAAAGGTACTGAGCCATGTGGCTGACGTAGATAAGAATAAACTACAAGAGCTAATAAGAAGCCTGAGCTAATGGGCCAATCAGTTTATCATTAATATAGACTCTTTGTATGATTTTCTCTGGGACTAAATGGCTGGGGGGACCAGGAAGGACATAAACCCCGACAAGCAGGGCCTTCATGTTACACAAAACCTTCTACACTACACCTTTATTAAAATTTTATTCATGAATGGGAGAAATGACTCAACTGGTAAAGATGCCCACAGTCAAGCTTAACAATCTCAATTCAGATCCATGGTGGAAGAGGAAAGCTGGCTCCTAAAAGTTATCCTCTGACCTACACACACACACACACACACACACACACACACACACACACACACGATAGTACCACCCCCCATACATGCACACGCATGCACGTATACACGAAAGAAAAACAAAACAAGCAAACGTCATTTGATTAGATTCAGTATATAATATAAGGAGTCAAGTGTTGTCGCAGGAACCTATAATCTCAGTAGCTGGAAAGCTGGGGCAAGAAGATCATGAGTCTGAGGCTAAAGAACAAGATCTTAGCTCAAAAATTAGTTGGTTAGCTTTAAAAAATGATAATATATTAATGATAAGAAACAAAATATATATGGAGGATGAGGAAAACAGAAGACCCAGGGTACCTACTAAGTGGTAATATTCAGTACAACAAACACACTGCTCCTCAGAAACAAAGCATCGTTGTACACAGCTTGAAATCTCAACTGTGGTAAGATTGTCTTTGTCAGAAAGTCACTTCCATTTGTGGAGACAATACAAATAGTTTTGGAATTATCTGGAAGAATTACTAAAGGATATTATTTATATCATGTTTATGAATATATGAAGGATAAAGTATAACAATTAGAAATGTTGAGAAATGCTTAGCAAAGCCCTAATCACTAAAATAGTATTTTTCTTTTAATACTAAAGAGGTGGGCCAATGGAGTCAAGTTAAAAAAGGAAATGTATAGACCTATGTGCACACAGACCTAAAAGTCAATTTTTGACAAAATATAGTGAAAAAATAGTACATTTCTGAATATGAAACCTTATCTATAAATGATATTAAACACAATTGAATACTGAATGTTCACAACATATAAAAACATAGTTGTGTAGAATGAGAAAAGAAAGGATGCCAACTCTATGATAAATGCATATATATGTGTATATATATAGAGAGATATATGAAAGGTTATTTCAAATCTGTAAATAATCTTTAATAGTATTAGCAACATTTCTTCATCTCTGTGCAGTTACCTACCATCATGGACTGTTTGAAGAGATTTGGGAGCCAATATTTACAATGAGGAACATTTGTTGAATCCTTCACATGCGGTAATCAACAGTATAAGTCATTTGACATAAACTGACTTATTTAATCCTTTCAAAAATTGCAAGGCTCATATTACCTTTATTATAGGAGCAACCAAATAAAAACTGTGTAAGGGCAAGAAAGTTTTCCAACATCATACAGACCCTTGAGCCACAATGTGGGTCCCAGAACCAACTTCAACATCCATTTCAAGAGTTGTAATATTGTCCTGCCTCAACCAATGCAAGGACATACATGTTGACTAAGGAAGTTTAGCTTACTGGGGGTCCTATAAATGACCTCTTTCTCTCTCCCCTCTGATAACTCAGTTGGCTATTTAAAGCTGCCTGATAGGTGCTCATGTCTCTTCAAGCACCAGATATTCAGGATCATAGGTCAGTAATTTTTCCCAGTTCAGGTGAGCTTCCACAGTTGCAGACTTGTCCCTGAGCTCTGGCAACAGATCACCCTTGCTTCCAGAAAGTTGAGTTATTTGTGTGCTGCAGACTGTAAAATCAGAGACAGTCTGTTTCTATGGGAACCAGCTTTATTTAATCCAAGAGGGCACTGAAGAGTAATTTCCGAATGTTACAGAGTGAAGGAAAGTTAGCCCCACATCACAGCCTTAGTTAGAATCATTATTTCTTTCACTTCCCTTGTTCCCCTCCAGAGATTCTTTTTAACCCCGTAGAGCTGACAGGATTGCAGTAGCATTACCTATCCTAATAAACCCTGTAGGAATCTTCAGCACAGCTCAAACACTACAGTGATATGTTTGATACGTTCTCTAGTCTTCCTCGTCTCCCAAAATTGAAATCACAATACTGGAATGCACAGAATGCATTGATTTCATGTAAGGGTCTTGAGTCTTTGGGAATGAATGTCCAAAAGCCAGGAGAATAGGTAATCAGGAAAGCTAGTATTAGTATTCTCGTCTTTATGTCTGAATGTTTACACTTAGTTGCCTGATTCTAAT
The DNA here is from genome assembly GCA_004026605.1 of Ondatra zibethicus. Lineage (NCBI taxonomy): Eukaryota > Metazoa > Chordata > Mammalia > Rodentia > Cricetidae > Ondatra > Ondatra zibethicus. Next base: position 146,318 of record PVIU01000385.1, read on the forward strand.
TTTAAGTCAGGAATTAAGGAAAGACTTATTCTTAATTTTATATACTCATGTTTACTATTGGGCTTTTAAAATAATAATATGTACAATGTTTTCTTCTGATTTACATATTTTACATAATTATTATGGTAAGAAACCTTAAGGCTTTTATTTTTAAAAGCCAGCCTCCTTCAGAAACTTATGTCTGACAAAATATTTCAATATTACCCAGAAAAAAAATGTCTGTGCATTTAATACAAAGATGTATCTTTGAAAACTAATTAACTATTAACACTTATTTAGCATGAAAGAGTATTCATGATATGGCACATATACAAATATCAGAAGAAAACTAACAGCAATCAGTTTGCTCCGCCCATCATTTGAGTTCTGGGGCTTGAAAGCAAGCACCCTTAACACTCTGAGCCATTTCAACAGATTCCAAAAGAGTAACCTAAGCTTTCCTGTTAGCAGGAACTGTCGTCACAATTTGTCGTAGCTGAGTTAATTCCCGAAACTAAGGGGATTTCTAAGTGCTTGTAAGTACTTTCCAACCTTTTATTTAGGTGATAAGAGACACCGGGAGATAAAATTTAAAAAATTACATTAAAAAATGGTTTGCCAACTTTCTTTTCCCTATTTTTCACTTAATTTATTTTCATTATGCTTAAAGAAATAGATGTCTTAATTATTTTAACAAGGTTAAAATCAGTGTGTACATCACTTTATCATGAGATGAAATTAAAATTAAAATCTGAACATTCAGCAATGTAAGAATTAAAAAGATAAAAAACTAACTCAGCATTTATAAATTAATTAAATATGAAAATTTCAATATTAAGGACTGTGGAAATTTTAAACACACTCAAGAGCACACTTTAAGATCTCCAGCAATCTTAGAAATTTAATATCAGAGCTTATCCTATAATATCTGCTCCACTGATTTTTTTCTGATATATTTCACAATTACTTAGAAGGACAAACCAACAGCATTAAGGTTTCTGTCTAAAACACCAGAGTGCTGTATGCATGTAGCGAAAGTTTGAACAACTGTCTCCACTGTGAAACACCTCGAAGTGAATGTCACCCTTTGGACTTTTTCCCAAGGAACTTAATTATTAAGGTGCCCCAAGCATATTTGCGTTTACCTTATTTGTTCGGAAAATGAATATCCCATTGTTTAATAAACATTAAAAGAGGACTTTCAGCTCATTGATTTAGAACTTAAGTGCCATTTTCAGATTTAAATCAATTCATAATATTCATGAACCAAAACACTCCCTAATGTTCTGTGTAGTGGCAGCATAGAGGCTGGCAGACCCTGAACAGTCATAAAAGTCAACCAATATCTAAAGAATGGTCATATGTTAGAAATTTAACAATTTTAAATAATAAAATTCAGAATGACTAAGAACTATATACCCCATGATTTTAAATGATGATATTCATGCTCACTTCTAGTACAAGCAACTGAAATGATGACCAATTTTGTATTTTCTTGATGCTTTTTTCTTTTTTTTGTGTGTTTGTGTTTCTATTTGTACATGTGTGTATATGAATGTGGAGGTCAGAGGCTGATGTATGTCTTTCCTCCAACATTTTGCTCCACCACGATTGGTGTTTGCAATTTGTCATAAATTTAAAATCCATGGAGACAATCAACCGTAGGACAAAAGGTGTCCCCACTCTGAGGAGCAGGCACATTCTTGGTTTTTACTAGTGTCTATGAAAAGAAGATTCTCATGCGTCTCACAGCAGAGATTAATAACAGTGAAGAAAGAAGCAGAACTCTACTCTCAAATCATTGTTGATTTGACACTGCCAACCTTGTGGCAACCAGAGTGAGCCATCTTTACATTTGCTAGAATACAGAGAGTAATAGAGAGTGTGTGTGTGTGTGTGTGTGTGTGTTTGAATTGCATGAGTAATAAAATTTACAAGTTTAAAATCAAGATGAAGAAATATAAGGCATTTTTGATATTAATGAACAGTCTTCAAACCATTTTAAGCTTTTTGTAATATATCAGCTAGCCTCGGTAAGCTTTCAATTTTCTTAACCCAAGGAATATTTATTCTTATCCTTTATCATATGAGCACATCACTTATAAGCAATTGTAAAACAACGTATTTCCTTAAATGAACATTGCTTCACAAGCACAGTTGAAATCAACTGAAAAAACTGTTGTACACCTTTTTAGGGAATTTACAGGGCTCTGAAAGATTTTACAATTATGGCATCATTCTGTGTTAATTCAATTTTCCATAGTTTATGAAGAACTCCAACCACATGCATACACACACACACACACACACACACACACACACACACACACACATGAATATCTTGATTGAGAAATACACATTTTCAGAAATGCAGTGCCTATTAGGCTGCACATTTATAAACAAAATAATGAACCCTCACACATTTAAAAACAAAGTATGGATCCTCAAATTAAGATAATTGAAATGCTTGCTTATGATAATAATATAATGGTAAGTAGTTACTGTTAGTATAAACAGAGAAAGAAATGAGTAGAAATAGAGTTAACCAGCTGTAGTTTCAAATTAACTTTAAAAAAACATATGTTGTCTCTAAGGAAATGTTTGGGATTATACAGGCACACGTATAAAACACGTCAACTGTAATTCCAATAACACTGAACAATTATTATATCTGAAATAAGAATGTCTCTTTAACATTTTCATTAGTTTATGTGGTAATATAGATCATTTTCCATACATAATTTGTTTAATCTTTTTCTTTTATTGAAAATAAACCTTTTTTATAAAATGTATTTTAGTTATGGTTTCCCCTCCCCCTACTCCACCCAGTTAGCTCCACACCACCTCATCCCATCTGCTTTGTAACAGTTTCTCCCAGATTGAAACAACACCTCAAAATGGCTTCAGGAAGTCCCTGAAACTGACCAGATTCACTAGGCCCCTCCCTCCCAGAGTAAGCAATAAAGTTGCTGAGAATCACACTTAGACAAGACAAGCTGTAAGGAAGATTGAAAGTGAACCATCTGCCTGGAAGAAGCAAAGAATAGCCAAGGTGCCCTGAAGAGGTTTACACCAACTAAGTCACATAGAAATGAAACTTTTAGCCTGTTGAGATGTCTCCTGGTTTTCACGTATGCTCCATCTTTCCGGCTTTTGTGAGTTGTCACCTGTGCTCAGATGAATTTTGGTGATGCATCAGTCTTTGACTCATTTCTGTTCCTGTAAGTAACCCTTCACCCATATTCCTGTAAGAAACCCAATAAAACTCATTGGTTCTCCAAGTTGGACTTTGGTGGTACCATACTTTGGTCCATCACCGGCTTTCTATCTGAGTAGACTGTGAGTAGTTCCTTACAGAAAAAATATTTTGTCACAGAGCACCATCCAGATCACTGTTTCTGTCACTCATTAGAAAACCAACTGGCATTTAAGGAGTAATAATAAAGGAAAATTAATCAAAAACACACTAATTGGAATATGACAAAACAACCAAACAAGAAAAAAGAGCCAAAGAAAAACTACAGGAAACATATACAGTCTCAAAGACACACATGTTTGCACACACAGGAGTCCCATAAACCCCAAAACTGGAAGCCGTGATATATACATAAATGACTTGCAAGGTAGAAAAGAAAAAATATGAGACAACCTCCAAAGATGCTTTTGAAGTTTGCGCTGTTGGACATCTACTGCTGGGCCTGGGGCCTACTGTGATGAGTGGCTTGTTTCTCCAGTGAGACTCCCTTGGAGAAAACTAATTTTTTATTTGCAACTGGATATCAATCGGAGATAGCCTCTGGGTTAGGTATGGGATGCCTGTCTACTTTTATTCTCAGCTCTAGGACCCCAAATAGTGCAGAGCTATGCATGCTCAGCGCGTGCGCACACAATCTGTTAGTTCATATGTGTGCCATCCCTCTTGTCACTTGGGAGTCTTGATTCCTTAGTGTCCTCCGTCTCCTGTGGCTCTCACACTCTTTCTGCCTCCACTTCCACAGAATTCCCTGAGCTCTGAGGGGAAGGATTTGATGAAGACATCCCTTTCAGTAAAGAATATACCAAAGTCTCTCACTTTCAGCATAACGTCTGGCTGTGGGTCTCCATATTTGTTCCCACCTGCTGCAGGAGGAAGCTTTTCTGATGATAGCTGAGGAAAGCACTGATCTATGAGTTTAGCATAATGTCAGTAGGAATCATTTTTGTCATGTTCCTTTAACAGAAGAGCAGTACCTAGTTTTCTCCTCAGTCCCTGGCCTACCTAATCTCTGACTCTTTTCTACCCAAGCAAGATAGAGTGTGTGTTTTATCTCATTCAGTGGACCCACCATTATAGGTTGAGGTATTTGAAGCTGAGCTGTTGTTTCTTTTCTCCTTTGATAACATGTAGAGTAGCTTCCAGTAGCATAAATACAAATTCATAGGCGTGATGGCTCTAGGTAATCACCAGCTTGAGTTCTCTATGTTACATAAGTTGTGCCCGTATACATGTATATCTACAGATAGTATAAAGCTAGCCCACATCATTGAAATTGTACCAATTGTCACACGGTATTATAGTGCTATTATTTCCTAAGTTATGAAAAGAAATAGAAATAAGGAATTTTTGACTATCCTAAAATCTCTCTCTCTCTCTCTCTCTCTCTCTCTCTCTCTCACACACACACACACACACACACACACACACAATTTTGACCAAAGTACCTGATATAGAATTATTTATAATAAAGAAATTGTTGAACTTTAGGTAGCAAAAAGGATTATGCTCTGTTATTAATTTCCTCTCATAGATATTTAAAGTTATACTTTCTTAGACTATAGATGCTGATAGAGAATTAACACAGAACACAAAGATACCACATTCAAAAGAGATCAAAACTGCTTTGTCATCTTATAATATGCTTTAGAGAGTACAGAAACAGAAAGTAACATATGCATATACACATACATGTCTACACACCTATACATAAAAATATGTTTGCTACACAGAGAGATTTGAAAAATAAATTAAGAAAGAGAAATTAACTTTTCATAGTCTTTCATATATTATGTGTGGTTTGGTTGTGAAGTTGTGGCTTACATTTGAAGCTCTGTCAGCTTACTTAAGGTGGGGACAAGGACAGGACTGGTGTCTTTGGGGTAGCTAATTGAGTATTCATTATTGCCTTTAGAACATCTTGCATACCTTAGAATAGTTAAAATTCCCTTTTCATACCTTCTTCCTAGTCATCTTCTCCTTCTGCTCCGGCTCTCTTTCAGTTTCTCTTCTCTCCCATTCATCTTCATTTTGTTTTGATCTCTTAAGCAATATGGTAAAAATTTCTGCAAGAGATGACAATTTCCTGCCTGTAAACTGCACAGCCATTGGGGTAGGAGACTTTCAGTAAATGCTAACACTGAGGGAATCCATGGAAGCGTGTTGATCATGTGTGACACACAAATGAAGAGATCCACTTATGGCTGAAGAGTCATCTTTCTTAAAACCCGACACATTCATGGTGAGCTAGTGCCAAGACAAATGCATGCAGAACTATAGCCTGGAAATACTTAAACATATTATTTGAATTCCCAGAAGTATCGTTTTTTTTTTCTTTCTTAAAGTAAACATTGGCATGCAAAGCCAATAGTCTGAGTAATCCTGTCTTGAAATGTAACTTTATTTGTTATGGGGATTTGCTCAGGGAAGAGAAGGGGAAAAAAATAAGCCCAACCCTTCTGAGTCTAGCACAGAGAGAAAAATCACTGTTTCTGCAACATTGGAGACATTATTTGAGGCCATGTAAGTGACACCGCCTAAAGCTACTTCAACAATTCTCAACTAAAATTTGATTAATTGTTTTCAGCAAAATGTTCCATTGGCACAGGCCTCCAGCATGATTGCTGTTTGTCTTTTTATTAGCAGATGGAGACTACGCTCTACAAGAGAGACTCACATAGCACATCCAGATAGCTTGGTCACAGTCATTCCCAGCACAAAGCAAGGCCCTCTGCATTATTCTGTGATGCTTTGTGCCTCCTGAACTGATGGAACTGGCAAGGCCATTACAGTCCCACTGTTACAAACATGAAGGTCATGGTGGAAGGGTTCTACAGATACACTGTAATTTGTCTTTTCCTCCATTTCTTTAAGGGAGTTTTGCATTTCCTCTTTAAAGGTCTCCATCATTTTCATAAAGTTATGTTTAAAGTCATTTTCTTCTACTTCTTCTGGGTTAGGATGATCAAGTCTTCCTGATGTGTGACCACTGGGTTCTGGAGTTACCATGTTGCTTTTTAGGTTGGTGGAGGAATTCTTGCATTGGCGCCTACCCATCTCTTCCTTCAAATGAGGCCGGCAGTGTCTTTACGTCTTAGTTCAATCCTTGCAGTGGCTGTCTGAGTGTTTGAGAGCTTTTCTTGGTCTGCTCAGAAAGCCTCTGAGGTCTCTATAAGCCTGCTCTCTTGGTCTTCTCTCCTGGTTTGTTCTCTTGGTCCTCTCTCTTAATCCCCTCAGAGTTGTAGCAAGCTCTTGGTGCCCTCAGTATTATAGCAAGCTTTCAGCTCTTAGGAGGGGTTTGCGTAGTAGCTCTTAAGTCCCCTCAGTATTGGAGCAAGCTGTGTTTCAGAGTTCCACCAAGGTTACAGAAAGATAGGAGGGTTTGGGGGCAGGTGTGGCTAGTAGTTTGGAGTGGCCGGCCACTGGATGGGTCTGGGTTTGGGGGAGCCTACCTGCAGGAAAGTCCCTGCTGGCTGGCTAGAAAAGCCAAGGGAGTTGGGGGAGGGGCCCGGGGTTTTGTCCCACTGTGGAGGTCCTAGAGAGTGGGATGTACCACCGTGTGGCTCTTCACTCACCTCTTAAGTCCCCTCAATATTGGAGCAAGCTGTGCTTCAGAGTTCCACTGAGACTGCAGGAAGATATTCCAATACACTCTAGTTTGTAAATGAACTCGTTTGTGTATAGAACTTTATAACTTGATAAAAATCAGGAAGAGGGTTTTTGATGCAAAGGTTTTTGTTTTTATTGTTGTTGTCAGTTTCATTTTGGTTTTTTTTTTTTTTTAGGAAAGACTTGATTATACAGATTTATCCTTGTTTTGACTGTATGCTTGCATAGTTCATGTCTGGAGCAGACTGAAGGAGTTGGTTCTTCATCACCAGCCTTGGAAACTTTCTAATTCCAATTCCTGCTTTCTTCTTTGCTCCTTTCACTATTTTCCCAAATAGAACAGTGGGACAAGCAGGCTTCATTATTCTATGAGAAACATACTACAAAAACATTTCTAAAAATTTTCACTAGTTAGATTGCTTTATACAATTCTCCAAGTTTATTTTGTTTTGAAATTTCCTAGTTTGGAAAAAAAACACTCATAAATATATTTTGTGGCTGTCTGCCACAATACCCAAGTGTCTCAAGATTTTCCTTCTCATTCACTTTCTTGACTTTACATGAGAACAGTTCCAAATGTCAGTTCGTAGACCTTTTCTCTTGTCTACCTAGAATGAATATTGATGCATTTTCTCGATATTGACACATTTCTTTAAATTTATGATTTTTAGCAACTTCTATGCTGTGGTGACCTTTAACATCAAAATTTCAGCTTCAACTTCTAACTCCAACTCACCATTAAGTCCCTATTGCTTGTTAATAATTCATTTGTTAGGTGTTACACATGGATTGAAACTCTCAGTCTGTGGGATCTATATCATGCTAGTTATTCTTGCCAGATATTTTGAGCTCACTAATGTGGACTGTCTCTCATACTTGGATTCATCCCAGAAGCAAATAGCATTGACTGGAGCTTTCAAATTATAGCATGAATCAGACAGCCTCATCTCTTGCTTAGATGGTCACAGTTGTCCAAGGAATTGCAAGGCTTCAGGCTTCGCTCTTTGACACTTGTCAGTGGAGCAGCCAAAAAGCTGTTTTGAAATACAAACCATGTCATTTACTGTGGTTAAAATGTCTTGGTGGCTTCTCTTCATCTAACAGAAAAGCCAGAGTCCTCTGTGGCCATAAGGGTCTACAGTACTTGGTCACCCTTTAACATCTCTGATTATTTCTACTGCATTCTCCTGCACTTGAAGACTCAGCAACTTTTCGTTTTTATGCTTTTTAGATATGTCAATCTAAGAACAGAATATGATATTATCTACTGCAGAAACATTAAGGAAGAATTTTGCAATATTTAAGAAAGTATTTCCGTAAGAACCGCTCCTGTATAACAAGCCTTTGCAGATTGGAGCTAGTAAGTGCCTCTGAGATAGACTTCTGACACCAGAACTTCTCAAAAGGATGCAGTCCCATTAGCCATGCAAACAGTGGCATTTAGCTCTTCAACATAATCTAACCACCTATATAAGGAGAGTTTTTACTTCATTGAGTGGATAGAACCACAAGAAATGGGCAGGATAAGCTCACTCCATGAGATCCATTAGTAGAGCATCACCTTAGAACCGTTCCCTATGCTGTGCAGTAGAAACCCGTCTAACACGCTTGTTTTGCCGGTAGTGGGTACTGAAATGATAGGAGACAGGGAGTGTGAGTGGTGCTTTTGTAATAGTGACTTCAAACAAGGGACACGATGAAGTGGTGGCCCAGACACTAGTCCTAGAGTCAGATCCATGTTTTTCCCAGTGCAACTCAATTACTGTGTGGTTGAGTAGGTTCTCTGTCCTTTTGGAATATCAGTCTTTCCATCTGTTTCTTGCGACAACTTTGTCTTCTACTCTTAACTCCCTCTACCTTCTCACATTGCCTTCTGTCTTGCCTTCCAGTTTTTGAACCTCTTAAGAAAAAACTGTCTCCATATGACAGAGAATATAGAATATTTATCTTTTAGTGTCTTGTTTATTTCCTTTAACATATCTTCTAGCACATCTTTTTTTTTTCAAATGGAAGGGTTTCACTCTAAAAATAAAAAAATAAAACCTGTACAGTATGCAACAAATTGCTGCATAAATGTCAGTTGAGTCATTTTTATTGTATTTCTTGTTAAAATAAAAGCCAAGTTGTCTTAAGAAGTCTTAGAATACTATTCATCTATAAAGAAAATTAAACTCTCCCAGAATTGGGAAAATAGAATTTGAGGACACTGTGTTAAGTTAAATAAGCCAGAAACAGAAATACAACTACTCATGTCCTTTTGCTAAATGTGGAAAGCCTTTTTAAAAATTCTGAAAGCAAATAGATATTAGAAGGAAATGAGAGGAGGTTAAGGATATAGAGAGGGAGATAGAAGGTGAAAGGGGTCTAAACTAGAAGAAAGATGGAGAGACATGATTGGTGCACAGGGTATAATACATTTACGTGGATGGAAATATCAATGTGAATCTCTCTAATGTGCATAATTTAATGTGCAAACAACTATAAGAAGAAGAAGTATAAATATGACTGAATACTAAATTGAACTCACAGGAAATGCTGACAATGTGGCGAACCACACTAGATGTTTACCTCTCAGTACTTACATATCTCATCCACAAGAAGAACCTGTATTCCCATCCATCCCTGAACCTCCAGTCTTTTGTCTTGTCTTTGTGTGTGTAAGTATTTTTTATGTCTACTCTGTATACCTCTGTGGGGGGGGTTGGATGAGTGTAGATGTGTTTTCAAGCATGTGTAGCTTCATATGTGTGCAATGCAAACGAGTGCAGGATTACGTGGAAGTCAAAAGACAGATTATATTTATCAGTCTACCTTGCTTTTTGAGGTAGGGTCTCTCTCCAATTAGGCATGGCAGAGTGGCCACGAAGCTGATGAATTTACCTGTCTCTGCATCTCTGGCATTTGGATTATAGATATGAACTGCCATATACATGAGATTTTTTGGTATGAATTCTGGAGAGCAAACTCAGGGGTCTAGTGCCTGAAAAGTAAGCACTTTATGCAATGAACCATTTCTCTAGCCCTTGTGTACACATTTTTAAGAAAACACTTTTATGTGCAGTCCTATGGGCTCCCCTGTACACTTGTTTAAGTCTTTGGACATTGTTTTACTTTGTGTTGTTAATCTTGACTTTGTGATTACATCCACATTTCAAACTACTGCTTCCCTGTGTTCGGGACTTAGTCTGCAGGAGCAAGTGTTTCCATTGTTTTTCTCTGCCATCTGCAGTGTGTTCTCCCAGATCCTGACAAGTTACACTGTCCCTTGGCTCTCGATCATATGGTCATTAACTATGAACATAACACATGAACATCAGCCACTTGTCACAACATCTAAACACTTAAGCAGTTGTTTCTTATGCATTGCACGTCTAGTAATCCTGTTCTCATGAAGCTAACCTCACCCTCTAGTTTTTCAATTGACAGATCTGTCTGCAGAGGTCTTCTTCATCATCAAGAACATGAAAGCATGTCTTCTATCCACCCAGACATCCTTTCCAGGCTGGCTAATGTCTCTGTCAGTGAGGTCCTGTGGCAAGTTTCTGGTACTTCAGAGTCTACGACAGCTTTGGGCAATTTCAGAACAGCATTACATTGGGGTTGAAATGTTTCCCTACTGCAATTTATCATCACCCACAACATATATTTTAAGATACTTGGAGATCCTTTCCCTCGGGAAAGTTATAAATTAAAAGACATTTTCTTCTGTAATCTTTGGAAGCTAAACAATATAGGTTTAAAGTGTTCCATGCCCTAACAACAAAAGACAAAGTTGAAAGTAATAGACTTGTAATGATTGATTTTAAATTGAGCTGTTACTTAGAAGTAAAGCAATAGTACTGAAATTTTTGAGTGCGTTTGTTTTCCCAGGTGTTAGCCATCCCTCCCGGCTTAACTGGCTTGTGTTTACTCCATCCGCAGGCTCATTAATGATGACAGTAAATAAAACCTAACCAAGGAAGCAAGTTCTTTTAATCTGACAGGTACTCACCGAGCGTCACACCTTGAGATGAAGCAATACCCATTGCCAGAACTCCCTGCATTTTTTCATACAGTAACTAAGCTCTGTAGCAATGTGATTTATTTTTATTTAATTGTTAGGGAAGATCCTTGGCAAAGAAAATTACAATCGCAACTCCCGAAGCCCTAGGCACTTTTTGTTAATGCCACCTGCTCTCATTATGGTTGCTGCTTTGTCCAGAGATGTGAACTCACTTTACCTTTGTTTTACTTAAACACATATTTAACATGATACAAGGGTTTTGAAGAAAACAGAATGCAGATCACTTGGAAGCAAAGTATTTTCATAATCCAGGGGAAAATATCAGTTCAGAACATAGAAATAAAAGCCTCCTATGCTCAGAATTGCAGGCACATTGTTTAAACAATTGCTTATTTATCTAAATGAAGATAATCTGTTTTATCCTTTTAACCAATAAATAATCAGCTCTATATTGCAATAATCAAATAATTACCAATAACCGTTAAGAAAGAATAACCAGCCTACAGCCCACAACCCCAGAAAACCTAGGCAACAAAGAAAACCCTAAGAGAGAAATACATGGATCCTCCTAGGAAGGAGAAAAAGACAAGATCTCCTGGGTGAATTGAGAGTGTTGGGGGCAGGGAGGGAGAGGGGAAAGGGAGATGGGAGGAAGGAAGTGGAATAGGGAAAAACTTATAGCTCAGTAAAAACAATAAAGTATTTTTAAAAAAAAAAGAAAAGAAAGGAGACATCAACCGTACCACTGAGATATCCTTAGTGTTTCTCTGTATCTCATGGCCTGCATCCTGTATTTATTTGCCTTTCCTTTTTCCTTGGCACATTGTTTTGTTTGGAGTTTTAAAATGGATAAATGAGAAAATGTATGGAAGACTGCCTCCTGGGCCCCCAGGAAAGAGGAGCCTCTCTGTTTAGCAACAGAGGAGAAGAGGAAGGTCAAGACTATTGCTGTCTTTAACCTTGGTCCAAGAAGGTTCTTCATATAACAGACTGCTATTACTGTAAAGAGTCATGGATGGCCAAGGTGCTAAGGTCAAGTGACTGCTGAGTGATCAGCCTTAAATAGGGTACCCATATTTACATCACCCGCTCCAAGATCTGGAGGAGGAAGGGGCAGAAAAAACGTAAGTGCCATATGACAAAGAGGTTGGTCATGAACCAATGTGCTACAGGCATAACATGTTGGCACTTTTTGATTTCACAGTAGTTGCTGTTTACTGCATAGGCTCTACACAAGATTGAGCTAGTAAATATTCAGTCATAGGTAAGGTTGGGGCTCACTGGGCTGCACATTGTCCGGGGGAAATATTAGCAGTCACTGGCTGCTGCAAAAGAAGTTATCTTAATGATAACTCAGCTGCTGGTGAGTCCCTCACGTCCCGGAGGAAAGCTCCATACCCTTGTCCATACGGCAGTCTTGGCTATACCCAAAGGGTCAAAAAACAAAACACAAAAACAACACAATGAATGTGGGTGGAAATGGGGAGAGAAGTATTGGTTGTGGGAGCAGAATGGGAGTGAGAAAGGGACAGTGCGTGTGGCCAGAACATGTGATGTACACACGGATGGCATTGTAAAAGAGCAAATTAGTTTCAAAGCTCTTATAGAAATTTGCACAGTATATGTCCTTTCTTGGTTTACCTTTGAACTTTCCATGGTGCTTCTGAGTTGTTTGCCCTGAAGTTCATATGTTCCAGTTCTGACACGCAAGGTGACTACTATCAGGGCCTAAGGTTTTTAGGGCATCACCAGACTAAAGCAGGTCTCAAAATTGAGGGGCCTTCTCGGATTGTGGCTCTATGTTGGGGAGACTTTAAATAAGTACAGTCTATACAGAAGCCTAGGGAGGTTCTTCAAAACATGAACCTTGTGAGTATTGCCTCTCTCAGTCCTGGTAATACACCCCGTGGATATGGTATCAGCCTATCTAAGGGACCCTGTCTGCTTCTGCTTCTCACTACACTATCCAGATGAGCTAAATCCTGGAGGAATTTACTGTTTGTCAGTGGATGAAATGTGCGCACTCCGATTGGATATTTTTTCAGGTACAGAAAAGAATGAAATCCTGCTATTTATAGCAATAGAGAGAAGCTGGTGAGACATAGGATATAGAAATTAAGAGACTAACTATTTATCCTCAATTACAGATGTTAATGGAAAGTGGATGGATAAAAAAATGTGCATATTACACGCAATATTTTTCCAACAATTAAAACAAAGTAGTTCTATTCACAGGAACACGGGTGGAACTTGAGTTGATAAGCCAAACTCAGAAAGAAAGTTTTCACAGGTCCTTCATCATAAGCAGAATCTAGACTTTAAGACATAACAGAAGCAGAGGTTCCATTTGGACAGAAAGGGAAATTAAGAGGGTGAAGGGAGGGATCCATAGCCTGTGACAGGGCTTAAAAAAAAAAAAAAAAAAAAAAAGGAAGACTGAAACAATTTGGATACCTCAGGAAGTCATCACAAAACTCTTACCTTTATAAAGTTAGTATACGTGAATAGAATCTACTGAAGAGCAGTGTCTACAACAGGGCTGAGGAAAGTGGGGTGAAAGAGGAGAACGAGGCTCCGTAGGTACAGGAGCATAGCTAGGCAGAAGCTGTCCCTTCGAGTCTTCCACAGAGCAGCCAGAGGAGCGCCTTCCACAATATCCTCAGGCATCTCACTAGAAGCCTCAAGTGTTGAGCTGAAAGTGCCCAACACAAAGTACGCATCAGGAAACTGAAACATAATTACCTTTACTGTTTGAATAGCATGACTGTATACAAGAGTTGAACTATCATGCTGCACTCCATAAACATGCACAAATAAAATCATGACTAAAATAGAAAAACAATATTATCCATCCATATCTATATGTATCATCTATCACAGTAGTTTTCAACCTTCCTAATGCTGTGAACTTTTAATACAGTTCCTCATGTTATGATGACCCCAAACCATAAAATAATTTTCGTTGTTATGCCATAACTGTAACTTTGCTTGCTGTTATGAATCATAATGTAAATATATGTGTTTTCCAATAATCTTAGGCAACCCCTGTGAAACGTTTGCTTGACCCCAAGTGGGGTCACAACCCACAGGCTGAGAGCCAATGATCTGTCAGTTTATCTATTATCTAGCTATCCATCTATCTAGCTAACCTTTCTGTTATCTGTCTTTTATCTCTATAAAACATGTGAAGACCCAGAAGTCAAATGGAAAGCAGCTAAATCAGCTACTTTCACCATCTACTCCCATACTCTGTAAGAACCTAAGAAAGCATTGTGTTGTTTACTTTCCAAGACACTAGAGAAAACCAAGGTCATTTGTAGCTTGTTTTTAAATGGTACAGCTTTAAGGCCATGACTGTAGCCAGCTCAATATTAACATCTGTATTTCAAATCTAATTCATAATTTTTTAAAGACAAGATCACATTTATCTCAGGCTGTCATTGACTCCTTGTGTAGGTGAGGTTAACCTCAAACTTTGGAACCTTCTGGCTTCTGGCTCTTGAGTGCTGATATTGTAGTGTAGACCAGCTTGCTTGGTTTATGTCATACTGGGTTCAAGTTCAGGGTCTTATACATGTTAAACAAGACTTCTATCAACTCAGCTACATACCCAGCCTTTAGGCCTGGTATAAATATGATTCAGTTTCTTGTTTTGTTTTTGTTTTTGTTTTTCAAGACTGGGTTTCTCTGTAGGTTTTTGGAGAATGTCCTGGAACTAGCTCTTGTAGACCAGGCTGGCTTCGAACTCACAGAGGTCTTCCTGGCTCTGCCGCCCAAGGTCTGGATTAAAGGAGTGCGCCACCACTGCCCGGCTGATACAGTGTTTTCTTTTTTTCATGCATAAATTAATTGTGCTTTATTTGAATTCCAAGCTCTCTTCCATGGTCAACAAAGTTCTTGCCTGTATCAACCTACCCAGTATCTTGCAACCTACATAGACACTGGAAATCAAGGATAATTGAACTACATGTGATCCTCAGAGTATGCCTGTTCTTTCAGGCCTAATTACTCACCCTGGACTCCTACTTTTGTTGTTTGCTTGATATCTTCTGAAGGAAATAAGATTTTAGGTTATGGAGTCAAATAGCTTTTTTTTATAATTTATTTTCTTCGGGGTGCTTTCTTTTGAGGAAGAAGGGATTTTTGTTTGTTGGTTGATTTTTGAAAAATGTAGAAAAGACCTCATTTCCTCGGGAACCCCTTTTTATGCCATGTGCTACACAGTTCAGCCCTCCCTTCCCCACTGATTGCCAGGGTAGAGCTGCTGTGCTCTCATGCGCTCTCCCCATCGAGCTTCTTTCTCTCTCTTCTGTGCCGCTACTGTGACTCAAAGCCATACTCGTAAGCACAGCAGCATTTGAAAATATTTGTGTGCGTAATAGGATGATTATTCTGTCTTATGAAACTCATGTTTGGGGGATCTTTAGTCTTCTGTCTAAATTTTATAATCAGCTTTTCAAGGTCTATTGATGGACAAATCTATTAAAGATCCAATGGGCAAATACAATTTATAACATTAAATATTCCCTTCTTTATACATGGTAGCTTTAAAAGGATGGAAAGTTCAGGCCTAAACTTTACCTTTCACTGTATCTCAAACACCAGGATAATCATGCTTCTATATCATATTTTTTAATATTGGTATAGAGTTTGATTATACAATTGTTATACTTTATTTAGTCAATCATCTTTTTCCAGATGTTTTCCTGATTTCTAATTTTTAGTTTTGATAAATTTTCATCTGTAGTAAGTGAGCATATTTTCTTAAGCCCTTACCAGTAACCTCCCTATTTTAATTAATACTCACCAGAAAAAAGGAAAGTATATTTGTTTTTATTAAAAATCTTAGTAAGCCAAGATGTTCTGGTTATTGAAAATTTTTCATTCTCTCTTTTGCTTCTTGTTCTGTTTTTACTAACCCAAATTCTACCATCTCTCCTCCCTAGTCTCCCTAATCCCTTATATCTCTAACTTAAATCTCTACCTCAAGTCTTCCCTTTATGCTTGCAGTCACCTGTACTCTACGGTCCCCTCTAACTTCCCCCTTGGGTTAGAAGATTCTAGGTTTTCATAGAGCTTTTTCATGTACCCTTCATTTTGATTAAGACATCTGTCAATACCCAGATCCTCACCTCCCAGTGTCTACACTACTCTCTTTCCACTTTGCCTATACTTTACTCTCAGCTTTTAAAGGCATCTACACTCACTAGCCTATTTCTAGCTTGATCCCTACGTGTACTCTGGGTTAAACAGAGAAAATAAAAGATTTATGCCGGGCAGTGGTGGTACATGCCTTTAATCCCAGCACTCAGGAGGCAGAGGCAGGCGGATCTCTGTGAGTTCAAGGCCAGCCTGGTCTACAAGAGCTAGTTCTAGGACAGGCTCCAAAGCCACAGAGAAACCCTGTCTCGAAAAACCAAAAAAATAAAAAAAGATTTGAAGCATCAGCTGAACGTTGATGAGTACTGGAGATGGACATAAGCATGTTTAGAACACTGTTAATACTCTCAGTTTTTTAATGTAGGTGATAAGGCTTTATTTTAGACCCTGTTTTTGATGCGTACTCTTATTTGATATCAGCTGAGATATTGGGGAGTAGGGGTGACTTGAATTACTGAGTCCATGACACCCCTTCCTGGTATCCCAGCGCTCTTACATGAAGGAGTATCAACCCAGAGGCCAGACAGATGCCCTTCGTGGCAGCTCTGCGATTTCGAGCACTTTGCCATACTCTGTGGATACTCCAGCAACTGTGGGAGAGCACGGCAGCCGCCGTTAAATGCATGTTTTGAATAGTTTGCACTACATTTGTAAAGCAGCACTCTGAGCAAGAGAAGCTTTGGGGAATGCTGGAGGACCTTGGAGGTATTCTCAGTCATGACACAGTGGATGCACTTAAACCTGGTGGCTTAATATAAAACCTACAATTGGTGCAAACATGGTCTTTCATCGGTATGAAGGATGTGCTCTGTTTGGTGTGCATGCACTCACTCCTAGGCATGATATTCTCCCATGATGACTACAAACATATCACCACACCCTCTTTCTTTAAGTTCGGTGTTTAGTTGACTTGGAACTCTTCTAGAGACACTTTTCTGTATTGCTTCATTATCTTGCAACTTTTGGTCCAACAGAAAAATTCTCTCATATAGCCTTTTCTTGTCTGATTTTGATCCTTTTCACTGAAATAAGATAGAGAATTCAACATTAGCCTGGTAACAGAGATGGATGCTGTGTGGAGGTAGGAGTGCCTGCTGTCCCAGCCCTGACAGTGGCGGCAACAGCAATGAGCAATAAAACTTGCAAAGAACAGCTCAGTAATAAACAATGAGAAGAAGTGATGGGGACAATAACTGAAAAGCTGAAGATGACAAGCTGTGCATTCTGGTCACTGAAAGTGTTAAAGTAAAACCAAGTTGGAGGAGCCACAGGTCTCAAAGATCGCAAGGCCGGGAGTACTAACACTGGTCACTGATGATGATCCTGACACTTTGATCAGAGAGCTTTTTCACTGTCACTGTGGGCCTGAATATCCAGGCATCTAAGGTCAGTACTAGAGCTGTAATGCAGAAGGAAATCCATGCTACGGCTTGTTGGGAGCACCTGTTGTTACTTGCTCCTGGAAGCGGAGAATGACAGCAGCTTCCAAATGATGAAGCTACTGGTCACTAAAGCAGAGGACAATAAGTCTCCAATTACTGTGCTTTGACCCATGCCTGTGGCTTCCAAAGCCTGGGGAAATAAGCCCCTAGCTCTAAAGGATTGGAATGGCAAAACTCTGGGTCTGCCTGTTCATCCCTGAATCTTTTCACTTACTCTTTGTCTAGAACCATTTCCTGAGGTATTGAAGTAAATGTTCAATACATGTTGGCTAAAAAATAATCACTTAATCTGCACATTGTAAGAGAATTCCTTGAAGATTTGTGTCATATGATTGATTATACTACATGCATATGACAAGGGCCTAATAAGTATTGATGTAAGTAAAGAGTCTGACTTTATCAACAGAAGTGATGGAAGATTTTTTTGGTGAGATGGCTTAGTGAATAAAGATGTTTACCACCAAGGCTAATTGCCTGCACTACCAGGACCCACCTAGTAAAAAGAGATATGACTCCTGAGAATTATCTTCTGACCTCATACGCGAACTGTAGCATAAATGCATGCAAAATAAATAAATAAAATATAGCAGCTAAAGGTAAATCATCCCTGTGAGTCCCTATAAGCCCAGTTTAGTTGATCCTGTGAGCTTTTTTGTGATGACCTTGATTCCTCTGGCTCTTACAATCCTTTCTCTCTCTCTTCTGCAGGATTCGCTGAACTCTTCCAAATGCTTGACTGTGGGTCTTTTATAGGCTTTTGGGACACTTTCATACCAAGTCACCTTGCCTAGCCTTAATACATAGGGAGGTGCTTAGTTTTACTGCAACTTGATATGTCATATTTTGTTGATACTCATGGGAGATCTTCACTTTCCTAAATAGAAATGGAGGAGTGAATTGGGGGGGGGGGGTTAGGGGAAAGGACAGGGAGTAGGGAAGGGAAGGGAAACTGTGGCCAGTTTGCAAAATGAATAAATAATAATCTATACTTCTCAGTAGATTAGTCACAAATTAAGACTTTAGGTTTGCTCTAGAATGACTCAGTACCAAATCTGAGAATGATATATACATTGTCATATAATGTGAAGACTGTACACACATGTGGAGGGGATGGAAAGATGCTGAGTTCTGAAGATATAATATCAATCAACAAGAAGGAAGACATCCCAGTCTGTTCAGAATAAAAACATATCATGCCCAACTGTTGAGGATGAGAAAGCTTTCTTCTAAGAATACGTGAGTAATGCTGTAAAGCCAGCTGGTAAGCAGGGGAAGCAGGGAATTGACAGAGGCAGCAATACAGGTGGGATTTATTCATCGAAATTAACTTCAGATTCACACAGATCCGTGAATTCACTGGAGTTGTAATAGAGGGTAAATTCTTTTAAATATTAAATGATGATCTGACTAAGAAAATGTAAAATTCTGAATCTCATTTTATTTATCGGAGGAACTTGTTGAGGCTTGTAAAAGATCTTACTATGGAGTCTAGGCTAGCTTCAACCTTGGAGAACTCCTCCTGCCTCAGTCTTTCAAGTGCTAGTATTACAAAGTACTGCCACACCTGGTTAATTTTCTGAATTTTCAGCATATTTTTTTCAGTTTTCAGGAAGCAAATTGGCTTCCTTTCCCCTCAATCTAAGCAGCAATGCAAGAGATTAGTTCTGAAACTGTCCACTGGGACCTCCAAAGTGGCTAAAATAAACTGTTGGAAATGATTTTGTCACCTTAAGGTACTTTTGTCACAGTTCCCAGTAATTGAAATTTTCTATGGCTGTTAAGAATCATTAAAATAGCCATTTCTTCATCAATTAGAATCTTGCTGCCAGATTGTATGACACTTTGTGAACCAGCTTTAATTTGTTAGACATTGTTCCCAGAAGGTGAGATGAGATTACAAGGGCTTGTGTGTTAGTTGAGAGATGTATTTTACACTTACCACTCATGGTTCCTTTCTAGTAATTCAAATATAACGGCCTGATCTTGATTAGTTAATCTTTCCACATCAGCATTTTTAGATGGTACTTCATAAAATTTTCACTACAATTAAAAATGCAATTAAAATGGATTATCTAAATCAAAGTCAATCTTTAATTACTGCATGCTATCTAGATCATTACTTCATGATAGAACAGATAAAATTCTAACAATTGCTGTGCTAATGCCTTCATTATTAAAAGCATAATAACCCTAGCCTTTTGAGACTCATCTCATTTCCTGTCAGTTCCTTTTTTAGGTTGTCATCCAGAAGCTTGCTTCCTTTAACAACCGTGCCTACTTAGTCTAGAGCAGGGTTTCTTATTATTCACCTACAAAAATGTTATTAGACAGAGTTCATCTAATTAATCCAAGGCCTTTCATGTAAAGGGACCAAGGGCCTCAATTTTGAACCTATTTTTTCCCTTTTTAGTACCCCCCTTTTCCTATCACCATGTCTTGCAAAAACAATTACGAAAAAATGTTCAAAACAAAGGAGGTGTTGGAAAATTCCACTTGCTGCTGTGTCCAAATCATTCATCATTTTATATGCAAATTTTGTATTCTTATTTTTAGCAGTATGAGGATTTGGTGGTGAAGTACAAACTCTTGAACTTGAAGTCAAAAATCTTCAGTTTTTAACACATTCCATATGCCAGTTCTCGGTGAAACAGGAGAAACCCCCTCAGATATGAGAGCTTTCACTCACTTGTCTGTAATACAAGGGCAACAAATCCCTTGGATACTGTGAGGCTTGGATATGTTTTCTAGCTGTACAGTTCCTTCTGAGCAACGTATAATCAATGAAGAGTGGCTACTGTAACATATAATAAACATTTCTATGTTACTAGCCAGACTTTATGATTATTAAGATAATATCTCAACCTAGGTATGTATAAACACTAGACAATAAAAAATTCTAATTGGTACAGTCTAAGATTAAGGATGGAGTTTTTCTATCCTCTTTGAATTTGCATATATAATTGTGTTTATCTTCTATTTTAAAGCACCAAACCCGTATCTGATGTGAATGCTTGTAATCGTAAAATGTCTTTATGAAATACCTAACAGGATGCAGTATTGCATCAATCTTTTATAAAGGCAATTACACTAAAATAATCTTTACCTCCTGGCACTGTAAGCTCAGCCAACATTATTGCACAGTAACCAGAGGACCAAAATACATAGTTAATAAGTCTGTTAAATATCATCATTGCATTTAATAAAGCCCAAAATGTCTTTTATCTGGATAAACGGCAGGGAAATTATTTCAGGACCCACAGACCACATATTTCAAGACCCATGTTGTGTAACTTTTCTTGGGGAACTGTGAGAAAACATCTGCTCACCTTAGGATGCACACGGAAGAAAGGCTAAATAAACAATCCTACTGCAGTCGATAGATCTCAGTGGACCCAAGAGTTCATTCAGGTTACCTAACATGCCTGCAATAAGGGGCACAGGCTGCTGACAAGAACATGGGTGACTCAAAGGCAGCTGCCTAGATTAAAGCCATGCCCGCTTGGGTGAGCACTCGCTAGGGTTCCTCACTGAAAGTCCCTGTGCAATATGCCGACTCATCTGCCACTGAGGGCTTTTCCTTTCCATAGCAGCTGCTACTGCTTTCAGAGCCTTGAGATAAATCATGTAGGTTTTTCAACTTTCTGAGAGTTTTGATTTTACTTCCCCTACTTCCCAAGATTCCTTTACTTCCCGATTCTTAATGTACTATCCTCCGTTGGTAACATTGGGGGAAAATAACTGATAGAAAACCTGGAAATTCTTACCTTCCGTATGGGAAAGAAGGCTAACTGGGAAGGGTGGAAATTCTGATGCATCTGCCATAGAGAAAGCTGAAGGATTGTAACCTGAGGGTGATGAGGGGAAATGGACTGAAAACATAAAAAATGCAAAGCAAAAACAGAAACAGTGGTCTATCTAATATGGAGATGAAATAACAATGAAGCAATCAAAGGTAAAGAGATTCTTTTAACAGCCCTTTGGAAAGGCATCCAAGGAAAGAAATGGAGACGATAAGGTGGTCGCTAATTATCAGAATGTACCTAAAATGATCCCTAACTTAGACCCAGCTTGATACCAGATAATTTGCTGCTACTTTACCTACATGAAATTAATCCATTGGTGAATCAGGGAGAAGAGTGTATGTGTGGAAGTCTTCTGGACCAGCAAAATTGCTTGTGCTTTTGACTAGTGGTCAAATTTTTTGGGCAAATTAGAAAATGATAAATTTCCTTGTAATATGGAATAGTTGCCAGAGGTATAAATTTAACAAAACATTTCCTGTCTGTAGTTTTACTACATATCCATATGGAGTAAATGAAAATGTTTGCTTTCAGATGCTGTATATTAGCCACCCAACAGAAGGTCTTCTGTTTACTTCCCAAGCAGCTTGTCATACATCAGCACATCACATCAGCTCATCACATCAGCAATCATTCTGCTTTCAATGTTTTCCTCCTAAAGATACATAATGCATCCAGATTGAATCTGAAAAGGAAATGCTCTAGTAGTTATCATTTTGATAGGAAAAAAAACTTTGAAAATTCTGTATCTTCATGAAAGATGGCTTGCTAGAGTTGTAAAATATTTACTCTGTCCATCAGATTTGATTATGGATATTTGACAGAGATGAAAGCAGAATAAAGTTGTATCCCTAAATATATGACCTTGTGAAAAGGAAAGGATGAGGAGGATGGGTGGATGTACTAATTATAAATCAAGACTAGTTAATGAGTTTACTTTAAAACAAAAAAAAAAAAAAAAAAAAAAAAAAAAAAAAAAAAAAAAAAAAAAAAAAAAAAAAAAAAAAAAAAAAAAAAAAAAAAAAAAAAAAAAAAAAAAAAAAAAAAAAAAAAAAAAAAAAAAAAAAAAAAAAAAAAAAAAAAAAAAAAAAAAAAAAAAAAAAAAAAAAAAAAAAAAAAAAAAAAAAAACGTGAGCCCTTCATGGTAGTCCATGCCAGCACTGGAGATGGAGAAACAAGCAGATCTCTGAGTTCAAGGCCAGCTTGGTCTATATAGCAAGTTCCAAAATAGCCCAAGACTACATAGTGAATTCTAGTCTAAAAATAAATACAAAAAAAAAGGAAAGAAAGAAAAAAGAAAATGGTAAATGTTGCAAAACAGAACTACTAGAAAACTTTGCGTTGCTCTGTCCAGAGTCTCTAAATTTTGTTTTGTTATTTTTACTCTTGTGGACTAAGGGCAAGACAGAAGTTGTCTTTCAGCTATTTTTTAATTAAATTTTCAGATTTATTTTAGTTATAAAATCAAAATAGTACTTATTTTTAATCACATAATGTTCCAGTTTTCAATCAAAGTGATGGATACTACAAGTGTATACACATGTATGTGGAGTCAGGAAGCCGATGGTAGTGTCTCCCTCCATTGCTGTCTTCCTTATTCTTTTTATATAGTGCTTCCTACTCCATTTGAAGTATACCACTTGACTAGTGGAACTGGTCAGCAAATAAATACCAGTGATCTTTCTGTCTCCACATTCCAGCCCGGCTCCGGATTGCAGATGCAAACCTCTGTCCTGTTTACACATGAGGGGTGGGCATACAAGTTCAGGTCGTGTGTGTCTGTTTGGAAGCACTTTATTGCCTGAGTCATCTCCCTGTGTCCTAAAAATGACTGACATTCTTCTAGCACCAACAGCATTATGCTATAAACAAACAAAAACATGGAGAATAGGTCCTTCACACTTTTATGTATTACACACTAGAATTGCACTATTTTAGTGCAGTGGATCACATACAACTGCATGGTTACATTAAGCTCATCTGATCCCTTTATGGGAAAAGAAATAATACTTTTAGGTACCATATTACTTAATTTTCTGTTTTCTCTAACAACATACCTAACAATAAGCAACTTAATTTTGGCTCAAAGGATACAACCCATTGTGGGGAACAAAGTATGAAGGGGGGGGGGTGAGGTAGCTAGTCACACAGAGTCCATAGTCACGAAGCAGGAAGATAAACAGTAGTGGTATATTCTCATTCTCTTTCTTATTCAGTCTGAGAGAGTATCCCTTTGAGTGGTATTTTCTACATTTCCTGTGAGTCTTGCCTCTTCAGTTAAACCCTGATGGAAACATTACCGTGGACACATGCAGAGGTATGCTTCCGTAGTGAACCTAAATTCTATCAACCTGACAGTCAAGATTAACTATCAGACACATTTTTAATTAGGAAATATGTGGTTCTCCTGCTAGGGTCATAAGAAAAGCCCATTACAGATAACACAAAAAGAATGTAACGCTGGGGACAAACTAGGACATAATGAACTCAAAGTAAACTAATATATGTTACTTTAAGAATAACCTGGGCAATTCAGAACTTAGAACATCGAGCAACTTTGTCAAATCAGAAATAACAGTGAATATTCATTTGAAAATAAAGACAGAATTTAAGCAGGTAGGTTTTAATTAACCACACTGGAACATAGCCAGACCTCTCCAGCTAACATCTCTGCTCATTAATAGATAACATTATTCCTGCCCTGCTAAACCCAATGTCAGGAACAGAAAACATCCTTGCTTTCCTTCCTCGTTGGTAAATATCCAAAATTAAATAGGGCATTAAAATGCAAGCATTTTAAATTAAAATTCAGGTCTCTATAAAAGAGGAGTAGCCACTTTCACACCATGAAACACTATTAATCTGTTACCAGAAGGAAGAATTTATGTATCAACAATACTACTCACTGTACTTTAAAATATAAAATTGAGTGATTTGATATTCACCATATGCTGCACTATGATTCCAATCAGCTTTTCCCTTGTTTTACCCTGACCTGTCCTTGACCTGCTCCTCATCTGGGCAACAGAGTCACGTCACTGTATCCCTGCCCATAATGGTAACAAATGTGCAAACAATGTCGGTTATTTGTCAATATATCTCCTTCACATGCAATAGCAGTGAGTTGACTTTTCCTTAAACTGTTAGAAAATATGCAAAGTTGTGCCAATATCAAACTTTTAGTACCCTTTCTAGCCTCATAAGGAAGTTGATGATGAAAGAGGAGTTGGTCGTAGAGTGCACCTAAATGTCTGCTTGTTGGGGCTGCCTGGCTGTAATTGCAGTCTCAGAAAGCGCCTATGAACCATTAACATCACACTTATTGACTGATCCTGTATGCTGCCATGTGGATTTGCCTGGTGCATGATAAAAAAAACTCCTGAGTATGCTTGCTGGGAGAATTTTAGCTGGGTTTGGATGGACCAGAGAATTCAGTTGAGATAGAAAAGATAATGGTTGGATTGTCTAGGGCCTCAGCTGGGATAACTGATATGGTAGAGCTCTCTCTCTCTCTCTCTCTCTCTCTCTCTCTCTCTCTCTCTCTCTCTCTCTCTCTCTCTCTGTGTGTGTGTGTGTGTGTGTGTGATCATTTTGTATATTCCAAGGCTCATAGAATTTCCCCCAATATATACAGAAAAGGCCAAGTGAAACCTGCAAGATTGTTTATGACTTCACTGAGATGTCACTTCTATCATAGTTTATTGCTAAAAATGTGAGTCACAGCCTCCATCCAGAAAAGGGGCAATGATGAGAACACACATGTTCGGACACATGGCTCATTGAGATGTTACCCTTGGCTATAACTATTGGAGCATAATTTTTAAATGTAGTTAACCTGGCATGAGAAATCATAGATTTCATAGTTATCCTCCTTACCACTACATGGTTCAGTACCTAGTACTATATAGCAGTGTATCTAATAGATAGCCTACACCAATAAATACCTTTCAGGTGAATTAAGTAATTATTGCTTATATTCTAGTCATCATTGTTTATATCTCACAGGACCTTCACTGTAAGATCAATGCAATGATAAGAATTTCTTTTAGGCATTAAATTAAAGGATATTATATACTATACAGCCTGTTCAATTGTAGGCTTACAGTAAATAATTGGATCTTATTTTGTAAGTTCCCCATCCTGAAAAATCCCTCAGTGATTCCCAACCATTCTAAATTTACTACCTTTTAATACAGTCCCTCATGCTGTGGTGACCTTCAATCATAAAATTATTTTTATTGCTACTTCATAACTATAATTTTGCTATTGTTATGAACCATAACATACATATCTGTGTTTTCCATTGGTCTTAGGCAACCCCTGGGCTGAGAACACCTGGAATAAGGCAATCATATTCTTTTCATATGGGCATGGTGACCACCTTAGATTTAAAACAATACACTAGCAAATCTAAATGTCCAGCAAGTTTGAAATTCTGGTACCTATATATTTGGGTTTCTAGACTGTTAAGCAGACTGACAGGAATGGTGTTAGAAAGCAAGGGAATTAACATACCAACTCAGCCTTTCTTCTGTGTGCATATTATCTTGACATATAATCCAGCTGCTTGGCTAAAAAACATCTGGAAAGATGGGTATGCTGCATAAGAGAAATGAACTTTTTAGTGTAAACTGTGTCCTAGGACCCCTGGGTTATGAACACCCATAAGGTTTGGGTTTCCCAGGGCACCTAATCTGGCTGGGAACTTTACATTACCATGAACTAAAGGGAACTGTGACTTTGTCATCTTCCAAAAGTGAGAGAAAGAAAGAAAAGAGAAACAGGAAAGAGAAGAAGAAACCTACAACCAAAACATCATCATCAAATATTGATAGGTATAATTCATACATACTTCTTCGTAACTTAATTACAAGAAAAACTTTTAAAAAATTAATATGCCAGTACTAACATGGTATCAGTAATGTTTAGCATAAAGCAAAACCTTAATGAAAACTTACAAGGTTCATAAAATATTACCTATTAATTATCATGATATACCTACTAGTTGTCATCATAGATGTTTGTAGACTCACTTGTATACAAGATGTTGTCTTGTGATTTCCTCCAAACAGAAACAGTCTCTGCTGCAGGGAAGATGGAGGCTCACACAACTCAGGAAGTAAAGGAAACACACAAGTCTCAGGAAGTCCAGGGACCTACACAATTCACCAGGCCCCTGCCCAAGGTAATACACTTAGTAAACAAATAGTGGGGAAAGGAGGCTTTCTAACATATTTAGTTGCCTCAAGGCATACAGGGAGCTCCAGGGATGCAGCTTTCCTAAGCCATAACCCACAATAGGATAAGCATTTTGGTGAAGCACCTCTAAGTACCAACACTCTCAGTCCTATACATAACCCAAAAAAATGGTTCACAAAGCTAGACTTGACAGACATCATTTCTCTTACACATTTTTGGTTCCCTATCTTTGGAAAGAGATGCTTGTTCATGTCTCCCAAGAAAAAAGTCACAGCAAAACATTTCCATGCTTTAACAATATAAGAAAACATTATTTTAGTGTGTACATTTCTAGGAGGTGGAAGTTAAAGTGCAAAGATGAATTTCTTTGTATGTATGAGTACCCTAAAGATATGCACAGCTGATCTCCCGGTTTCACGGAAAGTAGAATGAGAGCCGTGAGAAAACACAGAAATTTTGCTTATACCCTCCCACATACACAAGATGCTCCACGAATTTAAATTGACATTGCCACTATTAATACTAGCATCTTCATCATGATGTTGAGAAACATTGTCTTTGGACATTTCCAATACTAGGAATGATACTTGACTAGTAAGCTTTAATATATCTAGAATACCATCACCATTGTCATCATCATCATCATCACTAACATCACCATCACCACCATCATGTATATTGCCTTCATTTTATCTCTTCTGAAATGATAAAATACCTGGCAAAAAAAGCAACTTGGGGATATAAAGATTTATTTTAGTTCATAACTCCAGCAAGTCTACCAGAAAGCAAGGAAATCTATTAGGGACTTAAAATATCTAACCACATCACATCCACACTCCAGAGCAGGAGAAATGAGTACTGTGATCAGTTCACTTTCTCTATTCTTTATTCCATCCAGAATCCAACCACAGGGAATGCTCCTTTCCCTCTGCCTCTGCCCCAAAGTGGACTGGGTCTTCCCACAGAAGTTAATATAATCATAAAAAATCCCTCACATACATGATCACAGGTGGAGCTGATCTATACTATTCTTTACCCAGCAGATTCTAAGGTGTGACAAATTGACAACTAAAACTAACTACATGTATCCTTAAAAATCACATCTTTAATAAGGTTTAGATTTTTTCCTCCTTACATACCTAATTTGTTTAACCTAAAGGCATATAAGTACTATACCTTATGCTTTTCTTCCTCAAATGTTATCTGTGGGATATCACTACTGAATTAGGTTTAAATGAAATCCCCAAAGATGATATTCCATAAGCTTCTATTTGCAAATTGTGAAGAAAGATGATTTCAAGATGGTTTCAGTCACAGTCATTCTTCATTCACACTATTGTCTGGACATGAGCTTTATAGCTAAAGTGCACTGGCTCGACATAAGAAAAAATCATAAATGCTTTTTGATGGACTTTGCAAAATATAACCAATTATTGATTTGAAATCCTGCTTAGCCACAACAGAACACTCTGTAATCAATTATATTTGGGGTTTTAACCTATAGATAGAAGACATGAAAAAGCTGAGTTAATGACTTTTTCAACTGGCCAGATGATATCCCTGGGGGCAAAATGTAATTCCCCAAGACAGGCTGTAATTTCCTATTGTTGCTGCCACACTTATGGTGGGGAGCTGAGCGTCCTATTGCTGGGCCAACAAGCTACTCTAGACCATCACTTATGTTTCTGCAATAAAAGACCCGTGCCAGCCATTTTTCTCCCTCTCTTCCAAATACCACTGATCTTCCTATTTCCATGGTAACCGACTCCTGCTGGCATGATCAAGAAAAAAAATGATTTGGGATTTTAATTAATTGCTTAGAAATGGAAATGTAACGGGACTGGTGGTTCAACTAAGCACATTTTGCAAAGTGAATAAAAATAGAGTTTCTGGAATATTTGAAATTGTTTCAGTGGCTACAGCACATCTTTTGCTAGACACCTTAATTTATTCCATTTTCCAAAATAAATCTGCCAGACGTACTAAGCCATTTTGTCAACACAAATCATTTTGGCAAATACTTTAATCCCCCTTCTAAACAAAATGCATTGTAATTTAAAAATCTAACCCATCAGTGTGAACCCACTAGGTCCTATCTTAGAATATCCCTGAAATGTTTGTGTATCATGTTTAAAGGAGCTGTCATATCTTGTCTATAAAGGAGAGCCCCTGTGTTTGTTATCTACTTAGAAACAAATTCCCGTTATTTCTACCTTTTTATAGAAATCAAAGAGTTGGTGTTAGCTCTTCGTACCTAGATTAAGAGAATGAGACCTGGAGTAAAACTAAATTTTACAGGGCTCAATTGCCTGTATCACCTAGAGTCATGTCTTAACCAATCACAGCTCTTGATCCTCCTAAGTCAATAATGTTTAACCACTTACAATGCTGCTCTATAGACGATATGTTCAGAAACGGAAACTCTACAAAGATACCAGACAAGAGTAAAGGATGCATTTGATAAATATTGACATCTGTCTCTTTTATCTATATGCAAACTATAATTAGGCTTTCCTATACTATTCTGTTTTAAATATTCCCTTTAAAACAATAGAACATCAATAACCAAAATTATTTTTCTTTTAAAATATAATCTGCCTTTTCTTTAGATAAATGCAAATATCTACTATAAGATACACAAAAATACTATGTGGTGTCAATAAATGATTGTTAAAGATTCAAAGTTAAGTTTTCTCCAGTAAGAGATAAAAGGTAATTTGATTCCCAAGTATTTTTGCAACAACCAACATTTTAGTTTGATTGGAATGCATTTTAATTTAAAAAGGCAATAAACAACCATAAATACAAGGAAGATGAGTATAATGAACAAATCTTATCTAGCACTGTCATTCATAGAATTAAGTGAGTGGATATTGGATTCATCCATGTTCTGGTACTATAAAGACATGCTTTTGGTTGCTTTTCTTAACAAAGAAGTATATTTGACTCACTCTTTTGGAGGCTGAAAATCAGTTCAAACAGTATTATCGTTCCTCTGAAATTGTGTGTCCTGATTACATCACATCATAGTAGACAGCTTCATGGTAGGGTCTTGTGTGAGTGGTAGTAATAGCCATGGCAGGACAAGAAACGTCATATTCTTAAAGGGGCATTCCTCTTTCAATAATTAATCAGATCCTGTGATACCAGTAATAATTCCTCTACAGGCAGTATCCTTAGAAACAAAGCTGCTTCCACAAGACCTGATCATTTAAAGGCCCCATTAATGTTAATGTCACTATACTAAGGACTAAGCTCCCAACTCATGAGACCTTGGGAAGCACACCATACACAAATGTTGTCCTTTTGAACATAGCAAAGCTATAACACATACATATATAAGCATTGTTTTAAAGATCATTGTAACATGATCAATATCAAAGGAAAAATAATATTAAATAAAAACTTTGCTTGCTTCTTAATAAAGATTTTTGAGCACTGAGTTATTCCTTATTTATGATCACTGTCATTATTAAATAATAAGAGCAAATTGATATGAAGGCAGACAATATTGAAGATATTTATGAAAAAGGGTATTATCTGTTCTCCCCAGGGAAAAGGAGTTGGGATGATTTGAACACAATAGAGGTGTTCATATGATCAACTGAATGAAGAGGAGAAGCAAGTGCATAGAAAATGAAAGTAAAGAAAATCAGCCCACAATTCACAATCCTAGAGAACCTAGACAACAATGAGGACCCTAAGATCTAATATACATGGGTAGTAGAAAAACACAAGATCCCCTGAGTAAATTGGGAGCATGGGGACCTTGGGAGAGGGTTGAAGGGGAGGGGAGCAGAGAAAAAATGTAGAGCTCAATAAAAATCAATAAAAAAATATAAGAAATGGAAGTAAATGATAGGTAAAAACCTTATTCTAATATCAGCTGCTTCTTGTAAGCTATCTCTCAGAGTAATTTCTACTCACTGGTAATCATGATTCTGACCTCAGGTATCTGATAATGTCCTTGCTAGATATCCTCAGGACATCTTGGACTTACAACTGTGAAACATTCATCACACTTGATTTTTGTCCACTCTGACTCTTTTTTATTAATCATCTTCACATGGCTAGAGATGAGATTATATATGCCTTACCATAGTATCTGGAAGAAAGTATAAAACTGAATATTTTTATGTAAGGTTAAAGTTGAATGATCTCCAATCCTCAGAGTATGAATTAGTCTTAGACTTGTCCGCTGGTCATGAAACATCTTATAGACGATAAGCTCCATGGAGCAGCTTTTAAAACAGGGCTTGGTGCATAATATTTAGAGAATTTAACAAATAAATGAATTAATGGAATAATATCATTATTAGAAAAAAATCCCAGGCCATGAGGAAATAGTGTGTCAATTTTAAACTAGGTAAATTTGTTTTATTTATCCTTTTAGCAATATTAACCTCAATTAAGCAATATGAGATTTTTAAAAGTCTTCTAAAATGCCACTAAGTTCACTTTGTGTTCGTCATCTACTATTGGGCATGAAGGATATCCTTAAGTGTGGTTACAATATCCAGTGAGACTCTATTAGAAAAAACTCAATTGAAAGAAGTTGTCAATTGGAGCTAGCTTCTAGTTAGCGTTGAGAACAAATGTCCACTTTCCCCTCTCAGCAGTGATACTCTGTCTGTCTTGGACTAATGCAGGACCTGTACTTGCTGCCAAAGTGTCTGTGATTTCATATGTACATCAAACTGTGTCTGGAAGACAATGTTTTGTTATCCCTCCTGACTCATTTTTTTCTAGCACCCTGAGTCCTGAAGGGAGGAGTTTGATGAAGACATCCCATTTAGGACTGAGTGTTCCAGATTCTCTCAATCTCTGCACATTTCTCGACTGTGTATGTCTGTATTAGTTCCAATCTACTGTGGGAGGAAGCTTCTTTGATGACGGCTAAGTGAGGCACTGATCTATGAGTATAGCAGAAGATTATCAGGGGTCTTTTGATTACTATGTCCTTTAGCAGAAAATAATATTTGAATAATATTTAGATTTCTTCTAGGCCCATGATCTATTCACTCTATGGTCCCTAGCCATCTAAATAATATCAGACATGGGTTTCACAACACAGAAGGGGCTATAAGTCCCATAAGGGAGTTGTTGGTCACTCCCATAACATTTGTGCCACTATTGAACCATAATATCATGCAGAAAGCTTACATTTATAGTTCAAAGAGTTTGTAGGCAGTTTGATGTATAAGTTTATCATTTGTTAGCAGAGTACAGCCCAAGCGAGTACAGGAAGCATGATAATGTGTATAAGCAAAACTTTTACATCAAATTTGAATATCCTAGTTTTAGCATGCATGCCCTAGGTTGTACAATTATTTCATTACCTCATTGCTAGTATTTCCTCTCTGTGTCAAAAACCTCTTACTTTCCCAAGCTCAAAAATAAAACTCAATGTACTTATTAACATGCTAAGAATGTATGGAGTTTGCAAGCTGGTATAGCCCCTTTGGATGTCGGTGTGACAATTTTCTCAGAAAATTAGGAAATAGCCTTTCACAAGACCTAGTAATACCACTTTTGGGTATATATCCAAAGGATGCTCAACAATGCCACAAGGACATGTGCTCAACTATGTTTATTGCAGCATTGTTTGTCAAAGCCAGAAACTGAAAGCAACCTAAATGCTCTACAAACGAAGAATGGATAAGGAAAATGTGGTACATTTACACAATGGGGTACTACACAGCAGAAAAAATAACAACATCTTGAATTTTGCAGAAAAATTGATTGAGCTAGAAACATCATTTTGAGTGAGGTAACCCAGGTACAGAAAGATAATTATCACATGTACTCACTCATAAGTGGTTTTTAAACATAAAGCAAAGAAAACCAGAACACAAATCACAATCCCAGGGAACCTAAACAACAATGAGGACCCTAAGGGAGACATACATGGATCTAATCTACATGGAAAGTAGAAAAAGACAAGATCTTCTGAGTAAATTGGGAGCATGGGGACCTTGGGAGAGGGTTGAAGGGGAAGGGAGAGATAGGGAGGGAAGCAGAGAAAAATGTAGAGCTCAATAAAAATAAAATAAATGTATGGAGTTAAACTCCACTGAGAAATAAAGAGATAAGTCAATGGACACTGTGTAAACACAAGGGTTATCTGGATCCTTTGAGCAACTATAACTACTAGGGTTTATTCAGTATCTTTGGACATTGTGTAATGTAGTCCTGCTCATTTTTCTTTCTTTTACTTATCAGTCTAAGTAACTAGGACTGAGTGGAGGAATGAAATTTGTCTAGGGTTCTTCAACTGACACCCCAGAGACCTGAAAACCAAGATAAAGGGAATATTTTCTAACTTGACTTGCATCCATTGGCATAAAACACTGGCTGGACAAGTTAGACTTTCTATTTGTGTGTTGAGTCTGCTTTGGAGTAGGCAAAAACAAAGCAGTAATAATAAGCAAATATTTTATGTGGTGTACAATGTACACTGTATGTAGCATTTAATGTATGCACATTAAACTAATATTTTCTAAAAACCCCATCCAAGGTGTGTGTGTATGTTCATATATATATCAGCCACCAACTTGTAGGCTTCAGTGTGATGTTGAAGCTCTCCTGAGGGGCTTGTTACAGGTGTATTATAAATTTGCACAAACAGTGAATACTATTTTCCCTCTACTCTGTGATAGAAGTCCATGAGGTGGACACATGATTTTTTAATAATTCTTTATCACCTTAACTGTGGTTACTCAATACAGGCTTGTTGAATGTTTGTGTGAGTGAAAGAATGGCTGAATCTAGAAGAAAGCAGAAGAGCCTGGTGTATGCTTTCCTCTGGTTTTATAAGAGTGTCTATCTGAACCAAACGCTTTGGTTCCAAGGCAGCCCCTGCAGTGATAAAGGAACTGAATTAGAAAAGCATAGATCAGTTTGAAATTAAGAAGTGCATGACGTACCACAAATTGCAATTACTACTACTACTAATAACAACAGTAGTAGTAATAATAATAAAATATATAGATAGATGATAGAAACTTCAATCCCAGATTTCTGAAAACGTAACTTATTGATGAAAGGGTATGGGTGATATACATATTCTTACTTCTGTTTATGTTTTCTAAATAGTTTTACTGAAATATATTTTCTTGCTAAAAACCCATGTCTAAAGAACACACACACACACACACACACACGCACACACACACACACACACACACACACACACACCAGGATCATTTATTGAATGTTTTGGTGACCAAAGTCTTTTTAAATCTTCTCTTGCCATTCTATATTGTCACTTCCAGGCAACCATTGATTTCCCTTCTCTCATTACAAATTATAACTTTCTTTTACCCATTAGAATAATTTTTAGAATCTTCAAAATTACGTGTGACTGTGGTTTATTCTTTCTATTGCTAAGTAGCATCCAGTTGCATGGATCTACAACGATCTGCTTAAACATTAATGGAGGGTGGCAACTAAATTTGTTCTCTTTTGAGTGGCTAATAAGCATCCATGAATATTATGAGATTTAATTTGACTTCTGATATTTCTTAGTCTGTTAGATAAAAAAGAACCAGTCTTTTCCAGTTGAGCATATTATTAATTTTCCTTAAACATTTTCCCCAAAGCATCGGAGTACATTCAAATTATTGAGAAATATTCGCAACTTTTGAAGCATCTGATGATAATTGTCCACTTAATTATACTTGTTTAGGCACCTTCCAATATTAAATAGCAGAAGCATTCCAATAATTAGTTTTAGCAGCAAACAAACCCATCATAGTTGAAGGATTTTGTTTCATTAGTAGTTATACATTAGCATTGGTAGCCTAGCTGCAGTATATTGAGATAAACGATAAACTGAGTAGCAGATTTAAAGTTATTCATTGTGTATAATGCCTTTCATTCTGAATGTTTTGCCTATACAGTCGGAATCTGGAGAGTGTAGGTCAAGAAGGGTTTCTCAAAGCAACTTCTAGAGCATATCAGAGATGGATACAACTATAGCAAGTCTCTGTTCAGATATTATCCTGGTCCTCAAACTCTAACCTGAGAGAAAGTGTCAAACTAAGAAACTCAAGAACAATCAGAAGCCATCAAGGGAAGAGTCATTTCACTTGCAAAATCCATATACTGACTGAGCCGGTGTCCAGTTCAGGTTGCTAGCCTTCGTATTTCATTTGCCTGGG
The DNA here is from genome assembly GCA_004026605.1 of Ondatra zibethicus. Classification (NCBI taxonomy): domain Eukaryota; kingdom Metazoa; phylum Chordata; class Mammalia; order Rodentia; family Cricetidae; genus Ondatra; species Ondatra zibethicus. Next base: position 180,925 of record PVIU01000385.1, read on the forward strand.
GCAGGAAAAGTCTCTGGCAGATGGTGGGCAAGATGATGTTGCTGTGTTCACAAAGCAAGTGAGCTGCCCTTCTGAGGATAACTCCCTAGAAAAGTAGAGAACAATTCCAAAAGGTAGGCAAAGTTTGCCAATGTATTTCCATTCCTCTGAGAGAAGCTCACCAACGTGAACTAGAATGCTTAACACGTGAGATAAGAGATAACAGTTCCTGGAAATGACGGAGGTATAATTCCCAACAATCACTTTTGGGTTGACTGCTGTTGACTGAACACAGAATGCTGTTGACCATAAGTACTGGATGTATGCTCCTGCTTATCTATTATTCCCCATAGCAAGAGCAACTGCACACAATGTCACAACCATGTAATTAAATGAGGAACTAACAAAGGGGACCAAATGGACAGGATGAATGAGGTTTATAAACCAAATAATGATTTTGAGGAGTAACACAAGTGTTTGTATTTTAATGGTAGCTACAACTGAATAAAATAGTGTTATGAATAATAATATCATTTTGCAAACACACCCAGAAAAGTACACTTACAAGCAGACCCTTAATTTGAACTTCAAATAAACTTTTGAATGACAACACCAATAACTAGCAAATAGCAAATATTTAAAAGATGAAAACTAACCTATAAGCTGATGATTATAAAAAGAGGCAGAGATGAATGTCTAGAAATGACAGTAAAAAGCTTTTGAAGATAGAAAACTATGCTCAATGCACAACATTAGTAAAAAGTCCATGTCAAATCCCTTGTGCAGGATTATGTATACATAAAAATGTGTTGTTTTCTGGGAATGCCCTTGTGTTTATAGCCATACACAGAACACAGAGATGATTCCTACCTCAGCTTTATTGTGTTTTCCCTCTAATCCACATGTGCCACAAATTGTATACTAAAGTTATCTTTAGAAGGATTAAACTATTCTGCCTGGTGCTTATGGCTCCTCGTATCCTAACATAGCTTTCGATTTCACTGTATTTTTGAATCAAAACCTATAAAAGTTTTGAATCCTTTTTGACCTTTGTTATTTGTTTTCCTGGAAGGATTTCAACTACTCACAACTGCTGTCTTTTGAAGGAAGTATATGTGGATGTCTATTTCTGAGCTGGGAGAAAGGAGCCAACACAAGTGACTTGGGAAGCTGCTCACATCTCACACCCAGTGACAAACTGCACATAGTTTATGCCTGTAATGTTCTGCTTGAGAATAGCGTGGTGGTGTGTTGCAGTAATTCCAGCACCTGGGAGGATGGAGCAGGAATGTCACTAGCTGGAGGCCACCCTGAATTACATAATAAGACCATATTTCAAACTTTAAAAACTATTTGAAAATGCTCAAGAGCACGGTGTTTTCTGTTTTTAGAGCTACCAGTGTGCCTGAGCATTCCCTAGAGGCTGGTAAAGTAGCCACCTTCAGGGCTCAACTAGGAAGAAAGTGCCCCCTCTGAGTGTCAGGGGTCAAAACAATCAGACTCTATCAAAGTCAGCCCCTTTCTGGAGAATGAATCGCCTTACTCCTGTGGGTTTTCTTTCATGTATTCTATTCATTCATTTTCACTCTAACAATTATATTGACAGCTCAACAATGAGATTTCACATGATAGATTATTTATCATACGGAGGGAAGGATTTCCTGTCCAGTCTCACGAACTGAGTGCTGAGGGTCTCTGACTGTGGTTTGCGTCTATGATATTTCTCATCTCTTTCCTCTTTGCTTTGAGTTACTTTTTTCCCCTGAAACTCAGGTTAATGGAGAGAACTACTAAATGGAGCATGTAAGGACAAACTGCTGTAAGACATTTGTGAAACCCTCTCCCGTTTTGCAATCTCGCATCCCAATCCACACATGCATCTTTGAAGCTATGGATTGTGAGCTTTATGACTGTGCTTTAATATTCAAATGGACTAGTCATTGACACTGCTTTACCAGTCAATATTGTGTGGCTGCCTTTATTCTTCAGATTAAAAGCCCCAAACAAATGAAAACAAACAAAACAACCCAAATGAACAGCAACGGAAAGTGGCTCTAGCTGGAGGTAAAAACCGAAACTTCAACATGTGTCTCCAGCACAGTACTGTATCAGTCTCTTTGAGAAAAACCAAACTCAGTTAAGAACTTTCCACATATTGAAAAGAGTTCACAGAAATTTACCCGCAGCTTCTTAACATAAGATAGAATCTCCTGCTTCAGTATGTGTGACAAATGCCAATGAAAACATTGGTTAGCTTCGGGGCATTAATAATAAGAAGAAGAAAATAACTAATGGCAAGGTTAAAATGACCTGAAAAAAGAAAAGTAGTAGCCACAGTATCTTCTACCACAAGCCACCAACTACCTAAAAATTATTGGTTAAACAAGGGTAATGACAATTAGGATATTTTTAAGTATCTAAATTCTTAGGGCTATCCAGCTCTGAAGTTTCTTAGGATGCAAACTCCGTTCTCCAATCCTAGTAGGAACATAAATCCGGGCGTCTTTGTAGGAGAAAAGCAGTTTCAAAGTATAATGAAATGGTAAGAGTGAACGTGTGAAGAGTGTCCCACTCTTAGCTGGAGTGGGATTAATGCATAGTCTCCTTAAGACTTTAAAGCATCACAGAATACATAGCTATTCTGAAAATAAAATATATCTCTACATTCAGTCTATCCTGAAATCATTGCAAACTTATATGGTTCATCTAGTCTTGCTTATATTTTTACAAATTCCTCTCCATCAGGTCAAGAACCTTTAGAAAATAGCTACATATACTTAAGCAATCAATGTATAGTTCATGCAGCTGAGAACAGTGGGTGGGCTAGCTTTTTATTTTTCAGGTTAGAAAAAGCAGGTGGAAAAGTGAACACCTCATATTGCTTCTGTTTGTTTGAGCCTCTTATCCCCAAGGCTGTATTCTCTTGGCTGGGCATACCTGTTGATCAAGCTGCTTAACTGTAATTACTCCAGACAGCTTTTTGGCTCACAGTGTTGTTTCATAGGCTTCATAAATCATACAAATTATTACCGCAATAGAAAACTATAATTACCCACAAACCCTGACATGCCAAAATGTGTATTAATTAGATAAGGTAATAAATACTTTACTGCACATAGCCATAATCATTACCTCAAAAGTGACATATATACATAGAATATCTTGATGTTCTGCAGCAAATGATTCAATATAATGTTCAGTTCATAATGCAATTGTTTTCTAATTTGATTCATCAGTTGGTGCTTTTGTGAGCTGTTTCAAATATGAAAAGAAAATAATATAAAATTGTAAAGTTTTGACCCTAAAATCAAATGAAACACAAAATAGAATTTCATAGAGATTCTATATAGAAATAACTTAATGGAAAAGTGAATTTCTTTTGTTCCAAATTTGGACTTGCTTAGAAAAATGTTAAGAATGATTATCACATCTTAAATTCTGCTCAAACCAATTTTATAGTAATGTAAAAAAAATTTAATAATGGTTTTTAAAATTGAGGAAATCTTTTATATGGTAGAAATAAATATGTTTCTAAAGATATATTCTCTATGTGCTAAGAAAACTAGAGCCTTCAATACATGATGAAAAACCAAGAGCAGATTTGAAACTTGATAAATGAGTTGTTTTATAAACAAATAGTGCATAATATATTTCCTCACTTTTTTAGAAAGATACGCCCTTCAGATACAAAAAAATAATATGTTGTATAAGACTACAACTATATTTGATTCCTTGTCATTTCCAATTCATTGAACTTGTTTTTTTTTTCAACTCAGTCTTTCCAATATATACATGAAGCTATTGGCAAATAAATGGGTCTTGTTTGTTGTGGTAAATATTATATGTAGCCATTTCTCTTACTTTGGGACTCCACTTGTACACTTAGCACATTACATTCAAAGAAAAAATTCAAGGTAAAGGATGAAAAAAAACCATGTAAGGTAGTGCGATAAAAACCAATTTAATTATCAATTGATTAAATCTGTTCCAAAAAATCATTAGTGCCAGTAACTCTCATTTAAGTAGAGATATGCATGAAACCTTTCTTATCAAGAAATGAAATAAAGGCTATCCATATTTTTCCTGTTTAGATGATTATCTCAATGAATCATTTGAAAATTAATTCAAGGACGATTGAGTCACTTGTCTTCTTTTTATCAATATTGAGAAATTATTAGGGAGTGTCACATGAAAGGGAAACCATATCAAAACTAATACTGGTTATACAAGTTTTCCGTAAGTAATAAAAGGAGACGCACTCTCTTGTATGTTGTTGAAGTGGTATTTTCAAATGGCCTGTGTCTAGCCTACATCTCAAGGTCTAGCTTTCTGCTAGGATTCCAATAAACACTGGTTGAATAAGTGAATGTGAATTCACCCTAAAGGTAATAGGTTAATTAAGTGTTACATTTCATCCAGAAATAGGATCATTATTTCAAAATCACTTTGAAGAAATTTAAACAAATCAGAGATGATGCTACTTCAACATGGAAAGACTAACTAACGTTAAACTTTAAAAAGTGAAAAAAAAAGTTTAAACCTCTTGCTCCAAATGTTTTAAACCAAGCTGATGTTCCTAGAATTCATTTTGTTGAAACTCTTTGGTATATTATAGAGAAGTAAAGCGATTGATAATATTAAAATATAAACTCTCAGTGCATAGAATATTTTTAATTCTATATAAATAATGAAAAAATTTATACACTCACTTGGAAAATTTCAAGCTTATTTAATGTTTTCAAGAGGTGAAGTCATAAAATCTTTAACATCTGAACCAACTCCAAGGTTGACTTTCTCTGCGTGAAGAAGCCTGTGGTAGTCTTCATCCTGGCAAAGACAGGATAGCAGGGTCCAGAAGCAAACCCTCAAGGGAAAAGGGCTTCGTCTTCTGAACTTAGGTTTCTGGGAACAGATCAGCTTCAGTTATTCACAAAATTCTTCCTACTGAAAACAGAAAAGATCCTAAATAATTTTTGCCTTATTTTTCCTTGAAGAATCAGAAAAAAAAATCAAATTACAGAGTCACCAAAGCAAAATAATGAAGCAGCCCTTCTGCGGGGTAAAGAGTTGCCCTGGGAATGTGAACTAATACGAGAAAATCTGAACTGCGGAGCAAGAGGACCTACATAAAAGCAGAACCTGCTCTTCCACTTTACCCACTATTGGCTGGCTGTTTAACTAGCCTACCTGACCCTGGGTCCTAATAGAAAGGCATCTTTGGGGAAAGTGAAATATAAGACCAAGCACAGCAGTCTCCATCCATGGAGAAGAAGGTTTTGGTAGCTGAAAGGGAAAGGAGGAATCACAGTGTACTAAACTAAGCACCATTTGCTTGCCTTTTGGGGTGGAGGAGACTGCGGATGTGGAATTCTGTATGGTGAATCGTTATGGATGTCATGCTGATATTTTTGGGAGACACAATCTCACGGTAAACTCCCTGATTCTCTGACGCTTAGAATCATTCCTCCTTTTCTTCCACAATGTTCCTTGAGCCTTTGGAGTTAGTTAATGTAACTATTGGGACTAGAGTCGACAACTCTGCATTTTATTTGGTTGTTGTTTTTTGACAGTGTTCCCCATGGTAGCGCATACCAATTAGTTATCTAATACAAAATGGTCAGGCCTGAAAACATACATACATGCAACAATTTACAGATTGAGTAAGTTGTTTTTAGGAATATATATGTTTATGCATATACACATATATGCCTGTAGCAACAATTAATGAAAACAAAGGATCCATGAGAAATTGATTCAATTACTTAATTCAATTAATCAAATAATTTTTGGTTCTATAGGTATCATAAAAGGCCTTTTTGTGCAAAGCACTATGAGATTTATCCCTAGAAAGTGAAACACAGTTTTTTATGATGGATGTTCATTTTTCTGCAGGTAAATGCAATCATTCCAAAATGAGGGTTGACTTTAGACAATGTATAAACTAAGAAAAGTCCTGGTTTCTGTATAATGGCTTAGTCTTACTTAGCTTCATGAAATCCCTGGGCTTTCAAGGCTTAATCCCACACTTGCTACAGTTTGTGTCTCTTGTTTTTGGCATGTAGGGGTTGATGACAGCCAAAACAGTTGTAAAACTAGAAAGTACAAGTGATCCAAGAAACGGTAACTCCCAAACACATTCTGACTGAGAAGTTGTTTAAAAGAATTTATTACTTTAGTAAAACTTGGCCTTATAATTGAAAGATTATTTGTTGTCAGCTTGATAGACAAACCAAAAGACTATAATTTAGAAATGCAAATACCAAAGATATCATGTTAATATGAACATATTTCAGGATTAAACATGTAGTTTTAATTGTCTAATAACCAATTATGATACTCAACAAGCCAATAGTTGTTATAGGGGACCAAAAGGAAAATTTTTCATAGATGTAACTGTCTATTTAAGGTAGATTTATTGAGAAATGGGGGTGGAAAGGACCACAAAATAGTGTAGACATCTATGAAATTCTCAAACAACATATTTTTCAAAAATTAAAATTCTTTCTAAGCAACAATAACATGGAAGCATTTACAAAGTAGGAAATTTGGTGATTTGCTTTTTACTGGGCATACATGGTGCTTCATTGAACACTCAGAGATGGCAGAGGTAGGCTGGGCACTGGTGTCATAGCAACAATGTTCTGAATAGGAAATACAGTTTTGAATCCTTGGTCCTTGTGCAGGGACCTACATATCCTCTCCAACCCCAGGGAAACTGACATGTGAGAGTCTTAGTCTTGGATCTTTTTGTCATTTGTCAATCTACGTTGGAAATTATTTCAAATGTGCAGTTCTTAGAAAAAGAAATTCAACCAATCTGTGGAAATAAATCAAAGCACCAAATAAAGAAGAAAATAAACACTCATTGTTAAGTATTGTGAAAATTCTTTAAAAATATTTTTTTAAATGATGGCTAAGAAAAGATGGTCACATGTCTCATCTTGATTGTCTAACCACATGCTAATAGAATAGGGTTATAAAACTAAAATTCCAAAACACTCATAGGCTTATGAAAGCTAAGTATGGTGGCTCCCATACATAATCATGGGATATATGAAGTGAAATAAGATTTTCTCCAGTTTGAGATAACCTAGGTTACCAAAAAGTACTTTGTCAGCCAGGGCTACACAGCAGGACCTTTTGTAAAGAAAACGTAATAAATAGTAAATAAATAAATACATTAGATTTATGAGTCAGGCAGATGGGCACATAAATGAAATCTCAGCTCTTGGAATGATGAATCAGGCAGATTACAAATTCATGGTCAGCCAAGGCCACAAAGGAAGATGCAGTTTAAAAAAATTAAAAGTTAAACAATAAAATAAAATTGAACTATGCAATGGATGTTTATGCTACTCTGCATAAGTTGTCTAATTGTTGAAACAAATTCATGATAATTACTATGCTTTGTGCTCACTGTTGTATTTGCCACATTTAAAATTTTTTGATGCTGAAGAGGAACTGTGTGTTTGGTAAATGAGTGAATAGATTAAGAGATAGTAAATAGGAAATCCTCCTTAAGACAATGCCTACTATAAATACCTGTACAAATTCTAATGTTCTGTTGTAAGTCATACAGTAAAGAGCACTATAATTACTTAATCTCCATTGATGATAGTTGATATTGAAGGTCTTTATTTTTTTTCTTACATTAAATCCAAGTGATTATCATTTTATTATGTTGTAATTGTTAAAATGGCCCATGAATCTGAGTCAGTTATTTATTTTTTTTATTTTTCTTTTGTGTCAAAATGAAGAAAGAAAGAGAGGGGACAAGGAGAGAGATATAAGTTGTCATTCGTGTGAAGTGAAAGGTTTATAGTGAAGAACTGTTAGATGCAATTTCAGTAAGCAAGGATTGGGTAGAGAGATTAGATCAGTTACAAATTGCTAAATCTGATGGCTTAGATAAAATTTTTACCAGAGGCTCAAAAAGAAGTAGAACATGTTTTGGGGAGAAGGAATTGCCTTCTGGAGAATGTACACAGTATACGTTTTTCAAAGAAAATTAAATGTGAAGGGATTGTGTAACTAGATTCTCCCAATTAGAAATAAATGGCTGGATTTTCATTGAAAATGGGCAAGTCATCTTTACATGTGGCATGGGTAGGTACACAGACAGATATCCTTAAAGATCTTGCACGTGCAAAATCTTGCCATGCTAAATACTAACATCCAGAAGATCGTGCATATAAAAGAGCTAGTATTTGTTATTTGTAAGATAAAGTCTCCTATAACGCAGGCTGTCCTCAAACTTGTTATGTAGATAAAGGTGATATTGAATTTCTAAGCCTCCTGCTTCCAGTCTCTGAGAGACAGGATTGCAGACAGGTGACACCACACCCAATTTTAGGTTGTGTGGGCATGGAAACCAAAGCTACCCACATGCTAGGCACATAATCTACCAAGGGGATCAGATATTTATTTGCTTTTTGTTTTTTTTTTCTTTATTTGTTCTGTATTTGACTTAGAAACAATCTTTAAGACGATCTTTCACCTCACCCAATTGTACCTATTTAAGGATAAGAAAAATACATTTCTTGAAGTCCCTTGTAGGCTTCTCGCATCAACTCCATCTTTGGCCTTAGAATCTTATTTGAAATGGCAAATGGTTGTATTGTAAAAAGAAAACTTGTTGTAAAATTCTTAATGGTATGTGTGTGTACTGTGAAAATTTTGTGTGCATGTGTGTGCTTTTGTGTTTATGTGTGTTTGTGTATGAGTGTGTATACATGTATGCATGCAGGTGTGTATGTGTCTGTGCATGTACATGTCCCTGTGTTTGCGTCTGTGTGTATACTCTGTGCATACATGTGTATGTGTACAAGTATGTGTGTATGAGTGTGTACATGTGTGTAAAATGAAATAAATAAGGAGATGGAAAGCAAATTGCTGTTCTTACTAAAGAATGGTCTATGAAGCATACGCAGCCATTTAAACATTATTTTCCAGGCCTAGGGCATTCTGTAACTCAGGGAAGAAGCTCTGGATCCTGGGAGAAGACCAGATATGAGTCTCGTCTGATACAATGCGAAGCATACAGGCACAGACATTTCACAACTTATAGTAGAAGCACAGACCCAGAAAATCGACCTAAAATGGCCCAAGTTAAGAAAAATGTTGCAGAGCATTGCAATAGATATGAAAAGCTGTGATTAGGTCAGAGATGACCACAATGAGACAACTAGGTAAAGGAAGTATGGACCAGCAGGGATGTGTTGACTTTTGGGTAATGGCTGTTGCTGAGATAGTTAGTAGCTGGCTCTCCCTGGAAGACTAGAGATACAGACTATGGCCCTGAAAATCAGTCCAACAAAGGAAATTAACACCTCCCACCTTCTACAACTTCAGCCTCCTTTGAATAAGCAATGTGTCCGATGGAAGAAAAAGGGCCAACTGAATTATAGAAAAAAAAAAACATGATAGAGAAACTCAACCCAATTGACAAGCTAGTCAAAATGCACAAGTCCCAGGACAGAAGAAAAATAATATAGAAACTCAAAACATGTCTTCTACATAAACTACCAATACTGTAGCAGGGCAACCAATGAGAATGACTTGAAAGAACCTCCAGACAAAAATTACAAAGTCATAATTATAACTATTTTACAGTGAAGCACAGAAAATGTGAATGGACTTAGAGAATAAAAATACTGAGATGAGTGATGGGAGGCAATCAATTGAAGACATGATAACAGATCCCAATAAGGAAAAATTCAAAGACAGTTAGACCACAATTACTGGAGGGTGAGTCTGAATATGCCATATAAAAATACCAGCTGAAAGCCTCCCCAGTAGACAAGAATATGTGGGAAACAGAGTTTCAAGTTTAGAGGATATCGTTTTAAAAAGAAGAAAAAAATTCAATATAGGCCAGTGATTTAAAAATATACATGAATAGAACGTGGTAGAGTTTTAGGATACCATGAAAAATGCTATCTTTGCATTATTGGCATAGAAAGAGAATAATAAGTTCTAATGAACTTACTTTATGTCCTTGAGCCTATAGCTATGACCAAGATGTCTTCCATGCATGCTTTCTATTGTCCAGTCACGGGGTTTGACTCTTTTTAGTGGTACTAATCTACTTAGAGAGCATGTTCTGTTTGGCCTTAACTGCAATTCTTCCAGATGTTTTCTAATAAAAATGATTGCTTTTGAACCCTTTCTGCTCTGTATTTAGTATCGGTCCCTACGGGAAGCCTAGCCAAAAATGCCCAACAATAATTATGTCACAGCCTGAATATATCTGCCAACTTGCTCAATGCACCACCTTTAAAGACAGCCTCGCACAAAGTCTGAGGACACTGACAAGATGTGGACAAGATCTTTGCTAGAATGTCATGAATGGATCTTTATCCAATTCCTAAAATGTCTTTGTTCCTATCTGAAACCTTATAAACACAATTTACATTTCTCAGATTTTTAGTGGCTTTCTGAGCTTCTGTCACGAGAACCTGTGACCATCCGCTTACAGCAGTGTAGTTTTCCTTTAATGTCTTCCAATATTTCCTTACAAGTTGTGAAGACTCAACAGCATGGCCAGGCTTGATCCTACTCCTCTATAAGAATTTTCTGCTAGATTTTTGTTTGATTTTTTTTCTTCTGTGAACAAATTTTGAAGGAAACAACTTAAGAAAAATGCATTCTGCTTGTGATTCCAGAATTTGTTGTCCTTCATGGTGAGGAGGATATGGTTTAACAGCTCATGTCATGGAAACAGGAAGAGGGAGGAACAGTAACAGGAATGTGCCTCAGCACGAAATAGCTCCCAGAGATGTGTCTCCAGTGAACGCCTTCACCAAGCTGGGCCTAGCCTCCTAAATTTTCCCACAATCACCCAAGATAGCACGATTATCTGGGCACTGCACACCGAACACATGGACTTATGTGGACATTTCATATTGAACAATAGCAGAAGGTGAGATGACACACTGACTTACATCACTCATTGCACCATTAGCAGATAATTATAGTGATGAGACAGATAATGCGTTGTTTTGTTTCAGAAGATTTTTTTTTCAGTATTTTAAGTCCATTGTCAAAACTTACATTATGGAAAAGCACACAAATCTTAAGTGAAGATTGTGCATTTAGCATTTGCTTGAATCACACAATCCACATGTATTTTTTTAACATGAAAAGAAATCTCTTCTTGAGCTAAGATACACAGCCATGCTTCAGTTTGGGTTTCCTTGCTGTCTCGTGTTGTCACCTCCTTCTGGAGACCATTGTCATTAACCAAGTCAAGGTAGAAAATGTGTGGAGTCATCTCCTTCCACATGTAAGCATAAAAACCTCTAGGATAAGCACACCAGATTCACAGCATGTCCGATTTTATAAGTGGATGAATGGCTGAGATATATCCTAAAATTTCTTTGAAGTCCAAGGCTAATGGAGTGTTTCTCGATTGCTTCCATTTCCAGCTTTGTTCAACACCTAAAGCTTTTCCACTTCTGCTAAGCTAGCACTGTTGATTCCCATAATTAAAAGCTGAACCCGTAGCTCAAATTGCTAAGGGAAAGCTGGGATGAGCAAACTTTAATGAGTCTGGGTGTGCCTATAGTGATAACAGCATTGATTAGAGCTGGGAAGGGTAGAAAAGTCAGTTAAATAGAAGTCCACAGAAATCAAACCAAAGCCTTCAGCTCCATCATACTAATGAACTACGAGATCTTAGATCTTTCTGGTTTAGCCAGGAAGTCTCTTCTTTGCTTTCTTCTAGGGCAAGCATTGTCTTGTAACCGGGGTCAGATAATCCCATTGAGAGACATGGGATGATAAGGGGATTAATCAAATTTAAATAAGGGATGTTTGTGTATATCCAGGTGAGAGAATGACAGAATATCATTTCTCTAGTGTATTTTTGAAAAGATGGGCAGGCGCAAGCAAATCTCACCGGCTGCATCTGTGAATCTAAATAACTGTTTATCCAGGTGTTTTTGCAGGGTGGTTATTTCTCTCGTTAAATCCAAACTCCACAGTATGGCACAGCTGTGCTCGGTGTATCTTCTCTAAAGTGAAACTAACTTAGAAAATCTTCACATGCCGATGAAGCTACTGAACCCCCCCTTGTGCCACGAGCTTCCTGTAGACAGAAAGATGAGGCTGCGCTGAATTAGTCTCAGTGGGGGTCACTTCAGCTGGTTGTTCTGAGCCAGTCTCGATGCCCTTTTCAATCTAGTTGCAAATGGGAAAAGTTGGACTTTTGCAAAATCAGCAGGAGAGAGTCCCACCTAAGGGTGAGGCAAATTGAAATTAAGATTGTGAAATAGATGCCCTGAGCATCAATCAGAAGTGTTTTTAAAGAGAAAGAGAGCAAGGACGACTTCAGGCAGAAGGACACTTTAGATGTGTCAGTCTCCTTTGGCAAGACTTGTTCTGTGTTCTGAAAACCAGGTCATGAGAGTTGGCAGTAGTGTCTAACATAAAGTGAGATTTAGGGTATATAGTGCACCCAGAAACTTTAAGGCTATTTATAGATGTAATAAGGGCCAATAACTTAAGCTCAGTTTTATAAATGATATTTCATCAGAAAGTTCAACTATCTATCATAATCAGAGTCTTTTTTTTACTACATCCTGGTGAAGGCAGAGAAAGCCAAATAATAGTATGCCTGTTATCAAGAAAAAGAATTCCATTCCAGAATAATTTAATAATCTATTCATGTTTGCACAGTGGATCAAAAGCTAGCCTGACCCAACTTGTCAAGGCATAGTTGGGACACAGAACTCAGAAATCAGCCTATCTAGTCAGTAAAGTGCTTGTCACATAAGCATGAGGACCCAAGTTTGGTTCCCAACATTACATCTAATTAAGTAAAAGTAAGCTTGGTGACTCAAATCTGAAACTCTAGTACTGGGTTCAAAGAGACAGAGGTGCCAGGGCCTTGCAGAACAGCTGGCCTTCCTAAATCAGTGAGCTCAAGGTTCTGTGAGAGGCCCTGTTCGAGAAATATATAAATAAAATAAGGTGGAGAAGTCTATAAAGTGGGATATCAGATGTCAACCTCTGACTTACACACACAAACACATGCATGCATGCACACATACATTCAATAACATCAAAGTATATCCTCACAAGAAAACACTATGTAGTGGAGCAAAAGGGTGACTCTACCTTAGTAAGTCACTAAAATAAATTCATCAGAGGGACAACAGGCTTGCCTTGAGAGCCTATTAGTTACTGAACTATGAAGGACATCATATGGCATCTCTGGAGAATATAGTCACTCCCCTAAAATACATAACTCACATCTGATCACAAAGAGACATTGGGGGAATTCAAATAAGATGAAGTTTATAGAATAATGCATCTTCGTTCTTTATAAATGCCAGGATCAGGATGAACCACAGAAAGATTATGATAGATTGAGCAAGATTAGTTTCATGGGGCAGAATACAGTGTGTGACCTACAAAAATATTACTGGGATGGCCAGAAAGATGGCTCCATGGGTAAAGTCGCTTTTCCTGAAGGCTTAGAAAGCATTAGCTTGATGTCCAGAATATACATAAAAGTGAAAGGAGAGAACTGACTCCACTGTGTTGTCCAATCACCTCCACAAGAGTGCTGGGCCACACATGCCTACACAGTGATGTTCCTTCACCTCCACAAGAGTGCTGGGCCACACATGCATACACAGTGATGTTCCTTTACCTCCACAAGAGTGCTGGGCCACACATACATACACAGTGATGTTCCTTCACCTCCACAAGAGTGCTGGGCCACACATGTGTTCACAGTGATGTTCTATCACCTCCACAAGAATGCTGGGCCATGCTTGCATAAACAACAATAACAAATCATTTTAAAAATAAATATTGCTCCTACAATGTAATTTAAATCCAAGCTAAATAATGCATTTAGTCAATATTAAATTGTCTGAGGTTATTAGTCAGTCCATGGTCATACTAGAGATTATTTCTTTAATAGTGCAGTGAATTACTTAGCAATGAAACTGATAATGACCTGCTTACTGCTCTCTTAAACGCTTCATATAAAAAGATAGTGGATTCTAAGACAAACGGAGCAATACACAAATAACAGATGAATAGATTCGATTGTTAGCTACCTCAAGTCCAGAAAATCCTTTTTAGTCTGACATAGTTAACAAACCATTTCCGAGATCAGACGAGATCAGGTGGTGTGTTCAAGGTGGTATGGCTGTAGACAACAAACCATTTCTAACTCCATTTTCTGTCCAAAGGTGTTCTGTAATTTGGTGATAAACTATCCGAGTTGACAAAGAAGTTAGTCTTGGGAGAACTGAAGTGTTTGCCTGCGTTCCTCAGAAGATCTCGAGTGTTGTCTTCTTTATCTGAAGTAAAGCACAATGTCGATCCGAAACAAGAGCCCCTTCTTTGAACTCAATACCTTTCTTTATCAAATGCCCCAAGAAAGCTAAGAAACTGAACCGAGAAAATGCAAGATGCCGGGATGACTGTTCCTGTCCTACTCTGGGCTTTCTTTGTAATGTACCAGTGAGTGTCCCTTATTCTCTCCTGTCACTGTGGAGGTCTGTAGTGCTAGAGCGCATAAGGGTTATTTGGCCAGGTTTGTTATCATGTCTTCCAACATATAGATATAAGGAATTTTTTCACAACCTTTTCTCTCCTTTCCAAATCCTTTTATACCCCCTCTCGTTCAAATTATATTACCTCTTTTATAATTATTATTACTTTACACACATAGATGGATGTATGTATGTAAAACAAGTTAAGTCTATTTAGTGTTGCACATACATGTGTACCTTTAGGGCTGACACTTGGAATTGGATAATCAGTGAAGTTTTTCCCCAAAGACTGATTCTCTCTCTCCCAACAGTCAATAGTTTCTTGTAACTCACCATGTAGGGGCAGACCCTGTGAGACTCATTCAAAAACTAAAACGAGATTTACCATTTGACCCAGCTTCATCACTCCTTCCTTTCTGTTTAAAGGACTTTAATATTTGAATAATTTTAAAAATAAGAAAAGTGGGCTAGAAACAAATCAGCAGTTAAGAACACTCACAGGTCTTCCAGGGGCCTGAGTTCGATTCACAACGCCCACAGGGACGCTAACAACTGTTAGTAACTTCAGTTCCATGAAATTTGACACCCTCTTCTTACCAACTTGGGAATCAGTCATACATGTGACATACAGACATACATGCAGACAAAACACCTATAATGTAAAACAAAAATAAATCTCAAAAAAATTAAGTGAAAAAGTAATATACTGCCATTTAAAGGAAACACAAGGTATTATTATTTCTAAAGTTTCTGCACTGGCCACAGTAGCCTCGATTAAAAGTTCCATTGCTGAAACTTTTATGAAATTAATGATTAATTTTTAATAATATAATGTTGCAGTATATTATGCTACACTATAATATAATAATGCTATGATGTACTCATGAGTTCTATCATGATTTTTCAGGTTTAAGATAAAATATTGAAGGAGTGTGAAATTAGATATTTTCATCTTAGAAATGATTAATGTGAGGGACAGAAGAGTCAAGTAAGCTTCTCAAGGTTATAAGGCTAGTAGCAATATCAGAAGTTTAAGCAAATCATTCATGTCTGAATTTTATTCTCCAATTGTTGTCTCTCACAATGATGGTTCTTTGGCATGATCTACATTATCCCCAGCAGCAGCAGCAGCGGTAGCAGAAACAGGAGCCTCAGTGTTCATTAATGGCTGTTTTCAAGCATGGTTTTCAGCACTTCACATACTTTATCTCATTATCAAAACTCAGAGAATATCATAATATTCTAATAAGTGTATGAAGCAAATTTACAACTGTGAAAAGATCACAGAAAGTTGGCTTAGTATATTCAGAAACATACAGTGTTGCAAATACTAGGGCTGAGACTGAATCCCTTGCTTAGTTTTTCCTATCCTCTTAAATCACCACAGATACTGGTGAGACAGAACATGAGCAGGAATCAAGCATATAGCCATGACTTGCAAATCAATGATGCTTGATACCCACTCTTAGTCAAAAAATGAAAGCGATTCCCAAAACTTTGTGCCTTGTCTTCAGTGTGCATGACGCACATATGAAGCTCCTCCTTATTATGTTGGCCTTTGGATGTGTTTGTTCTGTCTCATAATCCTCTTTGATTATTACTTCACAGGCTTTAATTGTCCATGTTAATATGTCCTGGATAGTATGCTCTCAGACTGTTTGCTGTCTCACAACTAAATTTATAACACAAATGTAACATATAGAATTCAATCTACGTGAAACAAATACTTCTAACTGGTATTGTCCTAGATCATGGATGATAATAGATTCTTAACTTGTGGGTCCTTCCTCGAAAGTGTAAGCACACTCTCATCCCACTTACTCAAAAGAGTTAAGTCCTTTCTGGGAAGGAACACTAAGCTCCTTAAAGATTTTCTCATCCTGACTCATCATTGAGCTAGGTAAGCAATCTTATGTGATGCCTGTTTCAGATTCTCAACAGAGTTATTCTCTCTCTCTCCCTTCCTCCCTTCCTCCCCCCTCTCCTTTTCTATTTCCTCCTCTATTTTCTTCACTGTCTCCTTAATTTCTTTTTCTTTGCCTTCGTTTCTACTTTTCTACTTCTGGTGGTAATAATCACAGATGTGTTCATTAAAGCCACTGCTTTTATCCCTGAGTTTGGGAAAGAATAGTGTTTTGGAGGAGATGACAGAAAAAAAATAATAACTGGAGCAAACACAAGAGACTTAACTATTTAGACTTGTGGTATTATCTCCTAGTAGTATAGAATCAGTATATCACCTATAGTTACTTTGTCCTGCAGAAAATATTATAATCTATTTGTGCAAGATGCTAGAGCTCCTGTTACCAGCGAGTTCAAAGACCCAGTAAGATATTATGGTGTTTCGGGCAAGGATATGGGCATCAGTTTAAGTGAAAGAAAGACAAAAATAATTACAATTTGGTTTCAACTAATGGTTAAAATAGAGAGATTATAGAATATCACAAAATTATAAATTAAAGCTGTTAATTTTTCCAGTGGTCAGAATGGCAGAGATACCTCAGGATCCTTTACAGATAGAGGGAAAAATCTGTTATAAAATTCAGAAGACTCGTAGGCATCCACCAACTGAATGATAGTGTGAAGGCAGTGGATTGTTTTCAGTTGCAGTTCAGGTTAAATGAAAATTCAATTTACATTGAATGTTTATTTTTCAGTAATATTTATTGAATGACAATTTATCCTTTAAATGTTGATGGACAAATCACTGTTTCTGCAGGCCATTTTCCACCTTTCGGTCGACTCAACTTGCGAAAGTGGATTTCTCAGAACATTCAAGTTTGAGTACCCTCAAAAAAAAGTATATTGTGAATACTGTTAATCACTGGAGTGCATGTTCACTGAAAATCCTGACATAATAATAGCAGGTTACACACCACAGGCATTATTGCTTAATGGTTGTATAATCAATCTTATCTATCAATCTACAAAAATAATGAAGGGTTTATCAAGTCAAATCTACCTAGCCTCTCCCCACTAATTATCTGTTTCTTACAAAATGGATGAGAGGTAGATTCACCCAGGAGATCAACTACAACTGGGTGGCAAGTGTTTTAACTCTCAAGGGATACATAATCCGAATGAAGTGGAAATGACAGAGAAAAATATATGCCCACAATTTGACGTAACTCGCAGGTTCCATTTACAAGTTTGTATTAGTGAATTCACTCATTCAGTTCCTATCTTGCATCTCATAATTCTACAGAGGATCCTTAAATGGCAACAAAGCAACTAACTAAACCGTGGATTTTAAAGTGTTTTAGAAAAGGATTACATTCCGGGAAAGAACATATAGAAGAGTTATAGTAACTTGGAGTAACATACAGAGAATGCATGCTTTAATGACAGGAATAGATCTGATTGAGACATGAGGGGGCTCAGTACTTTCGTCCCTGGAGAGGTATGTCTATGATAAACATTTTCTCAACAGAGGAAAGTATCAGAATAAAGATAAAGACACTGAGATTGAAGAGGATGCCTGTCTTACAAGGAAGTGGCAAGAATGCCCTTGTGACTGGAGCAGAAAAGAATAGGAATATAACTTAGTAGATGATGTCAATGAACAAAATGTCAGAAAGGCATAGCATGCAGGTCTTGTGGACAATGAACAGCCTTCCAGTTTCATTCTGATTGATAGGGGGCTCCTGTGTGGGGCTTGAACTTGACTCCATTTGTCTGGCTGATGTTTGGAAATGAGGGTAGAAAGTAGGACAGTGAAGAAGCTGGTCATCCAATTAACAGAGAGTTGTAGTTTACAGCTAAAACATGCCATGTACTATAATGTGAATGTCAACAGTGGACATAACAAGAAATATTTAGATTCTAGATTCACTGTAAAGGTAAAGCCACGAACTTTGTAAATGTGTAAGCACTTCCAGCACTCTGTGATACCCAAAGAACCCAGAAGCTCAAGGACAGTTCTCTTCAGAAAGTCCCAGACACAAGAGAACCATCAGAAGTAAAGCAAGCATCAATAGTGAGATACGATCTGAAGGAGAATGGTGGAGTATTGATAGCATCTACAGCAAACATAATGCCAGTTTGCTAGTTCTGAGAGCAGAGCATTCAGGAACGAAGAGGTGCTTTCTGTAGAACATCCAAACTTTTGAATGCATTTGAACAAAAACTTGAGGAAGAATTAACTCATGAAGGAGAGAATAGGGAAAGTAGCTTGAGCAAAAGAGCCCTCAAAGCCCACCTCCAGAGTGATGCACTTCCTCTAACAAGGCTACACCTACTCCAATAAAGCCACATCCCTAATAGTGCCACTCCCTATGAGCTTATGGGGCAATTGCATTCAAACTTAGAGGCATATAACCACACAGGTGGTTCTCACCGGTAATCAAATTAGTGGTGGATATCCTACAACTGCAAGGTAAGTTTCTCTGTTCTGAATAGCTGTCTCAATATCATTAATTCTCTCCCTGTCTCTCTCCCCCTCCCCCTCCCATCCCTATCCTCTGCTTCTCCCCCCTCCATCTTACATTCCCTCCCTTTTCCACATGTCCTCAGGTGCTCTGGAGCCTGGCATGAAGTAGAAGAACCTCCTAACAACACTTTCTGTGTTATCAATTAACCATGCCCTAGGGAGTATGACTCAGCGGTATTATCTATACAAAGAAGAGGAAAGTGACAGATTGAGACATTATCTGATTCAAAGCATCCAGGACCATAAGTGATGTAGTCCAAATGAACCTGTAAATCAGCTTGACACATCATGTTGAGGTCTTTCAAACTAGACATGCCTTTGGCATATTTATTTTATAGATTAATCCTATACTTCCTCTGTTCCTCCCAAGTTTATCTTTCCTTCTGCAAGACATGGATGCTTCCACTTTAGTGTAGATAGGGCAATGGCACAATTTTCCAACATCACTGTATCTGGATAATTCTGGGGGGATACATAGATAATAGTTAATATGAGCCTTTAGTTTACATTATCCTAGATAGTTAAGGTCATTCAAGATTATACTGGAGAGTGAACTGATGGACCTAGTGACACGTTACTGTCAAAAACATGATAGGAATGATGGTACTATTAACTATGTCTGAAATAATCTTTTAGATTGGTTTAGCAAAATATCAAATGAGACCAAAGGCTTAGAAAAGTCCCTGAGGCCGCCCAAGAAAATGTCCCATCTGCTTACTGATGCCTGAAATTGCACAGGAAAAAGAAAGTCATTTCTTAGCCCAAAGCATTTGATTCCTGTTAACATGCAAATCTCTTGAGTGTGACAAGGCTCTTAAGTTGCTGTAACTTAGGGAAAAAAAGTTCCCAAAACTTTATTTAATATATATATATATATATATATATATATATATTATATATAGTGAGCTACTTCTTTGTTTAATATAACTTTTAATACAACCCAATCACAATTTCCCCTCCCTCCATTTCTCCAAGCCCCCACCCAACTTCTCCCAGTTGACCACCACATTCTTTCTTCTCCAGATCCAATCATCCTCCATTTCACTCATGGGATCCTGGTGAAAATACAGAACACTGTTACAGAATGGGTGGAGATATGAGGGATAAGAAAGGGGAATACAGTGAATGAGGAGAATACATGTCACAGACAGAATACAAAGGGTTTTGTGGGTCTGACAGTTGACATCCCACAGAATGTACTTCTCTTACCAATCTATGCCATGCACCAGGTGCTCTAGAACTTCTTTGTAAGGACATCTCTACAAATATACCTCTGTGGGGATACAGGGCACTCTTCTAATCCCTTATACAGGTTGTGCTATATTTTCACAAATGTAGAATATGATGCACAAAAATTACCCAAGACCATCATATTTATTTATTTCACAGTTTCCAGCATAGTTGTAGAAACTTAATAGTTTTCATTAAAAATAGCAAATATTTTGATATTGTACATTTTAAATAGTATTATCTAATATTCACCAGGTTTAATTTTACTTAAATGCAGTCATGTTTATATACTTTATGCTTCTCCGTCATTCTAGGTAAACTTCAGAAAAATCAAGAGAATTAATTCAGGAAGCAACAACAACAAAAATACTTGCCAATCCTTGTTATCATGTAATTTTCTCAAAACAAAAGAAATGCTTGAGCTAAGTGTAGTGGTTCATACTATACCTCCAGATCTTTGGAGTCTGAAGCCAAAAGTTCCAAGCCAGTTTAGTTCCATAGCAAAGCCCTGGTGGCAGCTAGCCAGGCCACAAGAGGCCCTAAAAGCCCCACGAACAGGCGAGCCCCACGTTGGGAGCCAGGTGTAGCAAAATTAGGTGGGTACAATAAATAACTAAGCCAGCTCAGGAAGAACAAGTATTTTTAATTGGTTAAAAAGGGGAAACTCACGCTGCAAGAGTGGGAGGTCAGATGTCCTATCCATCTGGGGAGCACCACATGGAGAGAGAGAGAGCACCTGTGTTCTCTCGCTTTTTCTACCTGGGGGTCCAGGTAGCCACACCCTAACTAGATGTGATTGGTTGATAGTTTCCCCACCAAAGCCCTGCCCACCCTCCTCCAAACACAAAAGTAGCTGTGTCATTTCTAGCTAAGTTATGTTCATAGCAGCATTATTTGTAATAGCCAGATCATGCAAAACAACATAGATGACTATCAGCTGGAGAATGGATAATGAAAATATGGTGCATTTACACAATGGATTACTACTCAGTGGGAAAAAACTAATGACATCTTGACATTTTTAGGCAAAAGGATGGATCTAGAAAAAAAAACATATCGGGTGAGGCAACCCAGACCCAGAAAGACAAATATAATATGTACTCACTCACAAGTGACTTTTAGACATCAAACAAAGAAAACCCAGCCTACAATACACAACCCCAGAAAACCTAGACAACAAAGAGGACCCTAAGAGAGCCATACATGGATCTAAATAGGAAGGAAAAAAAGGCAAGATCTCCTGAGTAAACTGGAAGTATGGGGATCACTGGAGACAGTAGAAGGGGAGGGGAGAGGAAGAGAGGAGGATCAGAGAAAAATGTATAGCACAATAAAAATATTAAAAAAGAAAAAAGAATATAACTAAACTGGTACACTGTCAAGTACTTTTAATGACTTAAGTTGGTAACAAAGTTAAGCCCATCTGAGTTCTAAGATATGGAATATTTTCAGTTTATTGGTTTTATTTAAAAAGAAGAAACTGAAACAAAGTTATTGAAAAATTCACAGATAGTAATGTGATGCAAAAATTGCACTGTCTCATAATTCCATGTATGGTGCACACTTTACAATAGTAATCTACACTAATAAACATGTTAAAGATATGTAGTGTTTTCGAATTGCAGCCTATATATTTAACACTTGTGAAACTCAGGAAGGAGCTAGGGAAAACTTCTAGCTGAGATAAAGAAGAATAATGATTGAATGCTCCAATTTGCATTGATTACTCAGGAAATTGGGGTCCAAAGAGGTCAAGTAGTCAAGTGTTATACAACTAATCAATAGGGAAGTTGAAACTAGCACTATTAAATGCTGTTTGATCAGCACAACAGAGTGAATTCCTCAGAAGCAAACTATGCACAGAGCGATGGACCAGCCTACATGTGGAGAATCCAGGAAGAGGAAGTTCCTCGAATGGCAGGAAGCCTTAGAGGTAGTTGGTATAGAAATATTATTCATGAAGTCATGGGTAGTTATAATGAGAAATATCCTCTGATATTATGAAATGCCATTGTTTCTATTTCAAATACAGTGGTTAAATATGACCAAAATAAGAGTAAGAAAATAAGAGTAAGTAAAAAAATAAGAGTAAGCAAAAGCATTCAGCTGCCAATTTTTTATGTTAATAAAACTTGGCAACTTGGTCTCTCATGGCAAACATAAACTCAAAATTGTTTCTACTGTGACTACTGCCTCTTCTTTAGGTATTTGAGCAGATTTCCCTCTCCCTAATAAAACGGCAGCAAAAAAGCAGCCAATAATACACTATTTGATTAATATCAGAATAAAGTCACAATATCCTTTGCCTAGTTGCTAGTGCTAAGCAGAATGCATACATTTCTATATGTAGATTTCTATATATGCATTCAGTGAAAAGATGACAAAAGTGACCATATGGACAAGAGAGATTCAGCCCTGACCCTTACTGGAGGAAAAAAAATGTATGTAGTTGAGAATAAATAAAGAATAAGACAGGAAGATGAAAAAAAAGAAGATATTGACATAGACAACAATTGTGGACACAACTGACAAAATAGTCTACAAACTTCACCAGGAAGAGTCTACACTGAAAGAAGTTGCCCACTTATTTATTTTACCATGAATGAATCAAGTGTTTTCTGGTGAATGACAGATGTAAAGGTTGTCATTCATGGGGTGACAGAATGAATGATGATGTGTCATAAGAGAAGCAACATGATAGATCAACTGTTAACTTAGTAACTGAAATAATCTGGATTAAAAATTTGCCTATTCTCTTTACTAACTGCAGAGCCTTAAGATTTTCAAATATGAAGCTCCCAATAAGTTGTGGTATCTTAAATTTAAGTGTAGTCCTTCAGTCTAAGATTACTGCGGGGATTGAAAGGAATGGTGTACACAGAGAACACAGACAATAGCTACATATAGTGAAAACTGAAACACTTCCATCCTGTTTTCATTTTGCTCACAAGGATTATTTGTTAGTGTAAGGCAACATAACTAACATGGACCCAAATAAAGATATTGACCAGAAATGGAAATCTAATCAGCTGACCTTATATGCACTGTGCTTCCTCTCAATTATTTCCAGCTCACTAAAGAATGTTGACCCACTGCAGTGAATGTATTTCTAGGAAGGTAAACTCTTTGGGAGCATTATTTTATTGCTCCAAAGGGGATGACACAAAGACTAACCAGAAATGCTCTGACTAAAATGAGGAATATGAGACTCTCTCATAATTGTCTTAATGTTGCTATACTACAACAGGAAAAAAAATCTGTGCTTATTCACTAATGAATACAGTACTATAGACACATTCTAGGGACAAAATTAAGGACTGAGTAACTAAAACTGCAGTGTTGAACAGGTGGGGCAGGACTCTGTTCATGTCTCCCCCAGAGTCTTCCTGTCTGCCTTGGTTAGGCTTTATTGCAGTGATGGAATGCCATGACCTAAGGAACTTAGAAAGGAAACAGTTTATTTGCTTTATGTTTCCACATCACAGTCCTGAACCAATGGAGGTCAAAACAAAACTCAAGACAGGAACCCAGAGACATGAACTGAAGCAGAAGCCATGAAGGAATGCTGCTTACTGGCTTGCTCGTCCATGGCTTCTTCAGCCTGCTTTCTTCTATAAACCAGGACCACCTTCCACGGGTGGCACTACCCACAGTGTTCTGAACCCTCCCATGTCAATCATTAATTAAGAAAATGTTCAACTGACTGGCCCACAGGCCAGTCTGGTCAGGTTACCTCTTTCCAAATGACTCTAGAACAATCATGTTGAGTTGAAAAAGTCTCTATCACAGATATAATTGGTAGAGCATCAGTCAATGAGGAAAAGGATAGATCTTAGAAAAAAAGACACTTCTTTAGAGAGAGCCCTGAGTGAAAATGTGATCCCTCCTTCAAAATTTAGTATCTGAATTGTTCTATGTGTGCTGTTGAAAGTGATGAACAGCTCAAATAAAATCAATCTCTTAGTCATGATAGGACAACACTGAACTTAGGCACTGATGTATCTATGTTTTTCATTAATGTTATTGCTTCTTGATATGGAAAATAAAACATTAATTCTGTAGAGATTTCTTTAGAAAAGCATATTAGACAAAATGCTGTAATCTTACATTCTCAACCCAGGAACAAATTGAAATATGGTTACTTCTCCATTCTATAGTATAGCAATTAAAATAACTAACTATAATTTGAAGTTTATGAACTTATAAATGCCACATATATCAGTCCATGTGGGGCAAAGGCAGGGCTAAAGAAACCCAATGGTACACTAAGTAAATTTTGGTGAATGGTATACTTACAGATTCTTTTAACACACATAGGAAGCAGCCAGGAACTTTTTTCTGTATCATTGAGAGTTAGAGAAAGTTATCAGCACATGGAATGTGATCAGCCACTCTTCAGGCCTGACTCATTTTTGCTTTAGCAACAAGTCCTTGAACTATGAAAATTCTTTAAGGCAGTCAGTTTTATTTTTCTCTCTCAAAACCAATTCAAAAATGAATCGGCTGGAGGCACAGATGTAAAAGATTCAGACTCCGAAGTGAATCCAAATAATATTACAGTAATCACTTTCATTTTGTTCAACCTGGCTGACCGCTTTTGATGACTTCATGCTTCTCCCTTAAACATATGATCCATGATGGTACTAATTCATTAATTATGAGAGTCGATAGTTGTTTCCGCAAAACCAAATTACACCAGTGCCTTGAATTTTTACTTTTGTGTACTCTGGTGAAGACTGGTAACAGAGTCCAGCTTGACTCTGTCTGTAACTCCAGATGCATCTTCATCCTTTCCTTTCCAATACCGTTGGCTTCTGTCTCTGCCCAGGAACTTGGGAGTTTCCAAACATGCCGTCTTCTCTTGGCTCCCTGTCATGAACCTCTGCCACTGCTGGGACTTCTCACACATAATAGCTGCTTTCCCCTCTGTGATCAATCCCTACTAGTCTTTTAGAGTTCTCCCAAAATCCATTTCCAGGGAGATCTTTGACAAAATAAAAGTTTGTTTTCTGCCATAGTTTTGTCATAAATCATAACACTCACTAGTTACTTACTATTTTTTCTGCCCTTGACTATAAGGGCATAACACTCACTAGTTACTTACTGTTTTTTTTTTCTGCCCTTGACTATAAATCATTGCATCAATGTAGCTCTATTGACTATTTTGAGTGTTAATGAAAAGCAGGAGACATTGAATCTGAGGATAAGTTCAGGTATATTTTTATAATCCATAATATATCAAAATATAATTAATAGGCTCTAAGCCCTTGGAGACACCCACCAGTTCTACTAGTCAGCTTATAAAATGCATAAATATTGGATAGGTTAAAATCACTTATTTTAGATATAGTATCATTACTAAAAAATGTACAAAAAAAGTCATTTACCAGACTCTTTGACTACTTCTCAATATTACATTTGACTCTTTCCTTTAGTAAATATACTTCTGCAAATCTTTATAAAAGACATGGCTATGATTTTTGACATTGTATCAGCTTCATGAAAATTTTCTTGAACCAAAATACATAAGAGATCTTCATAAATAGAATAAAAAAACTTGTATCATACTATTATGTAATTATTATTATTCATGCATCATCAGTCCACTTTTTAACACACTTTAAATGTACTGCACTAAGGCTGTAGAAATGAACATGAGAGTAAGAAATCAGTCTTTTCATCGTGGAGTTTGTGCATTAAAGTTTATATAGAATACTGTGCAGAATATAATGAAAAGATATTAAACTCAGCTAGGAAATACTCTCAATTTGCCGGGCAAGTCTATTAATGAGTAGAAACTGGAAGGAACCAAGGCAAGGAAACTACCCACAGAGATAGTCTGGTAATTTCACTGGGGCAAGAACTATCATATTCATTGATCCAAAAGGCTCCAAATGTGATGGGTAGATTTCTGGGCAATAACCAGTACTAGGATTCATTGAGATGAAAAGGGCAGTCGCCTGGGAAGATGGCTCAGTGGTTACGTGTACTTGCTACTCAGTACACCTGCTTGGTTCCCAGCTCCCAAATGAGGAAGCTCACACCCACCTATACCTCTTCAGGTCAAAGGATCCAAAACTGTCTTCTGGTTTCCAAGCACACATGGCATACAATCACAAGACATAAGCAGGCATCCACACAAATAAAAGAAATAAATAAATTAGTGAAAAGTGTTCCTTGTGGGGTATGTAAGAAGTGCTAACAAGCATAGTCTCTGTGTGTCTACCAATTTACCTTTAGGAGATATCCAAATGTAGATATATATTGTAAAGTGATATGCAAATCTTGAGATTGATAGTTGGAAACCAGCAATTTGAAGCCATTCATGTTAATAAATCCCTAGGAATCTGTAGTGGAATCTTTTGATGTCCTGAATGTTTTTTATAATTGGTTCATATTAATATTCACTAGTATTTGTTTGATAAATGCGTCATATGGCAGCTGCTGTTACAGTATCACACAAAACAATCTATCCACTCTAAAATATGCCCATGCATCAATTATTCAATACAAATAACCCCCAGCTTGGCAATTGTGGGTAGGTTTGCCTTCAGTACAGTATTGCATTTTCCTGAATTTTATACAAGTAGAATTATGCAAGCATTTTTTACAGACTGACTTTTCTTACTTAACAATAAACCTTTAGAATCCATGCATGACTTTGCATGTTTTCAAAGGTCATTTGTTTTCATTCAACTAAAACGTCATTATTTGCAGGCACTTCAGCTAGCTTACCTATTCATTTATCAAAGTACTTCCTTGTTGCTTTTAGTTTGAGGTAATTATTAATAAAGCTGCTACAAATACCTGCATTTAAATCATCATAGTAAATGCACAGGACCAGACTGCTGAATTTTATCTTAATACTGGCTAGCTTCATTAAAAATTGCCAAAATCTCTTCCAACATAGTTATGTCCTTTCATGGTACCACCAGCAATGAACACAGCCTCTGTTGTTCTAGCCAGAAATTGGCATTATCTATTAGAGAGGAAAAGGGAGCTAAAAGCAGGGTCTCACGGGGTCTGTTTGCTGTGATGATATGCCCTGTCTCTTGTAAATGACACTACCCATCACTCCATGTGCTTCTTTGACATCTGTATACTTTCTCTGATGAGGTGCCTCAGATCTCTTGTCCATCTTTTACAATAGGTTAGTGGTTGCCTTAAAGCATTTCAAAAGTTCTTTAGATACCGTGTCTGGTGTGGTTTTAATAAAGACTTTTTTAACAGTTTGTGACATAAGTCACAGGATTTCTTTGGAAAAATCTGTGACTCATTTTGGTTTGAATTTTGGGACTATAAGAATCATATCTAGGTTCTTCTACTTATATGTAAATATCTAATTCTTCTAGAAGTATATATCAAATATATTCTCTCTCTAGTGAGCTCTTTTTACCTCTTGATCAAATATTACATGGCTAAATTTTTGGAGACTATGGGTATTCTGCTCTACTGATTCAAGTGTGTTCTTCCACTAGTATATCATTGTATACCTTTATAATAAATCTTTACAACAAGGGAGGTAGATTTCAGGTAATTACTCCTGAAATTATAGTAACTATGCTTGGTCCTTTGACTTTCACCATTAATTTAAAGCAAGTTAATGTGTATCTAAACTACCTTGTTAGTTTACTAAATATATAGTTCAACATATGGTGTGTATATATACATACATAATATATAGTTCAACACATACCTACATATATAAATATATAGTTCAACATATAAATAAATATATATAATGTGTATATATACATATATATATATATACATATGTATAGTCCTAAATATAACCTGCTAATTATATAAATGCTTCCAGGAATGACCATTTGGTATTGGTTAACTATTTTATGTGTTCTTTCCTGGGAAAGATTGTTTCTCCTGTTATCAGCATTCCTTAGTTACCTTTAATGCTTAGTGTAAGGTTGAAGACTTAGGGATTTTCTAAGTTCACTTTGGAGTATTTGTGATGTAATCCTTGTGCCACTCATAGTTATGCACTCTTGTTGCTGCGACTTTATGGGGTAGCTTCTGACATTACTAGGAGATACAAGCTCATAGCAAATTCCCGGACCCTCTGGCACTTACAGCACTTCTTCTGCAATTTCCCCTGAGTGACAGGTATGGGACTGTACATTTCAATACATTTTTTCTTGTCCTAGTGCATTACTATGTACTTCTGCTGTAAAGTTGTTTAGGAGTGGTGACAGTACTTTTTTGTGAATTTATGGAAGAAGTTGTCTCACTATCAAGCATGAAGTTATCCATAAAGTTATTTTAAACATATTATTTAAGCAGAGAAAATTCTACTCTTTTCATGTTTACTTAATTTTATCATAAACTATTATTTTCTGTGGTGTAGGAGTTCCTTTGTTAGTGTGTTGCTTTCATTGGTTAATGAATAAAGAAACTGCCTTGGCCTGGTTGATAGGGTGGAACTTAGGTAGGCAGAGAAAACAGAACTGAATGCTGAGAGGAAGAAGGAACTGGCAGAGTCAGAGAGAAGCCATGGATCCTCTACCTGAGATGGACACTGGTTAGAATCTCTGGTAAGCCACTGGCATGTGGCGATACACAGATTAATGGAGATGGGTTAAACTAATATGTAAGAGTTAACCAATAAGAAGTTAGACCTAATGGCCAAGCAGTGTCTTAATTAATACAGTTTCTGTGTGGTTATTTCGGGTGTAAGTTAGCCGGGTGGCCAGGACAAACAAGGGGCTTCCTCTCCTTGTAACAATTCTGGATACTGTTAAGTAGATTTTGAGCTGCAATTGACATAATTTTTTCTTCTTTAACCTCTTGATACAGTGTGGATGCCATAGCTGCTTGGAATATTTATGCTACTTGCTGTACTTTGAAATTTCTGGATCTATGGTTTATTGTTTACCAATAATTTTGAAACACTCTTGGCTATTAATACTAAAGTATGTTGGTGGATTTTTCTGTACCAGCATCTAGCTCCGAAATAACCACACAAAGACTTATTAATTATACATTCTTGACCAATAGCTTAGGCTTTTTACTAACTCATACAACTTAAATTAACCCATATTTCTTATCTATGTTCTACAACATGCCTCAGTACCTTTTCTCAACATGGCATGTTCATCTTGCTTCTCCCCATGTCTCCTTGCTATTTTGCCCTTCTTCATTCCAGCACTCTCTCCCTGTATGCAATTCCCATGTAACCTGTAGTATGAGGTGAGCCAGCCATGTCCCACCGCCTGGCTAACTTAACCTCCAAAATAACCGCAGAGAAATTGTATTACTTAAATTACTGCCTGGCCCATTATATCTAGCCTCTTCTTGGCCAACTCTCATATCTTGATCTAACCCATTTCTATTATTCTGTGTTCACCACAAGGTCGTGGCTTACAGGAAAGATCCTAACCAGTGTCAATCTCAGACAGGAGTTTCATGGCATCTGCCACACTGCCTTCTTCCTCCCAGAATTCCTTCTGTCTACTCCTTCTACCATATTTCTGCCCTACCACACTTTGACACTTTGTTTTTTTCAATGGGTCCAAAAAAGCCCCTGCATTTGTATATGGAATATATTTTTAATTTGTTGATAATGTAATGCATGCAAACAATGTATTTGCTATCTCACTTTAGGAAGTTTTGAATTTACAATCTTAGCTCCTAATCTTTGCAACTATTATCTTTCTCTTTTATTTGGAGATTCTAATAGCTTCATCACATCGTTTCTTCACTTCACCTTTTATTTCCTCTACAAAATTCCCACAGCATTATTGTAACTATTTCCAATTAAGTCATCAATAATCAGTTTTGTCACAAATATTTATACTTTGAGTAGTTATCTGCCTGGTTATCTCTCTGACCAGCCATGTATGGTCATTGATTCTATGATATTTCCCTCCTTTACCTTCTACAGTATTTCATTCTGCTCTTCTGCTCCTATTTTTTGCAATTATTCATGAGTCATTTATCCAAAAGATCCTACTTTATTTTTGCTTTAAATTGGGAAGATTAAGGGGTCAGTATCATTACTGCCATGTTCTCTTATTTTGTATGAACTAAGGAAATGTTATCTACTGCAAAATGTCGTTAGCATGGCTCTCTTCTTTCTAAAATTCTATCCAATTTCTTGTTGATCATGCCATTGGCCTTTCTTATGGACAAGGCAAAATGTTTATTTCCAAGACTAAGATGATAGTGCAATCAATAAAATGTTTGGCTGGCAAGAATGAGACCCTCAATTCAATCCTCAACCCAGATAGAAAGGAGAGAAGGAAGGAAGAAAGGAAGGAGGGAGGGAGGGAGGAAGGAAGGAAGGAAGGAAGGAAGGAAGGAAGGAAGGAAGGATGGATGGAAGGAAGCAAGGAAGCCAGGAAGGAAGAAAGGATGATCTAAGTAGCGTAGTCTGTACCATAATACTAGTGCTGAGGAGGTAGGGAGTGCTAGCTTTGGAGAGCTTGCTGACCAGCTAGCCTAGCCAACCTGGAAACTACTAAGCCACTAAGAGACTCTGTCTCAAATAAAATAAAATAAATGGATCATGCCTGAAGAACAACACCAGAGGCTAATTTCTGATTTCTTCACATGCATGCATATATGTGCATGCTGTTATACAAGCAGGGCAATTGCGAGACATCTCTCTTCTTAGCTCCGCCTGTCCTTGAACTCACTATATAGAACAGGCTGGCCTCTAACACACAGATATCTGCCTGCCTCTACATTCTAAATGCTTGGATTAAAGGGGTATGCCACTGTGGCCAGCTTTCCAATACTCTTTTTTAACTGTCCCTTTCTTGTCTGTTTCTTTTCTCTGATGTATTTTTCTATTTGTTTTCCCAAGAAATTCCATGTAGTATTTTATCCTACCTGTAAAAGCCAACACATAAAACCTAACTAAATTCAATTCTGTGAATAGTTTTAAATCTGGTCTTCATATTTCTGATTGTGAATCTAACCTTAGCAGTTGAGCCATCTGTTCAGCTTCTTTTAAAAAAAAAAATTCTCACTTTATTGATTTTTTTCCTTACATAATAAATCCTGACTATGGTTTTCCATCTTACTACTCCTACCAGTTCCACCCTACATCACCTTCTATTCACCCAGGAATCCCATAATATATATCCAAAGTCCCCGGTGCAGACTCATTCTGTGTATGCTGCCTCAGTCTCTGAGTTACTATATGCTTGGTCTGTTGATTTAGAGGGCCTTGTTTCTTGGTGTGTTCCATCCTCTCTAGCTCTTCACTCTTTCTACTTTTTTCTTTCTCAGACTCACTGAGCTGCTTTATCATTACAGTTTTGTTTGTTCATTTTTTTTTTAATTTTAGAGCCACAGTATTTGGTTTTATGCTAGGACCCTGTGCTATCTAAGTCTCAGGCTCTTGATCACCCACACAGTGTCAGGTGTGTGTTCTATTTTGTGGAGTGGGCCTTAAGTCAAGTAAGTTACTATCTGACTATTCTCACAAGCTTTGTG
Organism: Ondatra zibethicus; assembly: GCA_004026605.1. Taxonomy (NCBI): domain Eukaryota; kingdom Metazoa; phylum Chordata; class Mammalia; order Rodentia; family Cricetidae; genus Ondatra; species Ondatra zibethicus. Next base: position 212,533 of record PVIU01000385.1, read on the forward strand.
CCACCATTGCATTAGTATATCTTGCAAGCAGGACAGCCTTGCATTTTGCAGCCTTTGAAATAACAAATCTTGGCTTAATGCTCAGTGCTATATTTCTATAGTGCCTAATAGAACTAACATTCTGGTAGTTATTATTGTAGTAATTCTTGATAATTACTTTGTGATTCAAAAGTGAATCTGCTAAATGATGAATCCATATTACTATATCGTGTTGTTATTATCTGTTCACAGCTATCATTATCTGTCTAGTTACAAAATCTCTATAAACAGAGAGTCATTTATTTTTATAGGTAAGTAACGATGTTAAGAACAGGGTGTGATATAACTCATAAACTCCTGTTGAACCCATTGATCCTGTAATAGGAATTTTTCTAACTATACTTATGCAAAGAAGTATCTCAAGAGTGTGTATATTTTCAATATTTAATGACTTTATCGCTATGTTAATATATAACTAATAATATCAGGATTCACTAAATCATTTTCACAGAAAAGAAGTGTCTAGGGTATTTTCCCATGTTTGAAGACTAGGCTAGGAAGTGAGAGTGTTCAAGACTTGTATTAATTTTTTTTACATTTTTGTTTGTAATTTTGTGAATAGCATCACATATCTTATTCCATTAAATTATCATGGAATTCTTGGTACAACAGGAAACTATTTGTCCTATATATAAAACCACAACAGGAGAATATTTACCTTAAATGTTGTGCTGTAATTCAGTAAGAATTTCAGTAGCTCTGTAAGATTTATGTGCCTCTTATTTCTCAAGGAAATAAAGGCATCATACCTGAACATAATCAACAACCTGTGATAAAAAATTATGTGAATATAATGTATGTGATTTTAAAATAATAGCTGTCCTCCAAATTCTTAACAATATCCTATCCTTAATAAAAAAAATTGATCCCAAATACACTGTGAATTTTGTTTTTAAATTTAGTAGCTTAGTAGATGTAAGGTTTCTTGACAGCTGATGACAGTCTCTTCAAGGCAGAAATGACCTCTAAGGTCATCCCAAAGATGGCTGGTATTGGACTGAATTAATCGCCTTCTTTGGGAGCCAAACCCAGCACAGGACATACACTTTGTTGAAATCATGAACTATTTCAACCATGTTTTGAGGTTAAAATAGTGAGTCTCTGCAATAACAGTCAGAAGCAACCCGAAATTAAGAGGCGATTTTAAGAGGCAACTAATCCTGTGGTCAATATCTTCGCGTATGTGAGGAGTCAGAGAAAGGAAGAAGCTTCAGTGAACCCTAGAGATGATTGCAAATAAGGAGATGACGACTCAAGACCAGAAAGCTATAAACAGAGAAATTACAGATGGAGCTGGAGAGTGTAAGAGTTAAAAGAAATCAAGTGAATGAGATTTAATTTAGATAGACAAAGTACCTTTATAAGAAGAGTAATGCCAATGGGATTTATAAATCAAATGAATACCAATTAGAAACCAAATAGAAGACAAGAACAGCATAAAAGTGAGTTTTAATGTCAAAGGATTTGTACCTTGTTTTAAAGATTTTTACTTTGGACATCATTTCAGGATTTTTGAGTAAGAACATAGATAATTGTTGAAGTAGGTTTTTATTCAATTTTTTTTAGAGACAGGGTTTCTCTGTATAACAACCCTGGATGTCCTGGAACTCACTCTGTAGACTAGGCTGGCCATGAACTCACAGAGATCCACCTGCCTCTGCCTCTCACGTGCCGTGATTAAAGTGGTGTACCACCACACCTAATCAGGTTTTGTGTGTACATGTACAACATACAAATTTGAAATGAAGAGAATATTACTTACCCAATATATTCACTCAAGAGTTAGAATTTTTGGTTGTGAGCCTAGCCTTTAAGGCTGAGTGGTGGCACACACCCTTAATCCCAGCACTCAGGAGGCAGAGGCAGGTGGATCTCTGTACATTTCGAGTCCAGACTGGTCTACAGAATGAGTTCCAGTATAAGTAGGGCTGTTACACAGAGAAACCGTGTCTCAAAAAAAAGAAAGAAAAAAGAAAAGAAAGAATCAGAATTTTTCAGATTTATTCATTAAAAAATATACTAATTGGCCATTGTGGAGGAGCCAAGCATTTGATTAAGAACCGGGCACTGAAACATTGGTCGGGATATAGTCATGGCCCTTGGATATTTATAGAAACTTTTATTAAGTCAGATAATTTCAATATATAACTGTAAACATTAACTAAATTATATATGTATGCTACACGGTGTCAGAATTCGAAAGTTGGGACAATAGTGGTTACATATGTAAGTCTGACTCATCTGTATCAAATAAACCTTTCTAATAATTTTTAGACATGGTCTTAATTCCAAACTTCAGGAAAGGAAGAATTGTTTTAAAAAAGAACTAACAATAAACAATAAAACAAAAACTACAAATTAAACATAAGTAGTGATAGAAAGCTAGGACATAGTTTGCTGTAGAAACAAAGGACCTGAGTTTTATCCTCAGAAACAATGTAAAGATGCTGGGTATGGTGGTTCCTATTTACAATCCCCGCATAGGGAAGGCAGAGACCGGCTTCAGGCATCAGGCAATAAAGGACTGTGACCCATGAGAGACATGAATGAAAGCATATGACTGCTCCAGTCACTGTCTTTATGGAGAAGCACCCACTATGATCAGTATTCCCTTCTCCCTAATACAGGATTCATCATGATCATCACCACGGAATCCTGTAATGTTCACTCACCCCTTGGAGGTGAAGTCTCCAGTGTGGTTCACCAACTCAACCTTGCAGCCTAATGGAGTTACACTCTCCAGCTAAGTCACGTGCCACCCCCAAAGAGTAGTCTAAACTAACTTGGTAATTTTCCTGGTAGATGCTGCTCAACTGGTTTCTGTTCCAGGAAAGTGGATGCTTCCTATGGGAGTCTGAACTCACCCATCACTCCAGTTCACAGGATGCAAGCTTGCTCCTTAATCCAGAGGGGTGTGTAAGAAATGTCCTCGGTGAAGATTACTACCAGTGAGGGATTCAAGAGGCTTCACCCCTCCCCAAGGTGCTATTAGCAGTTAATGGTTGCAGTGGGGAGAGACATATTCTTCGGGGTGATGTCACATACTCCTATATATAACCTCTCACCCAGTCTCATGTAAAGCGCACTAGTGGAAACCATTTGATTACCATGAAAAGAAACACAAATGAAACACGTGAAGCAGAAGGAGAAGCAGTTGGGCAGAGGAGGTACATCAGCAGCAGGAAGAGGGAATAAGAGGGTTGTGCTGAGGTGGGTATGATCAACATACTTTATATGTATGTATGAACATGTCACGGTGAAACAAGTTAGGAAGCTTAAACAACGTATGCTAGCAAATACTTTAAAAAGCTAAGCTATGTCCTTGAGTATCATTTGGTCATGTTTCTCTAACTGTAAGGATTGGGGTGATAATTCCCACACTCTTCATTGCCAAAACTAAAAACAGGAGTCAGAAATTACCATCTTAAAAACATGCTTTGAGAAATAATCTAAAAATATAAAATACTTTGGAATTATTCTGGATATATATATATATATGCATTTATACAATACATATTGACTATTTACTACAGCATCTATTAAACTGCTTCAAAAAATGCAAATACCAAAATAATACAAGAAACATGGCATATTCTTACATCAGAAGATAATATTGTTTAGATTTTACTGCTCACAAATTTGAACTATTAGCTCAGCACAGTTTTAATGAAAATTCCAGGGGACTTTATTTCTTTTCTAAATTGACAAATAAATGCAAGTGACTTTAAAAAGCCACAGAGTTTTGAAAAACGAGACTATAGGAATAACAATCTAAATTCAAGACACATTCAAGCTTCCATAATTAATACATAGTTTTTGTGTCAAGAACAATTTTAAGATCTGGAAGATTATAGAAGATGGTCTAGAAATGGACAGTCACAAAGACAACTAAGTTTTGGCAGCCACATAAACAGATACGGTGAAGATATAATGCAGTCTTCCATTAAGTGATATGGGAAGCATTGAATATCAATGTATAAAAGAGAACCTTTGATCTGTGTATTTCACTAGATATGAAAATTAACTTTAAGGAGTTACGGAAAAACATAGTTTTTACTAAATATAAAATCATAAACTCAATGCCTCTCAGAAAAAAATCCTGTGACTTCGGCTTAAGCAAAGCTATCTTAGATAAAACAACATACCTCAATAAAGAATAAAATGTTTAAAGGGGGTTCATCCCCTGCAAACTTGCTTTTTTTTAAGAAGGGCACTATGAAATGAATGAAGAGATACCCTTACAGATTAATAAAGTGTGCTTGAAAATTGTGTGTTTGATAAAGAAATTTTATGTAGTATATGTAAAGAATTACCTAACTCACTGATAGGAAGATAAGAATTCCTACAAACACTGGGTTACAATTGGACAAGTCATTTTCCTACCAAATACACATCGGGGGGTGGGGTTCTGCTTTGCTGATTAACTATAAGGGGGGAATCGACTGACTAGTTCCTATGTCTTTCCATATCACAATACATACTCATTTATAGCAGGTATTCTTTATCTTCCTTGAATAAGAATTTTAAATACTATTCATCATTTCTCTGACAGGACCTAAACAGTTGTCGAAAATTTCTTGATGAAATAAGGCAAAATGCATGTGTTTGGTGAGTGACACATTTTTCCTTGTCTTCTCTGTCCTTGGAGATCCAACTTTCACTTTTTGCATCAAAAACTATCTTTGTATTTAAGCTCCAAGGTTATTGTTCTCTCCCAAGTAACTATCGTCATCTTCATTTTAAAACCACTCAAAAGTCGAGTGATCTCTGCCAGCAGGCTAGAGTTACTTAATTCTGAGTTAAAGCACTCAGTGTTCCCCAAACACCTGCGTTAGCACTCATTCCAAACGCACACACACTGTGCAACACACTGCCAAGGACTTGCTACAACATCAGTTCTGAAACATTCCTGTAGAGATTCCAGTCCACTGTGTAATTCTTTGTTGATGGTAAACTTTGCATTTCAACTTTGCCACAACGTACATTCTGATGTTTCAAAAAACATTTAGGGAGCAATTGTGAAAACAGAAGAGCCTAGAGACAGTTTGTGACCCTGAATAAACAAGCTTCGCCTTGAACTGCGGATTTCACTGTCTCACGATGAAGGAGGCAGAGTGCAGCCTCACTTGGCTCATCAGTGAGTGTTTGTGCGCCTCAGTCTACACGGCGAAAACAAGGCAGGCACTTTTTCATTTAAATGGCACGTCTTTCAAAGGAAGTATGGAGGCTTCCTTTTTCTTTAATATCCGGAGAACAGCAAAGGGAGATTTGATTTGTAATGAATTTTTCTTTCTGTGTCTCATCTTATAATGAGGAAAATCTAAGAACTCCAGGGCTTTACAGCATGACCTTCAAGACAGTAGCACGCACGCACACACACACACACACACACACACACACACACACACACACAAGAGAGAAGGGGAGAGAGGGAGAGACAGAGACAGAAACAGACACACAGAGAGAGAAATGTAAACAGACATAGATTTTCTCGTGCTTTTAATCAAACTTAGGCCCAAATTATGTTTTGTGTGTGTGTGTGTGTATGTGTGTGTGTGTGTATGGTGTTGGTATTGCTGTGGTATTTGCTGGACTGAGCCACACTCATAGATTTGTAGAGGTAAGTACATAGCAACATGAAATCAATAGGAATTTTCTACGTCGTATATCGAAAAGTAAAACTACTACACAGCCTATTTCTTACAAGGCTTATCTGAGAAGAGTTAGCCGAATCTCTCTGTCATCAATGTCACAACTGAAAATCTCTCTATTACTGTAATTGCCTCCACAGATCTTTGCAACAAAAATATCCAGAAACCTAAGTATCATGTTTATCGAGTGAAAACCCACACGGACTGTGTTGCATTTGTTATTGTGTGCCGTCTTTTGAAGAAATTTACAGTTTTTCATTTGAACTTGCTCTATCACTAAAGTAGAGAAGTTTTCTTGTCACATATTTTCACCATAATAATGGTGGGTGATTCATAAAGACTCATCTGATAGATTGTTTTAATTCATGAAAATCTACACATAACTCGGGTAAGCTTTAAAAAATATAATAACAGAGTATATTTGTTTCTTCTAAGAAATGATTTCTAAAGACCTGCAGTTTAAGACTAGTCATATTAAAGACCCAGTCTCTATCTTGTTGCGTGTTGTACAGTTCTTAAAATAGAGGACAGCTTTGTGTCTTAGGTATTCCTGACATGGGCTGTGACTCCTCAAGGAGACATGTAGAATTGCTGTTTTCATTCTAAAGGATATACATTGATAATTTGTCAATATTATTAGAGCTAAGCCACTGGAGACTTTCTGGATATTGTTTCAGCTGGCCTACAAAGACTCTAAGACCAGTGACCATCGACTTAGTGACTCTTAATTAAAGTGGGCTAGAAGTGGGCTGTTCCTTAGTGAGCTAAAGTGAGAATGGTGTGATCTTTGCCCTCTGGCTTTAGACGCTCAGCCAGAAATACATATATTCAAAATCCAGGATGTCTTTAAGTATTTTGTTCTCATTGAATGGTTTTGGAGCACAGGGTGAATTTACTGGATAAAGGATTCCTATCTGTAACCTGTTTAAATATGCCTAGCTGAGGTAGGCATGACAACAACTATCAGCAATTTGCCCATTCTGATATAATTTCCTTTTTTTGTATTTTTTTCCATCATAGCCTCTCACCCTGCTCCCAAGCAATTCTCCAACACACCTGTACATCTTCTTAGCTCTTTATCTCTCAGTCAATGTGATGAACACACTCCCAGCATCTCCAGTGGACATAGTGTTTTATTGAAGGCTGGAAACATGACTCAGAGAAGATCTCACTCTTGTCTTCTAGGAACTCAGCTTAGAACTAAAGATTCAAGATAAAAATCATTAATAAAAGCCGAAGCATCAGGATATGTTCCAAGCTCAGATTGGCTTCTTGCTACCAGTGACCCAGTGGTCAGGGAACCATGATTGGCAAATAATTGTTAAGACTGCATCAGGAAAAGCAAGTCTTTCCTTGCTATTTAAGTTTGCTATCCTCCTCCATTCATTCCACAGCCAACACTAGAACTGATTATGTAACACAGTCAAATGACTGTGTCTTTGTGCACTGGGGGGGATGAAGAGTTGTTACCAGGTTTGCCTTGCAGTAGTGAGGATCTGATTTTGATGCCTGGAATGCTTTAAAGAGGATGACTGTGATGGTGCAATGAGAAATGGAGATGGATGGACTCTGGAACCTAGGCCTGCTCTACCTTGCAATTTCTAGGAGACCCAGATTCAAAAGAGGTGGACAGAATTCCAGATTATGACACCCACTGTTGTGCTCTAGTCTACACACACACACACACACACACACACACACACACACACACACACACACAAATTGTCCATTAATTTACTATGCACCTGACTTCTTATCAGAAATTTCTAACTGTCTTATACATTTTTGGTGCCATATTGTAACAACAAATATTTTATGGGTCAGTCACTAACCATATACTGGACACACACAAGATATTTAACAAAAGTAAGGGAAAAATGAAACTCTGTTTTGGTTGATATTCAAATATCTATCCCATATTCTTAGCCTTCTCTCTTTCAAAATATTTGTTCTAATTATCTTTGCAGAAAAGTATGTGCCTATTTACACACACATCACACATGCATGAGTGTGTTTAAAATATATATGCATAATTAAAGAAAGTTGGAGATTTGGGTATTTATATTGCAGTTCGCATATAATTCTATTGGAGACAAGCCCATTGGAAATGGAAGTGGGGTGCACGACTTTAGAATTATAGAGTGACCACAGGATGAGGGGCACAGTTCCAGGTTCTTCTTCGTTTTCTTCCTTATCAGTGGAGTTTTTCAATCAACCTAATCTAGCGGAACATTTCTCCTTGGTGACTGAGATATATGTGCAGGAGACAACTTTCCCTTCACCGAAAGAAATAGGTTTAACCCCTTTGCTTCTTGAGTTTTGCAATTTGGGAGAAAAAGTGAGTTTCCCATAAGGCATTTTCAGGAGGCAAGAGATGAAATCTGTGCGGAAAATCAAGAGAAGCGGTGAGAAATTGCATCACGTTATAAGTCCAACTACCTACAGATAATTTTCCTCCAGGACAAGACTGGAAATTTTACTATACAAAGGAATTTGCAAAGTCAGCAGCAATTGCTAACAGTCTTTCCTGCTGCCGACATCATTTTTCCCACCCCAATAATAAGGGATAGTTTGGACCCATTCCTACTTTTGTTGAATGCTGTCCAATTCTATCGTCGTTCTCCCGCTTTCTCTTCCCATTTGAGAGATGATTGTGTGGCTTGTAGAATATGATGAATCACTTCAACAAGAAATATGTGGCATCTGGTTAAGCTCCTCTCTAGCATATAAATTAAGCATGAATGACAACCAGGTCAAAAAAAAAACTGCCTTTGAAACGGGTCCCTGTGTGGCAGGTAAAAATCAAGTCTTTTTACTCTGTCGGCAGAAGGTCTTTCTCTAAGCTTTACTTCAGAAGAGCACATCATTTTGCCACCTCTCATAAAAACCATTAAAAGTAGAGATTGGGGAGAGGAAAACAGAAAGATGTGTTTAATAACTGTGCTGATGAGGGCTGTTAGGAGAAAACAGAGAGCATCAATAACCCTGAGAGACACCACCGAGAACCCTAAAAGAACTCACGGAAAGAAGCAGTAAGTCAAATATAGGTATGGAATTAATTTGTGACATAGTGGCATTTTGCCTTTTAAAAAAAATTCCCACTAGAAAAAGAAGAAATGAGAAGAGCTATTATTTTCCCTTTCTACATTAGGGGTTATTTTTCCAGATTGGAAGTTTTCCCTTTCCTTTTTTGTTTTGTTTTGTTTTTCTGAAAATCTATTTCATGAAAGAGGTCGCATCCACATTATCAAGATTTGAATTTTGGAAAATGATTTTGAAAATCATTCACTTTGCTAACTATTCTTTTCTGTGATCAGAGCAGTCGCCTCTGTATAGAAATGTAATTCCTGTCATGGGGAAGCCTGCCAAGGAGCAGAAACAGCTAGTAAGAGAAGATTCTCCAACATTCCACATGATGGCAGAAGATCTTTTTCTTATTTAGTAGTCAAAGCTCTATAGGTTTGTATTATTCTATTAAACATGGAAAGATTAGTGATCTTCCATATTCTCTAAGCTATTATAGAGTAAATTTTTCTCAGGACAAACCAGAAAGAACTATGTGTTTTCCTGTGTGAAAAACAAACAGCCTGAGTGTGTGTGAAGGGGGTGCATTTTCTAAATAATGGCGAGGTTTTGAAAAGTGCTGGTCAATGTCATATTTCAAATGCAATAACTTAAAGCCTGATTCTGAGTGTCAATGGTTATTTTTTTGCCTATTTATTGCTGCCAGTCACAGCATAACCTAGGAATGCACCAACTACTTACTACAAGCCCAATGTTAGATGGAGAAGATCTTCAGGAGCTGTTTTTGCTAGATCTTTCTTAGGTTTGCAGTGTGGTTCTTATCAACAAAAGCCTCAAAAAGATAGTTGCCTCTTGCTCCAAACCAGACTTTCAGCTAATCCAGACATCCTGTCAACTTTATAAAATGCTTGTACATCCTATTTTGTTTGGAATGAGAACAGAAGGACCCTAATGCTAAGGTTCTCTACAATTTATAGCCATATACCACACCTTCTTTATGCTTTTCCCTGCTCCTTTCATATTCTACTTGCTTTATTTCCTTTTTTTTATTTGTTTGCTTTTTTAAGGGACAAATATTGGGGAGATAAAGAGCCATGCTTATGGATTCACCAGTTCATAATCTTGCACAAACCTCCTCAAGTTCAAGTGTGGCCATTGCTCACATTTTGTGGTAATGAAGGCAGAGCTATACATGGTTCATTACAGGACACTCTTATGTTACAGAAGTAGGGTGCCCATTGCAATATGCTTTATTATTTTTGACAAAATTGCCTGACAGAAATTACTCTAGGAAAAAGATTGACTTTGTCTCTCAGTTTCAAGGAGATTTGGGTTCATCCTGGTAGGAAGAAATAGTGATGAGAGAGACAGCCCACGTCAGGACATTTGGGCACAACACTTCTTCATGCAGTCATGGACCAGGAAGCAATGAAAACCACATTAAGATCCAGAAACACTAGAACCTTCAAAAACCTTGACTTACTCATCAAGAAGTTCTACTTCCTAAAAGCTACACAACCTTCAAAAAAGCTCCATACGCTGCAAACCAAATATGCAAAGCAAGAGCCTATATAAAATTATTCTGTCCCCAAACTGTAACACACAAGTTCTTATGTATGATATTAACAACAAACTATTAAAAAAAACAAACCTTAGCCAATGATTTACATTGATGCCTTCATCTAACTATGAGAAGAAACAAGCCTAAGATAGTAATATTTTCATATTGCTTTTAGATCTCTACCCTGTATTCCTATGTCCATTATGACATTTAATTCTCAAACGTTCCTTATATTCTATTAGTTACATTTTGCAAACTATCTAACAGAACATAAGTCTTTATTTCTCTCTTTGTTTATAAAAGCACCAGAAAGGACAAAAAAAATAAAATAAAAATTCTAGTTCCTGTATCTAGAGTATCCGTCAAAGAGAATAAAATCTTGATTTGAAATAATATCATTTTAAAGATGCTTTTAATTTTATAGGGAGCTACTGACCAAGTTTGCCTTCAAAGATTTTCATAGTGGGGCTGAAGCTTTTCCCAGAGCCAGACTGCTGGGTAATGGCAATGCCGTGTTAGGGATGGCGGCTGAAGGGGCCGGAAGAACAGCAGCACTCCTCAAAGCGCAGGTCCAGCCTGAATACCACTCACAGCTGGCTGCGTGCTCTTGGTTCCCTGCCACGAGTCAAGGTGTAGATGGATTTTCCTTTGGGCTGCCATATCATACAAAAAAATGACGCAAAACTTTTTATTAATTATAAAAGCTTGTCCTACAGCTTAGGCCTGTCCCAGCAGCTCTAATAACTTAAATTAACCCATTTCTATTCACCTGCATGTTGACTCCTAGCTCTTATCTCCCCTCCTGTATGTATTCCTCCCTCTGTGTCTGGCTGGAGACAATGCCTTTCTTCTTCTCCAAGTCTTCCCTGTCCCCAGAAGTCCCATCTAACCTCTTCCTGCCTACCTAATGGCCAGTCAGCTCTTTATTAAGCTAATCACATTGAGACATCTATCTTCACACAGTGTGAAGGGTTATTCTGTAACATCAAGATGCACCAAGATGTTCAGCATTATTTTCCATGCACAGATTCTTTACTGCACAGAGATTTCATCTTACTGAATGTCTATCTTCTCACCAATCCCAATTTTAATCTCCCTGATGGGCACCAAAAGATGCAGTCAATCTTGGTGAGCTTCCCAGTGACAGGTGAGGATCCCTAAATGTAGTGGAAGAGGTAGTCATATCCAGCATCTCACCCATGAAAGAAAAACCCTTGGCATCATATTTTCTTCAATGCATATGTTACATTTCAAACAAGAAATAAAAATGACATTTTACTATAATAGAGTTTTGAATGGATAAGTGATGATTTCCAGTGTAAAACAGTAGTTTATTTGACACAACTGTTGTGCTTACTCTACTAAATATTATCTTGACAGAGCATCCATGTGACAAATTATTTGTAAATATAAGAATCAATGCTAATTTTAAGTTTAGAAAATCTGAGCATACTGACATTTCAAAAGAGACACATTTTCTCTATGTATGTATACAGTAGTATAAATATTTTAAAAATCCACTCAGTGTTTATGTTTTCATGTAAATAAGAAGGAATTCATACAATTCACTTTAATAACTGAAGCCTGACAGAGTGAAGCTACAGTTCATCAAATACTCAGAGTTTATTGATTAAATTAACTAAGGAAATCCCTTTTCTATTATTTTTTATAGAATCTTACAAGTCAAGGTTTTGCGCTTTGTTCCATCCACTCCAAGACCCAAGGAATATTGTAGAGAAATGTGTAAGAGCTGAAAGATAAGAAAGAGGGCTCAAAACACTACTTTCTAGGGTTACTGAACCATCGCAATCACTAACTCTCAAAGGATATGGATGATTGCACTGTTTCTACACTAGAATATACCAATCAACAGTGAGATGGGGGTGGAGAAAGTGATTCAGGGGTCCCTTTTCATCACTCATGGATTGATTCAGAGAAAGAGAAAATCATTGCCTACAGTTGTGTAGCCTTGGTGACTCCAAAGGGCTCCAGTGGATATTCCCAATCAATGGCCACAGAGTTGGCCCTGATTAACTAAATGTGTTCTCTGTGAAACCAGAACTCATGAGGAAAGGCACAGGTAGGAAGAAAGAGGGTAAACAAGTTTGGGAGGGCGAAAGGAAAGGAAGAGAGAGTATTCAGAATATGTTGTGCACATGTAAGAAATTGTAAAAAAAAAAAAAAAGAGTCCTAACAATAAAAAAATTTAAAATATACTCTAAATGGTCTATACTTTTAAAACTAGAGATTCTTAAAAGATTTAATTGCCAATATGACTAATATTTTATTTGAAGAAAATGTAGCCCAGGTTTCTCCAATGTATGATTCATTCTGATGAAGCAGAAGGGTAATGACAGAAGAGAGGTTGGAACTAAAATCCCTCAACTCCAGGCAAATTATTTTCTCACTTGATTATTCACAAGTCCATAACTTTGAGGCCACTTCCAAGCTGTCAAGTTGATACAATAGATTTATAGAACTTAGAAAAATGAATGGCAAGCCACGAAAAAACTAGGGGAGAAACTACTACAAAAATCAGTTCCCATCTGTCACTTTCGAACATAGCTTTAATTCTGCAACAATAATGCAAGAATTCTTTACAGAAATAAATTCTTAAGGAGATAATTGTAAGGCAGAAGGTTAAGGGAGGTCAGCTTACACATACACACACACACTCACACGTGTGTGTGTGTGTGTGTGTGTGTGTCACTGCTTTGATTAAAATAAAATAGAATAAATGTCAAACTAAAGACAAGAAATCAGAAAAGGAGTTGAATGCATTGATTTTTTTCTCAATATACTGCTTGCAATTAGGAAGTAAAATACATGTGTGGAATATATTTTATGGCAGACACACTTTCCATTATCATGACTAAAATTTACTACTGTTACTTATTTGACTTTGTATTTATTATTATTTCATGAATGTATGTGGGGATGATGCCTGCACTGAGTCCATGCTGATGTGGGACCTAGCTTTCAGGCTCTGTTCATTCTCAGCTTCTACCTTGTGAACTTTAGGGTCTCAAACTCAGGTCGCCAGGATGGGTGGCAGTCTTCTTGACCTGCTGAGCTATATTGCTGGCCCTGTGTCTGACACATTAGGATACAGTTGTAAGCAGATGGCTCCATGCCTTTTTACAAGCTTAATTAAGTAGTGAGAATCTCACATGAAGTCTCGATGGCTCATGCCTATAAGTGACTGGACAACATGGCAGCAGGATTTACATATCTACTTTAGAATACTTCCTGCTATATTTACTAAATCAACAATATCAATACAAGGTCTCCCTTTGAGAGACTCATTTTCACTTGTTTTAAGTAAGAATTTATAAACACATTATTATATATTTATATTTTATTTTATATATTTATTATGGAGAAGTAGATATTTATCCAATAAAAGGCATCATTAAATGCACCCTAATAATACTCTGCTATACTCACAGATTGGTGACATTTTCAACAATCATCTGAAAAGCTTCTTCCTTCAGCAAATAGGAACAAATACAGAGACCCACAGCCAGACAATGTGCAGAGAACGAGAGACCTTGTAACACTAAGCCCAAAATGGAATGCCTCCACCATATCCATCCCCCAGAGGAGGTGTTAAGATTTAAGAGCCAGGGTCATGGTGGACACCAAAGAAACAGGGCTTCTTAATCAACAGAATTGACACACATATGCACTCACAGAGTGCATGCACAGGGCCTGCACATGTCTGTACCAGATGGGGTCCTAGAGCTGAAAGGAGAAGTGGACACACACCCCTTCCCTAACTCAGAAGCTACCTCCAATTGATAACCATTTGAAAATGAAAATTTAGTTTTTGCTCAGGGAGTCTCACTGAGAAAACAAACTTCACTTTAGGGTAGGACACATGCACAACAGTATACAGTCAACACCGAGTGAGCTCAATGGCATCTTCGCAGGTTCTCTGTCTCAGAATGTGGTGTCAGGACACTTTTTAAACCTTACAAATAATTTGCATATAGTTTATAGTTTCTAGTTTAGTGTTTTTATGGGATGTGTATGTATACAAATGCGTCTCTGAGACTACATATGTTTCTAGTGTTTTTTTTTCGTTTGTTTTGCCCTATTCTGACTATTTTGTCTTATCTTTTTATATTGCATCTTATTATTATTCCTTAGATTCCTGTTTGTTTTCTAAGGTGAGACAAAAAAAAAAATGTGTGGATCCAGATGGGAGGGGAGGCAGGGAGGAACTGGGAGAAGTAAAGGGAGGGGAAACAGCAATCAGAAAATATTGTATGAAAAAAATACATTTTCAAACAAAGGTGAAGATATCAGAGATTTTAAAAAAAGTAGTTATTCCAAAATATTCATTATACCCTCCATTTTCTCATGTTTACTTCATCACATATTGGCTTTTTCATGAATGTATTCTCAGGATATACAGCAGCGCAGAAAAGAATCCTGTAAACCTGTGATCATTTAAACAATGTTTCCAGCATTACTGAATTGATGGTTAGAGGACTCGTTTGATTGCTTTTGGGGTTCTTTTAATAAAGGTACATGTTCTAAATATTTTGAGCAGGGTTAATACATAGGGGAAGCAAGGAACTCTAACCTTTTAATTAGTTTTTGACAGAAATTTGAGGTTTTGAACTTTCTTCTTAATATTTATCTATCTGCCAACTTACTTATTGGTATAATTGCAAATAAGTATGTGAATGTGTTCCTGTTGTGGTGTACCAATGAAATCAGAGAGCAACCAATATGAGGTGGTTCTCTTTCACCACTCTGGTGGAACCCTCCAGGTTGGTGACAAGCTCCTTTACCAGCTGAGCCATCTTGCCTAATATTTTAATCCACATTTCCTAAAGAATAAGCAAGAAAGTTAATGATTTCCATGTACAATGATTTTTAAAACGCATTTGCAGTATGGCTTACTCATTTTGCAAGAACCAGGACATTTCAACTGGACTTTGATTTATCAAATTGCAGTTCTATATTTTGTGTGTGCACATAGTATAAAGTATAGCTGTATCTTTTTTGACAATATTCACCTTTTCTAAAACTTGTCTTTGGCCATTGTTGCAAATGTGAGAGGATGTCCATTGAATTATTTCTGTTAGTATGTAGAAAGTTTGATTATAACTTATCAAACACATATTGAACAGTCTACAATGGAAGAAGAACCTCAAGAAAAAGAAGAAAGAAAATCAGAAGGGTAATATAGATGTCGAGAGAGCAAGGGAAAAGAGGTGGAGGGCAGAGGAAGGGAAAACTTTAATATATAGGATATTTTACTTTTAGGTAATACCTAACTCATTCTCTCACCACAAATGGTTCTCCATTTCCTAATAACTGTCCACTGTCTATAGCTTATCACCGGGGGTTGGAGTCTAGAGATAGCTACAGCATGTTCTATGGGATTTTGATCAGCATGAACTTCTGCAGGTACCACTACTTGAGTTATTACAAAAGTTAAAAGAGGAAGACGTTGGAAGGGGATATGGTGGGTGTGATGGGGGGTTATGGAGAGAGTCGAATGGAAAACTGAGAGCACATGTGATTATATTTTCTTATATATATGAATTAAATTACCAAAAATAGTGGGAAAATTCAAAGATGTATCATATCGTCTTCATCATCTAGTAGAGAGCATATTGCAGAGGACTGAGCCTTAACACTGAAGTCTTGTTTTTTGTGTTATTTCCATTTTCTTATATTTCTTCCCATGAACAAAGATGTTGGTATTTACTTCTTCTTGCTGTCTAAGACAGATTCTTGGAAATACATTTCCTCTGGTTACTTGATTCTTAAATTCAGTCAGTTTAACAGGTTTAATAGAATTATGTGCAAAATATGTGTATGAATAGGCCTTGAAGCTCTAAGACTTCTTTTCTTTTTAAGTAGTAAATGAACACAGAATCTCCGTTCTGTGTGAGTTGGATTAACTACTGGTAGCCAATTTTGACCCAACCTATTATTTCTGTGTTCTATTTCAAGTTAGATGAGCCAAGCATGATGGTGAAGATCAGAAGTTCAAGACCATCCTCTGTTGCATAGCAAGTTCAATCCAGCCTTACTACATCAGATGCTACCAAGAAAGAAGATCAAAACACAAAAAAAGAGGTTGAATGACCAGTTTTGATATAGCTGAGCTTAGCTTAAATTTATATCAGCATCAGTTTTTAGAGCAAATTCTATCTGTGTGGTCTCTACTGTATCATAAAGCTTGTTCTAGGTCATTTATTGTCATTATTACTATCTCAGTTAATATTACTATTTTAATTCATATTCCTCCCCAGGTTTGGTGATATTTGCATGGGTCTTGACTGCTAATAATATACCAGCCAAGAGGTTAACATCTTTACAAAATCTCCACCTCAGCATTGGTCAATTCCTGATAATACAATTTCCTTCATCTTTTCAAAATCGTCAGCTTCCCACGTTCCTTCACACATGTCAATGTAAATTTTCTTTGTAAACTGGAAGGATTGGTGCTATCCACCTCACATTTCCTCACCTCTTTTGTAACATGTTTGTCTGCTAAAGAGTTAAAATGGGGGAAGGGTCTTTGCCCTTTTTTCTCCAAGACGATTAATAAGTCCTTAGTCAGCAGGTGACAAAAGGTATGTGACAAAATTCACTCCCGAGTATCTTCTCTAATTGTAATCATGTCATTTGCTGACAAATTCTTCTCTCTATGCTGAACTGACCTTCACACAATTGTAAAATGATCAGTTTTCCCAGTATTTAGGGTTCTCCTTATTGACTATATAGTTTGCTGATCAAGGATTCTGTCAACACAGCAGAAGTGTAAGCATAATGTTAATTTTTAATGACTTAGAGTAACACTGTACAAGATCTATGCGGTTGCTCTTTTGCTCAGACACATAACTCCAATAAATATGTTTGAAGCAGTGTCTTTAGTTACTGGCCACTGGGTCTGTATTTTTATGTTATTTATGTACCGTGTGCTTAATATTGCTAATACAGAATGATCAGTTTGTGAAGCACAGTGAGCTTCCTTTTTATTTCTTCTTCAAGCATAAGTGTTTAAACAGGGTAACAAGTAACACATGCATCTATAAAAGGAATTGTGGAAATGCTTCTCTTCCTCTAATTCCTTTGCAGATCATTGGGCAATAAGGAAGGAGTTTCTGAAGGACTTGAACTGGAAAGAGATTTATTTGAAGTAACAGTGCTAGGAACCAAACAGACCATGGAAAAATGTTAGCACTACTAAATAACATTTAAAGATGTGTTGGCTTTGGGAAATCATCCTCAATGATGCTCTGAAGACAATTATTATATTGGGAAATTCCCATAGATGGCTGTGACTCCCAGTAATCTTGTGAATATAAACATTTGCATGTGCTTTGACTTGTTACTTATCTATTAGGTCAGCATGTGTTAACATATATAACCCATACTCATACTTAAATTTGTATAATTTACCAATTACTAAGTATAACAGGCTAGAAAAATAACATACCAGCACCAAAATAAATGTTCAAATTATATAGTAAGTGATATAGAAATACACATCTCTCTTTGGAAAAAATGTTAGATTCATTTTTTCTAGTACTATTAAACTATTAAAGTTTCTAGTATATAATAAAATATTGTACATTAAATGAAACATTTGACAAATAAGCACATATTATCAAACCAAGCAATATTACAAAGCTATTTGGGAAAGATGAAAGCAGTGTGAACTGGGGATAATAAATTGCCTTGGTGAATGATAAATAAATAAAAATAAATAAAATAACAACTTTCATAAGTTGTGGGTCTGGCAATCACACCCCCATACTATTCTTTGGTGACTGAATACAGGTCAAGAGTATGTGTTAATCATCTCCCATGGATGGCAGTCACTTCTGAAGACATATAACATCATCTCTCCCAAACTTCTAAATGCCCAGTTGCGCCATACAGGGCTCTCACTTCCTTGCTCTACATCATGTAAAATTAACTCCAAAGAAGGTGAGTATCAAGTGACAAAGGTATAAACAAAGAGCATGGAAGGAAAGACCACAGAAGAGAAAGAGACAGATGAGGAGGAAGGAAAAGGCAAAGTATCCTCCAGGTAAGGGCTGCAGATATGGCCCAGACGATGAAGGCACTTGCTGGCAATCCAAGTTTTATCTTCCTAGTGGGAAGAGAGAACTAATGCTGGAGTTCATGCTTTCACACACACCATGGCTTGTGTGCTTCCCTCCACTCAACAATAATAAACAAAAAATAGGAGAAATAAATTTAAAAAATAGAACATGAAACAAAATCTCTTCCAGTTGGTACTACTAATGAAAGGCTCATTGAAAAGTTTCAAGTACTTTTTAAAAACTGTCATTTGTAAAGTTGAAGAGCAGAGACTGCAATGGACCAGACAACCTTTCTCTCACAGGAAATGAAAAAGCACAATGATGAGGAGGCACAGCTAGGGTACAGCAGGTCGTCACACAGCTCTCTTTGCTGATACCCATTCCTCTGGGACATTGCATTCAGGCAACCACAGCTCCTGTGCATCGTTGTCTAACCATGCAGCTGTCACACCATCTCAGGCGTGTGCTTAGGTCTGGCATCTCATCCCACGGTGTCCTTCCTGTTTGCATCAGCTCCCTGCCATCCACACATGAGCAAGGAAGAAAACTTCAGTTTATTGTATTATTAATTTTTTTATGCATTCTCATGAGAAGTGAGCTCGGTGTAGCATTCCTAAGACTTTTCTTTTTCTATTTTCCCTTCCATAAAGGTGGGAAAAGCTGTTAGCACGAATAATCCACAGCCCAACTCTCATAACATGAGTATTATGGCTGGCTACTTTCCAGCTCCACCATGATAGAAAAAAAAAAAACACCCTCCAGTTTAATAACTAAATTAATTTTTCCTCCCTCAACAGCATGTGCAATTATTAAAGTCAGAAAGATCTTGGCAGCCTCTTGCGCTGGTAAATAAAACGTTGCATTCACATCGTATGATTAATTAATGTTCCTGATTTTAGGAGATATGAAATCGCTTTACATTCCTTGTGTTACTGAATAACCTAACTGCGTTATTTCTCAGGCTCTTTTCACATTCACACAGTTAAATCACAAGGAAAAAACTGCAAAAGCTTCACTTTATTCTGCATTCATATGCGAGTAACAGAAAGCAAGATTTGAGGAAGTTCATAAAAGAAAAGGAGAAAGGTAACTCCAAAAACAGAGAGAAAGAAGGGAAGAAAAATTTTCTGAACTCACCAGTGGTGCCAAGGAAACCAACCCTTTTAACTTCTTGTTTGCTTATGGTGTGCAGTGTTGTTAGTAATCTTATCCACAAGTCAGAAATGGTAAAATAAAATAAAATAAACACAGTACCCAAGAGTCAAGAAACATACCTATGAAATCCTTAGATGCTGTACTCTTTGGGTCCTTGAACCAGCAGCCACAAACTCTTCAGGTTCTGGAAACCACAAGATCTGACACTGGAGTCACAAAGGAGGATACTGTCAAGCAGCATGTTCATCCCTTTTTTGTGGAGTCTGAATCCAATAAGAAATTTGCACATTTTGCCTTCTATCGAGGAGCCATAAATATTGCAATAATAATAATAACAATAAATCAGTATTACTGTAACTTTCTGCCACATTTTACTGTACATTTTTCTCTTCAAATTCAGTATTGAATGATTAAAGCTATACAATTCTTCCCAAAATAGACAAATGATTATTATGTATTTAACTATCATTTCAAAGTATTAAAACAGAAAGCTAGTTACTGTATTTGGAGATACCTGTTTGCTATCTCAGTAGACCTTCAAACCACAAGGGCATCTGGGCTTGAGGGCAGAACAAGAGCCCAACAGATCACTTTGAGGATTGCCACTTTGTATCCCATGACTAACCTTCCCAATTAAAGATTAATAGAAAAAAATGAAGATTTAAAAAATAGAAAAAAATGAAGATTTAAACAATTCAGGTGGTCATGACACACGCCTTTAATTCCAGCACTCAGGAGGCTAGGACAGAAAGATCTCTGTGAGTTTGAAGCCACTGTGGTCTACAGAGTGAGTTCCAAGACAAGCAGGGCAGTTACACAGAGAAACCTTGTCTCAACAAACAAACAAACAAACAGACAAACAAGCAAAAATATGAAAAACATAAAAAAACTCCAAAAATTGGACAGTGATTAGTTGCCAACGTATATTCTGTTAAAGAAGCAAGATGCATTTTTATTTTTGAGTCACTCTTTCAGTGTCTGTTCTCAGTACAATCTGTATAACAGAAAGTCTTCAGATAATGTTTTATTTTTACCAAAAGGCATTGTTCTCAAAAAGAAGGAAAGGCGCACCTGTAAGTCATGTAAATGTAGTAGACATTGATATTTCTGGATAATTCAGAAATAAATTGAAGAGATATTAAGAATTCTGAAGTTGCAAAGCCCCACTTCTTGAACCTAAATGTCGGTTTCTACCTAAACCCTGGAATACTGACGAAGATCATTGAATTGACCTCAAGGTCATGCTTATGCAAGAGAAACATGATTCTCCTAGAAACTGTGACAACGTGACGCCCTACTCCCATTTCTGAGTTAAATAAGCATATGCACATGTGTTCATGTGGAGGCCAGAGATCAATGCTAGATGTTTTTCTCAGTCGCTCTCCACCTTACATTTTGATATAGGTCTGACTGAACGTGGAGGTTTCTTGTTTGACAAGCCCTGTGATCACACTGTCTCTGTCCCCACCAAGCACTGGGGTTATCACAGATGTTCAGAACTATATTTGGCTTTTACATGGGTGCTGGAGACCTGAACTCAGGACCTCAAACTTGCTCAGCAAGCACTTTGTCTTCTGAGACACCGCTATTCCTCAGTTTTAACATGTGCTTTGCTTTAATGTTTTCAGTTTCTCCTGATCAAAACATATGTTGCCTATCTTGTTCCTGAGATGTGAAGCTTAATATGTTTCTGCAGTTTTGCTAAAATATTTGAAATATTTGATGTATTTGTATCCATCTGGATTTTAATTAAATGCAGAAATAAGTGTATAATCCAGATTTTAACACTTATTTTCTCCTGGTCTTTAAATTTTTGCATGGTCTTTCACAAACAAAACCAAGGAAGCATTCTAAGATTATTTAACACTGTGTCTAGAAACAGATCCATTTTCATCTTCAACCCAGATTTTCCTTATCACATCAGCACAAATTGGACTATTCTTGAATGTAACTCTTCCTGCTATACTTTCTTGCTATTGAGGATGTTTTTTTCTTATTTTACAGGAGAGCTGAGGAAACCAAATGTGATGGAGCAGCTTCCTTTACCTGGGTAAATAAAGCATGTTAAAATTTCATGAGTTATGATTCTACCTACAAAAACAATAAAAATCCTGTATTCATGAGTTTCCTCTTGCATCTAAACTAATAGCACAGTCTGTCAAATTGGAAACAAGATATAGAAAATAACTCTATACCAAAATTTGCTGTACCATCCGTCATTTCTCTTTTCCAGAATAAAACACCTTCAGTATGACATGTATAATGCTGGTCCCAATATAAAATCATGATATTTCTTATCCACGGAACAAAAGTGGTTCTCAAAAATCATTTTGACTAATTTCATAAGTTATATTAGCACTATGAAAACTCATATATGGTTCCCAGTCAACTAAAAAGAAATACAATGCACCCTAAGAATATACATTCAAAAATAAAATGAAGATTCATTGGAGAAAGCACTTCTCCCTTTAGTATTCAGAGAGCATGAGCTTGGAATTGGCTTCACCTGCCACTGGTGATTAATTTGCTATTTCTTCCAATGTCTCACTTTGATTATTAATGATAATGATTTGATTTATGAGTTCCGTTCACTGAATATTCTCAATTTCCAAAGATACACTCTTTACAGAAGGCGAAAAATGAGAAGTGTGTGGGTGAGCAGGGAGGGCTCTTGGTGAGATGGTGACTCAGGTAACAAAATGAAGCATTATTTCCCTCTAGACACCAGTTCAAGTCTGCAGTCCCATGATTTGCTAAGGTGCACAAGGAAATCTAAAGGCCAGAGCAGAGATATGCCGTATAATGAATGAGAAAACCCCATCATGATCCCACCTCTGTTCCGAGGTCTTGTCTTTTTCTGTGCTGTGGAAATGAACAATATTTGAGACCAGCAGGTCTGGATTTTTTGCACATAAATGATTACATGCAAACCCTTCCATTTGACTTCCACATTAGCATATAGTCATTTAGGCATATATTATGATGCTGCAATTTTTGCAGCTGTATGAAAAGGTTCCTGCTCTCAGGATAGAATTTCATAGACTTAGCACAATGAGCATGCTGATGGGCAGCAGCTGCTGTGCTTAGAACACCGAACTCTGCCATCCTTGACGACTTGACTCATCATTGATAAGGGAGTAGAAAGTATTTATCAATTTTCATAATTGCAAAAAGATATCAGGAATAATTGATTTCTAAAGGTTGAAAGCTACGAAGGCTCTCGTGTTCCTTGAAAAATGTATCTTCTAGGAAAACTAGAGTAAGGAAAATATAATCTGCAGATTCTATATTTGTAAGGGGAACTGAGGACCTACAAAGATTCTCAAGTCTTAAGCTGTGTGAATATTCACAGAGGTTTATGAGCCTTGATTCCCAAGAATTTCTCGATAAAAGTCTTAATAGTATCTAATGTTACTGTTATAAACTTTCCACAAGCAGAATCTCACGTTTATGTTCTTGCTGATTCCTCACAATAAATAATGAGGTAAGTGCTGCTTTCTATTTTTAACCTTAGCACTAAGGCACAGAGAAGTTAGGGAACTTCTGCATCACACAGGAAACATGGAATGATGACCCTAGAAGTTGGTTGTAAGTTCCTGCCCCTTGTTTTTGGATGGTTTTGCCACAAACTGTGATTCACTCAAGGCCATGTTTTGTCATAGTGAACTTCATCTCTCATTGGCAAAGGAGCAATCTGACTCTTAGATCGCTGAGATTGAAGTGGTAGCTAGTAGCTAATGTTGAATATGCCATTGACTCACACCCTAGGCAAGGACCCTTCCGTGTCCAGAATGTATCAGATCAGTGTCCTGCTAGAGTTTCTGTACCTAGAACCTAGCTAACATGTATGGGAAAAGATAAACCAGGTTTGTAACTAACCATTCGTTTCCACTAGAAGGGTTATTGAAAACCCAGACGCACTTTCTCAGACACTGATTGGATCAATTGTGTTTGACTCTTATCAAATCTGCATTTTAATCAAATCAACCAAAGACCCTGGAACCCTTCTAAGTCATCGCCTCTTCACCTCTCCTTGAAGCATCTCTTCTGCATTGAATAAGGAATCTCCTCCTTCATCTTCTCAAAGGGCAGCCCTTCTGCTCCTTGTTTCAATCACTTATAGATACACTGATGATTTCCACATGGATTTCTCTCACTGTTTTCCAGATTCGTGTGCATCTGTCCAGTGAGCAGCTTCATCTGTATGTGAAAATGGAGTCACACACTACAATTCCACCAGACACAGCAGTGTTCTCAGCATCTTCTGCTTGTATCACACTTTATGGCATTCTTGCCATCTGGCTCTCAAGAAACCCTTCTCATACCCATTTCCCTTGCGACCTACATCAAATCAGTCATATTTCTGAGTTCTATTCGGCTTGACTATGTGTGTGATTTATGCAACTGTGTGTATACGTGTGTGGGGACATGTGCTCATGTATGTGCTTGGAGGGTAGAGGGGGAGTTGGGGTGTCCTCCACCATCATTATCTACCTTATTTCTTCGAATCAAGATCTTTTACTCATGTAGAGCTCACTACTTTTATCATCATCGCCATCATTCTTGCTAAGCTAGCATCTAACATGGCCCAGCAGTTCACTTGCCTCCCTGCCTCCATCCTCCTGCTCTGCTGGAGGTGCAGACACACACAGCCACACCCAGATTTTCACAAAGGTGCTAAGATTTAAACTCAGGTCCTTACACTTGGGCAGCTAGTGTTCTTCCTCCCTGAGCCATCTGCCTGTCCTCTGTGAGTCACAGTTAGTTCTCAACTCCATCTTATCTTCTCCATTCTGACAACAAATGACACAACTTTGATCCTCAGACTCTTGCTTAGATTGGAGGATGGGCCCATTCTGGTACCCCACCTGTGCACATTGGCATTGCTCTACCAAAATACCTAAGTAAATCAAACCTACAAGGTAGTCTTTAGCTTATTGCTTGACAGAATTTAGTTCATGGCCATAGTAGAACAGTGGTAGAAGGCCGTGGGAAGGTAATATGGCACACACCATACCATCCAAGAAGCAGAGTACACCTGTGATAACTGCTTACTCCTCCCTTCTCACTCCACTCGAGTCCTCAATCCTTGGCTTGGTGTCCCCCATGTTTGGGGCAGATTATTCCTCTCTTAGTATTTCCTCTCAAGAAGCATCCTCATAGACCTAACCGGAGGTGTGCCTTTCTAACCCCCATAGGTCTGAATCAATCAAGTTAGCATCCTGGTTGTCTCCAACGTCAATAGTAGTGTGACTGAGAGGGCCCAGTGTACTCTATCACACCTGCTTACCTCTTCCAAAGATTCCCAATCTTTAATCAAGACCATGGATGCTCCTTTTCCCTATCCAAATCACAGGGGTATAACATGGAGTTTCCAGGACAGTACTAATCACAGGGCACAACCTTGAAATGGAATATAGAGTAATGCCAGCAAATAGGTTGGGGCAAACTTGAGGAGACAGTCAACTGTGTCATCTTAATATACCATATATCTATACCCTATATTGCATTCTTCTGCCTCTTTCTATATTGACAACTACCTTGTAGTGCTCCGGCTGATCTCTCAGCCAGGCCACTTTTACCCTTCTGAGCCATAAGTTTGCTATTTTTGCACCAACCAACTTTAGTTTTAGCATTGTTGAAATGCCAGAGGAGTGAGCATTTTCCTTTTTGATTAAAGTTGTATATAAGATTCCTTTGCTTTTATAACAGGCATGTTTACATATGGACTTAAAACAAGTTATTTGAGTCAAAGAGGGAAAATGCTTTATGGTATAGTTTCTATTAATACAGGGGAAATACTTTCAATATGGAAAGCTTTAGCAGCTTTGTTTGCTTCCCAATATAAACATATCTTAAGATATTACTATTGGATCTGCTTTCCTGAATCTTCAACCGGCTATTTAGGTATTTTTATTTTAAAAAAGTGCTTGATAAGAAAGGGTGTTGGTACTAGAAAATAGTCTCTGTGTCTTTCTCTGGGCTCTCTCTATCTCTCTCCTTCCCTCTCCATCATTGTTTCTCGTTTGTTATTGTGTTTCTGCGTTTTGAATTATGTGATATAAATAAATATATATGTAAATTTCCAAGTGGTATTATTAAAGGAATATTTTTATCCTTTTATATATTAATATGTTGCAAAATTTTCTATTAAGCCAGCCATTCTACCATTCTTAGTATCAATTAGAGTCGTTGAATAGTTCAGGCAGGGAAGTCAAAATACAAGAAATACATTGTCAGGTAGAGAGAAGGAAAACTTCTGGATTTATCAAGAGTCAAGAAGAATCCCAAGTTGATCATCTTCTCAAATTCTTTTCCAGATGTTTTTAAGGTCATCATCTCCGACAGACATTCACAATATTTTCATACAATTAGATATAAACATCTTGTTGAGAGTATGGTTTCAGAACATAGGCATTCTATTTACATTTCTGTAGCTGTGACAATACATCGACAGAAAAGCATCATGACCCAGAAAAGGACTGATTTTATTTAAAACTCCAGGTCATAGTTTATCATTTTGGGGAAATGGAAGTGGCTCGTTCACATCACATCACAGTCAAAGGCAACAAGAGTTGGGTGCATCTTTGCTTGCTTTTGCTTTTATTCAGTTAGCTTTGTTCACTCTTTTCTAGTTCAGACTAAGCCTATGAAATGCCACTGCCTACATTCAGTTTGAGTCTTTCCACTTCAGTTAACAACCATGGTGCTCTCCCAAGGACATCCCTCAGGCCAACCTGATGTAGACAGTTTTTCATTAAGACTCTTCTCCTATGTAATTCTAGGTTGTAGCTAAAACTAGCCAGCTGAATTTCAATTTATTTTTTAAAAACCATAAATGAGGCAGACAGGATGATGGTCTTCACAACAAGAAGTCAGAAGTGTAGAGTAGAAAACCAGAAACTTCCTGGATGAACTCTGCCATCTCCACTGACTATGTTGCCTTCAACACATAGTGGCATTAGTACGGCAACTTCATAGGGCAGGAAGCCCCAGAGGACCCAACAGGATCTATATTAAGTTGTTGTTGTTTAAAGAGTTTGTTACTTTTTCGTCTTATTTCTGTTATATGATCATACAGGGATGATTTTTTTTCATATCATAACCCAAAATAAAGTGGAGCATAGCATTACATAAAGACAGAATAATTTGTTAATATCAAGGATCTAAGCAACATGGACATTCTGTGACTCTTCCAATCATAAATTAATGACAAAAACACAAAGTCTGGATTTTTTTTCATTTGTTGAAGCAAAATCAAAGAGAATTTTGAAGAGCAAGATCTCATTGCTCTGTACTGGGAATCAAGCCCTCGTCACTCTTAATGGGTGTTCCATGCCAAGTTACCTAGCCCCTAGGGGTGAAAATTTCCCCTAAAAAGACCTGGAAGGAATTCAAGGCTGCTAAAGGCTTGAATAAAACTTGACTTAATATGCATTGTACATTTTTATTGCCCTCGATGATATGTTATAATTACCTCCTTAAATCATGTGAGAAAAACTTAAACACATTATTAGTATATGATAATATTCCCAGAACAAACTAGTTTGGTGCTAGACTCTCTGGAAAGAAGAGAGTGGGTAACAAGCAGGCTAATAAAACAGAGAATGAGTTCTACATAGGAACAAATATGATTCTACCAAATACCATAAGATTTAAACAAATTCTTTTGTGCTGGAGCTATGTGGTAAAAAGACGGAGGTTCATTTTTAGTATTGCAGGAGATTCTAAAATGCGAATTATTCTTTTGTTGTCATGCCTAAGTTGAACCAAACATGATTATTAGTGGTCATCAGAGGGGGCTGCTTTAAGAAGTCTTACCTTCACAAAGCATTACAAAGTCTTTCAGATAAGTCATAGACTGGGAAGCAAGGCCCATAGCGCCAGTCTTCCAGCGTTTCTGTTTGAGTTTGGAGGTGGCCTGCAGTGTGAATCAGGTCCCCTCTTCTGACATTCTGTAGGCCCAGGAACGTGCAGGAAGAGGCAGGTTTCTTCCTGGAACCTCCTGGGGCTGGCAAGGGCTGGCATCCAACATGGGGTGATGAACTGTGGGTGGGAGCTGGCTCTTCTGATGCCTGATTGAAGATCAAAACAGAGTTGTGTTTGGGCAAATGTCTTTCAGAAAGCCAAACGTTGGAGCATTTAAAACTGAACCTTTAGCAGTGTGTTAAGAGAGACGGGCTGGTAGACATTTTATAGCAGTCTACAGTATTAAGTTTTGGCAGAATGTGACTGACATGGTTAATGAGGCTAATGGGTTACTCAGAAGCCTAAACCCTGGGTGGGATGGGGTCTAGGTGGGAAAAGATGATTGTTTTCCTTTTTAAAAATTATAATTGGCTGTATTTACACAGTTGTAAGGAGACAGTATATACCTAATAGAAATGAGTAAAACATGTATTATTGCAGCTTTTTGAGTACTGTTTTTCTCCCAGATTTTAAAGATCTAGTATAATAAAAGGAACATTATACCATGAAACACTGACTATTTAATGGGGGCAACACATCCTCTGTGAAGATGTGCTATTTTTAACTGGATATATATTGTAAATAGTGGGGGCTTACAATGTTTCATTGTACAGAGGGTTGAAATGAAATTTATGTAATCTTTCTTTAAAGATGTGCATGAGAAAATTGGGTTTGAATATTTCTGTACAATTTGAGGAGATAATCAAGGTATCCTTTTCCCTAACTGTTTTATTTTCTTGAAGCTCATGATCAATGTAGATTGGCTAGCACTGACCTGCGAGATGAATAAACAAGATAGCATCTGATGCCTATCTATGCAGATAAGTCAGAGCTTTAATCTCTCTGAAATAGGCAATCAAATATTTTATTATCATAAACTCAGATCTAAATTGTCAATAATTCTGAGGCTTGGGTGATCATCTGGACAGTGTAAAGTCAGTTTTAACAACCCAACAATCTCATTTCGGATTTAATGTATTAGCTAACTCAGCCTAATTGATGGACACATGATGTAAGTTGATCAGCTCACAGAGAGAATTCAAAATCTAGAGCAGTCCCAAACTGACCATGGAGAATCTGCATAAATAAAATAACAAAACTATACTAATATCACACGTAAAGTATTGATATAATGATTAGTCAGAGGACTGCCAATCCTTTGGTTTTGTAGTCTAAAATTAAAAGATGTTTTTTTCATGCAAGGTATAATTGACATTATATTTACTGGTGGAGGGTAATAGTAAAGTGATGATACTTACGTTGTGAAATGTTTAATTCAAGTGAATTAGCCATCATCACTTCACATATTGTGGGTGTGGGTGTGGGTGTTTAGATTTCAGATGTGAGAGTTTATGCAACATTTGTTTTTGTATGTTTATTCTACTGAGCAGAAGGTCCTCCTAGTTCATCCTCACTGTGATATAAGAATCCTAACTTTGAATCTTAGTGTCTTTCAAAGTTTTGAGGCCAAATGGAAACAGTAGTTGTGAAATTAAGAGTTTACCATATGAGGTCTTTCTCAGATAAAGTAATGTAAGTTGAAGGAGTCACATTACTGGTTCTTAAACTCAGAGGTGAAGGAACACATCTAGAAATCCCTCTAACATTGAAAACACTAGTCTTTCATGAACATCTGCTAAAGTGACTGAAATAATATGTATTTTTGCATACATAAAAGCAAATCATATAGTTGGAAAGCAATAAAGGAAATTTCCAGAAATCATAGAATTGGAATAAAGCATCATATCTATAAAAGGAAGTTCAGTTTTATAGCTGAAAAAATGTCTAGGGGCCATTGGGTTGAATTCCGAATACTGAAGACAAGCATTTAGCATGAGAAGAACAGAATTGATCTCCATTTTTTATGTCTTTGATTCAGCAACTCACTGTTATTATTGGTTTAATTCTATTAAAATGAAAAATAGGAGGGAGGAAGAAGAGTCAGAATATCTTCAGTCATGAACAATTCTAGCTCAAAATGTCAAAGGCCCAACAGTGACTTCCAATGCAAGAATGAATATCTGTACAATGAGCATGTCTCACAATCATCTTATTGAATCTGTTAGAGTCTTTTAATAACAGTACAGTAACTAATAGAAAATAATTCATATAGAAGATGAGTTCATAAAGAAACACTAGAAAATGGATAAATTTCAGTATCAAAATATAAGTTGAGAGATTCTACAGATTAAAGAATTCTGAGCAGTCAGGAGAGCAGGTGCCCACATATGCCCACAAGATGAGGGTGTCAGTATGCGAGAGCTGCAGCTAGAGGCAGTGATGAGCCACCTGACGTAGGTGCTGGGAAAGACTTCATATTGTCAGCCAGAGTGGCAAGCATTTTTAAACCACTGACCCACCTCTGCGTTATCTACTTCAGTAGTTACTTAGATCTTAGATACTTAGCCCCCTTTCTTTCTGATTAAGCCCAATTTTCTATAAACTACTTTTAACATAAAGCATTATTTTGATTATAGATTTCCTTGTTTCTATGCTTAATATATATTTTCTGAATACTTTTGTGCCTTTCTTCTTTGTTTGTCAGGATAATCTTTCTGTATTCTGTGTGAAGATGTGTGACTGTTTTACCTCAGCTGCCTAAGACATCTCCTGATTGGTTTAAGAAGGAGCTGAATGGCCAATAGATAGGAAGAAGAGAATGCATGGGTGGAACATGAGAGCAGAGAGAGGAACTCTGGGAAAGAATCTGACGTGGTAGATTCGCCAGCCATTGTTGAGCAAGTCGGATGTACAATACTAAGGAGAGGTAACAAACCACATGGCAGAATGTACATTATTATAAATGGGCTAATTTAAGTTTTAAGAGCTAGTTTGGAAGAAACCCAACCTAAGACCAAGTTTTCATAATTAATAAAAAGTCTCTGTGTCATTGCTTGGGAGCAGGAGGTCCAAAGAAAGACATATTACATGTGTTCTTGGGGAAGCTCTTTGGGCTTCACTTGCCACATTTCCCCAAGAGAGTGCTTTTATATTTGTTTTAATTCTCATGATTTTTTTTTTTACTGTTTTACTTATTTCTACTCTACTTTTGCTTACTCAGTTTGGTTTTTTTTCCTTACCACAGTTTTTCAAATGTAACTTATACATCATATTTTTCTTATCTTTTTATCTTGAATGCAATTAAAATTATAAATCACTCTCGAAGTCTAATATGACTTCATTTCACAGCTCCAGCTAGGATTATTTTTGTCATACCAACATAATGTTTTACAAAAATCCTTCTGTTTTCATTGTCAACCAAACATTAGATAATGTAGGAAAGAGTGTCTTTTGTTTAAAAAAAATGTTTTGGGTAGAAAAGTAAACATTTGTTATTGATTTACAACTCTATGGCACTGTTGATAAAGACGGTGGGTTATAATAACTTATTTTTAACTTAAAGAATCCTATTTTGTGTATTGTAGAAAATTTTTGTAGTGAGACTGTCAAAAATACCTTTTATTTTCAATCAGTGTTAGCTTTTTGTGGTCTATCAGTTTCTGTGATAGATAGATAGATAGATAGATAGATAGATAGATAGATAGATAGATAGATAGATAGATAGATGATAGATAGATAGATGATAGATAGATAGCTATAAACATTCTACTATGCTGTGATTTTTCCAATTTGTATTTAAAGCTTCTTCTATTTTTATTTAATATATATTGTTGATATGTTAATAAAAATTTTTCAAGTTACAGGTTATTTGGTTAGCAAATGGTATCTTTCTTTGATACTTTGATAGTTATTTCTTACTGTGCAAATTCTTTCATTTTAAAAACTTACATTTGTTATTCTAATTGCATCCTTTTCTTTGGGGTATAACATTATCAACGTCTTTCATTTGTTCAATGTCTCTATATGTGAGGGTTTATACATACCCTTTGATTGAATTTTGATTTTTCCAAATAATAAAACTCATCATTTTATTTGAATATATGTTAATAATAAAAGGAAATGAATGGATTCAATATTCTTTTGCATTAAGAAAGCTAGACCCAGAAAGACAAATATCATATATACTCACCCATAAGTGGCTTTTAGACATAAAGTAAAGAAAACCAGCCTACAATTCACAATCTCAGAGAACTTAAAGAACAATGAGAACCCTAAGAGAGACATACATGGATCTAATCTACATGGAAAGTAGAAAAAGACAAGATCTCCTCAGTAAATTGAAAGCATGGGGACCATGAGAGAGGATTAGAAAGGAGGGGAGAGGAAGGGAAGGGAGCAGAGAAAAAGAATAACTCAACAAAATCAGTAAAAAAAAAAAAAAAAAAGACAAAGAACCAAAAAAGAAAACTCCAAATGTGAAGGCAGCATGAACAGAAATAATCCCTGTCTACATAAAGTAAATCCATTGACTTTACTGTAGATTCTGCAGTCATTTGAGTACAAGGCACTTCATAATTATAGGGGTGGTTAAGGTTTATATGTAAAATTATTTTATTCAGATATGTAAATAATTTGATTTTCCCCATTCAGGAAAATTGAACATATCGTGATTGTTATTTATGTCCTCAGAAATTAATAAATTGCAGTATAATCTTTTGTTAATTTGATTAAATAATATAACATCCATAAGACTCCCCCCCAAAAAGGATGTGTCACTTAATTGCATTTATTTACTATTTCTTACATTGTGCCACCTCCTTTCCACTAAATTACAGTTGAACCTCATTTTTGGTGACCAGATGCATTAATGAGGTTCTAATTTGCAAAATGAAAGTCATCTTTTGGTAAGCAACATCAAGAGTAAAAATACCAAGTCTTCCTTTTTATTTAATTACAAAGAATATAGAGTAAAACTAAACTTTAGAGAATAAAGCCATTATCATTTACGACTCATATTCAAATTAGCTCTATAGCTATGAATAGGGTCAAGAAAGTGTGTGTTAGAAAGACAGCTGTAAAGGTATTTTACATGTATAATCATTCAATCTTCTTTATATTGTAACTAAATGTGTAGTGTAATAATCTGAAATTATTTTTATACCTTGAAAATAGAAATGCAATGAAAGTTTAATTAGCCAAATAGTCATGGTTAAGAAGATAAGGGAAACAAACTTTAGGAGAACATAATCATATCTTATATCATGGATATATATTTAAATACTATTAAGAACAACAGATAACTTTAGGATAATCAAGGGCCACTGCTATAGAAATATGTTAATGTGATGATAATTTCTTTTCAATTGTTTTTTATAATTATACCCAAAGATTCAAATGCACCTTCTATTTACAATTAAGACCATAATAAGGCAGCTATTCACCTATATTCCTTGGTGATATTGTTACAGTGAATTCTATTCTACAAAACAAAATATGGACCAACACAGGACAATTCATACCACCAGCCTAGTCCTGAGAATGAAGTACTCATTCTAAAAGTCTCAAGGAGTCACAAAATACCTTTTGTGACAATGTCTATAAGCAAAAGGTTGCACTGGGATGCTGGCATTAAACATACTCAGAGACAACCTCAATTAATTATCCAAGTGATTCTCTTACATAATCACATAACTAGTTCAAGATTAAAATATGTCAACTAAATCATGCCAGCATTTAATTTTTAAAAATTAAAAACATATAACTTGTAATTCCAATGATTTTATTGTATTTTTCTCCAGATAAATTTTTGACCTAATATGCTTTCCTAATGTTGGTCCAGAGAGCATGCACATGTTTGCACTTCCAGCATTAAGGAAGTTGAGGTAGAAAGATCAAAAGTTTTAATACCAACCTGACTTAGTGCTATGGAATAATCCTCTTGTACACTGTAAAGATTTGTCATTTGAATCGGTTTAATAACATGCTGATTGGCCAGTAGCCAGGCCAAAAGGCACAAGTATAGGCAAAGCAACCAAACTAAGGATGATGGGAAGGAAAAGGGCAGAGTCAGGAGGCACCAGTGAGACACACAGAGAGAAAAATGGGCATGCAATACTGAGAAAAAGTACCACCATGTAGAAGAGCATAAAGGGTATGGGTTAACTTAAAATTTAAGAGCTAGTTAATAATAAGCCTGAGCTATTGGTCAAGCATTTATAAGTAATATTAAGCCTCTTTGTGGTAATTTGGGAAGAGGCTGATAGGCGTTTGGGACTGAGTAGCTCCAAGATAGGAAACTTCTACCTACAGCTTATATAATGAATTCAAGAGCAATATATGTTACACCTCAAAATGTTCCCAAAACAATCCACTTACACTCTTGCTTAGGGATAGTCCTCAGGAATGCAGACTATCCAAAATCACTACTTTTCTTTATTGAAAGCTTAGTACACTCAAGAACCATACTCAACCCCTGTTTGTATGGCTTGTGGGGAATTTTAAGAAATTACTTCAAGCTTACAAAGTGGATAAAGGAAAGGTCATATGGTTTGAAGAGGGTAGCATTTTGAATTGCTAGAGCTAACATTATAGTTAACATACAAAGTACTGGAAGACACAGATTATTTTGTGTATATCAGATGCTAAGCAAACAGAATTTTTTTTGTTTTTTTGAGACAGGGTTTCTCTGTAGCTTTGGGTCCTGTCCTAGAACTAGCTCTTATAGACCAGTCTGGCCTCAAACTCACAGAGATCCGCCTGCCTCTGCCTCCCGAGTCCTGGGATTAAAGGTGTGTGCCACTACTGCCCGGCTAAGACAGCAATATTTTTATATACAGAAAAAACCACATATAATCAGTGTACAACAGGGAAGTTGGGAAGACTAACTACTGGAGACAGAATCAGGTACAAGGGTAATAATGGGTCTAGACCAGAAACACAGGGTTCTTTGGAAATAATGACTATAGCTTTTAAAAAGACCACATGTGAGCTTAACATAAGAAAAACACGAAAAAAAAGAAAGTAGCCCAAAGATGTACCTAGATAAAGATACAATAGAAATGTGACTAGGAGGAGCTAAAACTGCAGACACACAACCTTGTTTATCCTTTACTTCGGAATTAAACAGAGACATTACCAGCAAAGGTTAACACGAAATCTGCTCACATACTGACTGATGTGAAATCTGATGAAGTTTCTAGGAGGAAAGTGCAATGGAAGGCAAAATGAAGAATAACAAGAAAGTTCAGGTTAGAAAGTATTCCTCCATCTTGCCTAATAATCTGAGAACAAATATATAGCATGTAATACATCTTAATTCTATAATCAAATATAAAAATAAAATTTGAAAATGTATGAACAATGTGCTAATTATTTGTAGCTTTGAGTGTCTTTCATGCTTCCTATAAAGATTTACACTTCTAGGTTTATTTATAGAGAAGAAAGATGAGAGTTCAGAGAGTCTATGTAATCATTCTAAGGTTCTGAAACTGGTTAGTGAAGAGCTGAAACCACTCTTCCACAGACTTTTGAGTCCCACACTTTTAAAAACTCTCATTTAATTACTGTAAAACAAAAAGTACATAAGAAGAAAAGCTTTGACAACTGGCAATCATCAGAAAGCAGAGAATTAACCAGACATACACTTTGATCCTTGAATTCACTCTAAAATAGTAGAGTTGAAACTCAATGAATAACTCAATGTGTTAATTTGTGAATCTTAATATCTCTTTGCGTCTTCTAAGATGACCACACACATTAAATACATCTAGAGACAACTGAGGAGAAGGAAAAGTCATGATATAAGTTTATCTTACCATTGTAAGAGTGGCATCAGTGTGTTTGGATCGTACTCTGTAACTTGTAAATTTGGAATAACTTCAAATGTAAGATCTGATGATCAATGGTCCTGACTGATTGGGGAGCTATCCAAGGTACTCACTCACTACAGCTTCTGCTCAACATGACTGCATAGCACATTACTGTGAACCTCTCTATTATATTCAAGAAAGTAATGTTGGGTTTTTTGATCACCATAGTCTATGTAAAGTGAAATGACATACACCACAGAATTATTTAACACCATGAAGTTTTATACTTCGTTTACTTTTCAAGAAGAAAAGTCCTAGTAATTATCAACTAAATTATTTTGATTGCTACTGAGTCCTGATCCACAGCATAGAAAATACCCACATTACAAAACTTGGCATGGTGGTACATGTTTGTAATTCCAGTGCAGAGGAAGCATAGACAGGAAGACCTTCAGGGCTTGCTGGTCAGTCAGCATAATCTACAAAACCACAAAAGAATACAAAAGAATAGAAAGAGTCTGATGAATGAATGACATCCAACTTCCCCTCTGGCCTCTACACATCTCTCTCTCTCTCTCTCTCTCTCTCTCTCTCTCTCTGTCTCTCTCTGTCTCTCTCTGTGTCTGCCTGTCTGTCTCTCTCTCTCTCTCTCTCTCTCTCTCTCTCTCTCTCTCTCACACACACACACACACACACACACACACACATTGAATTAGAAATGCTTTTCCATGAAGGAAACCCTGCTAAAGAAAGACAAAAAGCATGGCCCAGAACAGAAGACAGAATACCACAGGTCATTTGTCACATTCTTCCTTATATTCTCCTGATAATCTCTCCTTTCATCTTTAGTAACATAAGAACATATTTTGCATTGTTAAATACTCTTTGGCCCATGACTAATTTTCAACTACTGTAAATTCTACAAAGGGAACTACTTTCATTTAAGCTCCATAATAACTGTAAGCTTTTATCAGTGTCTTCAGTTTTTGAAGATTTGGAAACTTAGCTTCCAGCAGGTTAAATAACATTCAGGTGATAAAATAGGAGGCTATGGAAGGTGGTAGCTTATGATATTAACAGACAAATAAAAATTGTTTAGAAGATCATTAAAAGTACACAGTCAGGAACGCGAGCACAGTAGATAGAATACTATAAACTTGCATACGTTAAGGACATAAACAACAATGAAGCACCCAACATTACTTTAAAAGCTATTACACCCTAATCCTTGGGCCACTGAAGAATTTAATCACTGGGCAATGTTATTTTAACAGCTCTTGGTACAAGATAAACAATCTTAAATAATCTCCTAATGGGAAACTAAACCATTTGCCTATTTTAACAGTAGTACAAGAATTTGGGAGGGGGGAAATATCCACGATTCGTTCTGAGCATTGGCTGTCTTAAACTTAACTTTAAATAAAGATAAGACTACCCAATCTTAATGTTTCTCCTTGATATTTGTAGAGTCTTTCAAAACCCCAAGGAATGTTTGTGCAATAGAAATGTGGATAATGAGAATATTCAGGTAGTCATAACTAGAAAGAATAAAAGGTCATTTCTGGAATAATAGGGAATGGCATCACTAAAAAAGCAGCAATCTAAGAATTGATCATTTTCCAATGCTGTAATTCATACAATACATAAAACAAGAAAATGACAAAAGAAGGAAGGCAGGAAGTGAGGATATGACAATGGTGTGGTGTGGTTGTGTACAGTTATTCTCACAAGGAAGAAATTTCTACATAGAGCAAAACCCAAGAAGATCTGTAAACTAACTGGTAGTGTGTAAAAGGTTAGGAAAGACTGAGAAAAGGATAATTGTTGGAGCTTTGTACAAATGGAGAGGAAGCACATGAAACTGGAGTGTCTTTACATCCATAAGCATGGGGAGGGGAAACAGTTTCCAATCTTAAATGTCTTAATTCTATTTCAATATGATTTACGTATTTATACATGTATATTACCTTTAAATACCGTATATATGTATATATACACTATACATGTAATATATAACATTAAGTAAGGCCATAGCTTAAATATAATCACTAGCACGAAGGGTGAAAGACCCTAGGTCCTTAAAGTTTTCAATTAGACTCTAATGAGAGTCAACAGAAAACAATAAGTAATACGGTCTATTCTGTATTGCATGTATATAAAGTTTTATTAAGGTTATGAAATAAAACACAGAAATTTATTTACCTAGATAATTTGAGTTTTGTTGAATTATATGACTACTTCACAAGTGTTTCACACTCTTATTATTATTGGAACTTTTAACTTTACTCTTGTCATATTGTCTGTGTGCTTTGGCAAAAACATTCTGTACATGATAGAGACAGACCTACATTGAGTACTATTCTCTCAAGAAAATGGAATTTCATCCATGGCTCTGAAACATTTTGTTTCTGGTGCCCAAGCATGGACATCTACATCTGAGATAATTTGCCACACACACACACACACACACACACACACACACACACACACACACACACACACACACAAAATCTCGATTTCAGAGTCTTGGGCTGAGGCTCAGAGGCAGAACACAGGCTTCCTAAGCACAGTTGTCTGGGTTTGACCTAAGGACAACAGAGAGAAAAGCAGAAAGAGTTCAAGGCCTTATTGTGTGTATTTATACAGTAAAAGAAAGATCCCAAATCAAGACAAAACTGTCCACTGGCCCTAAAAAATAAGTATTGATTATGGGGATAGCTAACAACTGAAGCATTGTTAGTTACAGAAATTGTGCAAATGACGTATTTTTTCAAAGTCTATGATATTGTTTTCATAAAAAGTAATAATGTTAGAAAGAAAAATAATGTTGATTTTATGATTCATGTCATCTCATTCATATCTGACTCAGGAGTACGTTATCTCCTTTTAAAAATAGTATTTGTATTCTACTCAGAGGACTAAGACACTCTGCCAATCAAAGAACTATTACCTCCCACCTACTAAAAAAATTAATAGTGGATATAATTATTATATGTTCAGATTTTTTCTAAAGTTTTTGATCCTACAGTAAATATGTACACTAGGATCTGTTAACATTGAATCTGGCTTAACACAAATTATGTTTTTAGTTATTGCAAATCAATGTTACCAATATTCCACACATTATGATTTAAACAATGTGCCTTTTATGAACTGTACAAATTCAGGTATAAAGTTCTTCCTAACATCACACACATACATAACACACATAAACATACACACACACACACACACACACACACACACGAACACACAGCAGCTCTAAGTACTTCATGAAAATTTTGAAAGTACTAGAAATCAGATATTTCACAGTATTTCTGTTATTCTTGATGAAAATGGAATGTTACTGGACCAGGGATACACCTGAATACCACTTGTTTTCTCTTACAAAGCATTAGAAGTCTTGGACTAACACTCCCTTTTTTAGGATCTTTAAGTTATCACTCTAATGGTGAAAGGAGGAGCCGAGAACTGAGATGGACCCAAAATGTTGAATTCCTATTTTTATAACGTTCACTAAGAAGTTAATGATGAAGACAGAAAATAAGAGTGATCAGTTCCCAAGGATAAGCTGGGGTTGATTCTAAGGTCGACCTGTTCCAAGTTCAGCCTAACAATCTTACAAATCTCCCCTCCCCTTACTTCCTCTCAGTGATATTACTAAAGAAAGCTCTTTCTAGAGACCAGTGATGGCAAGGAATGATTGGTTTCTTATCTGCCCAGAACTTTCCTAAATGGCCTCAACTTATCCTTTAAACACACTGATTGGAACAGCTTTATTATTAAACCAATGATTTGCTTCATAAAACTATAAAACTGGGACACAACCATTACCTCTCAAATAAGATAGTAAGCTCTACTCCATCATTTTAAAGACAGAAATCTAAATGAATATTCAAAACAATGTAAGTGATATAAGGTGCATAGATAACATCACAATGCCACCAGGATTATAAACCCAGGAGAATATGTTACTAATATCAGTACCAATAATAAAATAATTGAACAATGTTTACTACCGACAATGAAAATCCTAAAGGGAAGAAAGACGAGTGTTCTATCTATGATTATTATATCTTTGAAGGAAAATGTAATGAATAATTTCTCATCTTATACTTTACAATATTATACTTGTTTGTCAAAAGACTTTCTAAAAATAAGGATTTTATATGACATGCATTTATTTTCAGTCTAATTACCTGATTAGCTGCCTAGAAATTTGAATCTCAGTAGGAGAGAATTCCAATATCTGTCAACAAAAATTTTTGTGTATACATATATATATATATTTGTGTGTGTGTGCTGAAAGCCTTTCTTATATACATTTTTATGAAGCAACTGTATTTCTAAATGTATTATCAAATAAGTAAGAGATTTTAGATAATTCTCTTAGCTCACAGAACAATTCTTTGAAATTAGCCCACAAATTGGTTTTAACGTATTTGTATTTTATCAAAGCCATCTTTCTGACGTAGGCATTTGTTCTCTTAGGATGCTTTCAAAGATGTTTATCATGCACAGAGAATCTGCTAGCCTTTGGTGGTTTTAATCTCAGTTCAGCATCTTTGCATTTTAGTACATCACTTTTCCTTCCGCCAATCATGTCCGTACCTGCCATATCAAAACCGAAGTCCCCTTACATGGGAGCAAACTCTCAGGACTTGAGGTTTAAAACTGAGTTCATGCAAGAAAGCTAGAAATCCTACCACCATGAGAAACGACTCTATCAAGTCTTAATCAGTGACAAAATTGATTCCACAGAAAAATATGCTTTTATTATAGTTTGAGTCAAGTGTATCATCTATTGACAGTAGGCAAGAAAAGTCAGTTTCTATTGTGTTCGACAGTCTTGTCAAAACCACTGGACAATGGTCTTTTCCATGTGAGTGGCATTTAACTACAACCTTTATTTAGGTAGGGTTTCCTCATGCAGGAGTTTGTATTCACGCATCTATTCTCAGTAAGGTTTTCCTGATATGCAGTTGTCTGGAATGCTACAGCTTTGCTTCTTTGTTTGTGAGCAAAGCTAACTCGTGTGTCCCATTTTTCTCTCAATAATGTGTTTTCCTTAAATTACCTGTAATGTTGTTCCTTATTGATATGAAGCTGAGCTTGCATTGAAGTTAAGCAACCTTAAGAGTAAAAACAGCAAATGCATCCACACTTAGCTGAACTCCAGAGGTTGTAGAAACAGCAACAGTTAAATCCATGAGAAATTCTCCCCCTTTGAAGAGTGGCAACACGGGAGCCCCAAACCTTCTAACAAACAGCTCCTTATTGCAGGCTGTCTATGCAAATTGTACCCTGACTACAGGCCCTCAGGGAAGGGTTTTTCTGTTTTCTGTCTGTGGTACTAACCCAGTATAACTTGCCATATTATTGCCCTTTTGCCAGTAATGTTAATGATGGTGATTATTAGTAATAACTCTGAGTAATGAGGTTTTCTTGCCTGTACTCAAAATAATTGCTCCATGTAAATCCACTGCAAGTTTTACGGTGCGCTGAAGATTAGTAACATTAGAAACTTGGCAAATCTTACTTATAGAGGCATTTTACCTAATGATCTAATCCATCAGTTTCCAGGCTCAGCAGTCAAGAGACTCCCTTACTAGGAAGAATCTCCCTTCTTTTCATATCTATGCTAAGAAAAAACTTAGTTACCCTGCTGCATGTGCAAGGGACTTTTTACAGATGTCTTGAAAGTATAAGCTCCGAGCGCCTCATGGCAGCCCATGAGAAAATTCACTCCATTAGCCCCATAGATTGAGCTATCTTTAAGTGCTCTCTGAGGGAAGTAGTTTTAGAAGAAAAGTGTCTTGCACTTTGATGTCTTAAAGCCATTCTAGTTTGGGTCATACCCATGACATATGTGTAAGAAATTTGTCACACATGCAAACTAATGCTTAAGATCAATAACCAGGAGGAGAAAGGATTATTTGTGCCATGCTTTTCTCAATGGCATCACTTCCAGCAGGTCTCAGAATCTCCAGCTAAATGGAAGATATGAGAAGAAAGATACTCTTTCCTTGATGTGTCGAGTATGTATGTGTGTATGTGGTGTGTGTGTGTGTCTGTATGTGTTTCTGTGGACATGTATGTGTTTATGAATATCTGCATGCCTGAAAGAAGACCAGAGGACAACTTCAGTATCCGACCTCAATATCCTTTCCCCCTTTCTTCTTTTTGTCCATTTATCTATCTATCTGCTATTGGAGATAGAGTCAGCAAGCTAGCCAGCAAATGCCAAGAATTTGCTGTCTCTCCCTTTCTCACTGGGATCACAACCATGGGTTTCCATACCTGGCTCTTTTCTATAGAGGATCTAGGAATGGAACTCAAGACCTCCTGTGTTACAGGAGGAGCGGGCCTGCTTTTCATCCCGGCCGCCCCGCTAGCTTAACCCCCGAAATAATCACACAGAATTTGTATTAATTAAATCACTGCCTGGCCCATTAGCTCTAACCTCTTATTTGCTAACTCTCACATCTTGATTAACCCATTTCTATCAAATCTGTGTATTACCACGTGATTGTGGCTTACCGACAAGATTCTAACCTACGTCTATCTCAGGCATGAGATTTATGGCATCTGCTCGTCTGTCCTTCTTCCCAGAATTCAGTTCTGTCTATTCCGCCATCCTAAGTTTGGCCCTATCAAAAGGCCAAGGCAGTTTCTTTATTCAACCAATGAAAGCAACACATATACAGAAGGACCTCCTACACCACTCCTGCTCTTTAGGCCATCTCCCCAGCCTTGCTATTGGCCTTTTTACTTGATATTTTTAACTTGATGCTAAAAAATACAGAGAACACTGATTTAAGTAAGGAAAGACACATGACATGTGCATACAATGATGCATTGTCATTCTTTCCCATGCCACATGCTCTTGAAAATAAGACCTAGTTAGCAAACAACAACAAATCAAGAATATATTTGACCTTCTTTGTCCAAAAAACTCAGATCAATAAGATCTTTCCAACTTATGTGAAATATAAAAATATAAAATATACAGTTAATATTCTACTTTTAAAAACGTCATTCAAAGGCATGCAGAACAAACAAGGACATAAATATGAATCCATAATCCATTGGTGATCTTGTCGGTGTGTGTGGATTTTCTAGGTATATTTGGTTTTATTACTAGTTATTTATGTGGGTTTGTATACCCTTATTCCAACACTATTTCACTTCATTTAATGACTAGTTCAGCAAGTCTTGATAATCACCATTCTTTGTTTTCATTCTTTTTTTCACCTCTACTTTTTCTGTGCTTCTTATCAAATGAATTTTAGTTAATATATTAAATGATATTCGGTAATGTTTGGAGTGAGATATAGAATATTTCTCTTGGAATATCAAACTTGGGATTTTGAGTTTTCTAATATACATGTAAAGAAAAACTGGTTGTTTTCTAATATCTTTATTTTCTACCTCACTAATTGATATTTGTCTGTTGTCTTTATGTTTAATCTAATTATACTTTCTAACTTAGTAGATTTATTTTAATCCTTAAAGGTTAATTATTTCTAAAAATCATTTTATATTATCCAATAAATGTGCCCTGTCCATTTTAAGTAATTTAACTAAAAATGTTTTACAAATTCTTTGAGAATTACTTTTAACTTACAACTTACAATATTTCTTAGCTTAGTTCTGAAATGTATAAAGTTTCCTTGTCTTTATTGTTACTTTCAAGTTTATTTTCATTATAACCATGTAATATTATTCAACTTTTTTATTCTGTCTGCCTTAGTCCATGGCCACACATGATCTACACACTTTGGCAACAGTTTTTTTTAGCTTCTGCTCAGCTCTTCTCTCTTGGCTTAACATTAAACTCAAAAGTACCTTCTTTCCCGTTCTCTTGGATCTCTTTTTGAGTTTTTATCATCTCATGGGTTTGGACCTTGAAAAAGTAGAAGACAACATAATGAAAACCACCTGCGCCAGGCACATTGTGTCAGTGTCTCAAAACACACAAAAGGAGGAAGGATTGATTTGGTTGTTTGCTTCAGAGGTTCACCGTGGAGAAGGTGTGGTGAGATAGCTTTGCTTGCATCATATATCCTTATTGGGAGGGAGGGAGGAAGGGAAGGAGGGAAGAAGGGAGGGATAGAGAAGAGAGAAGAGAAGAAAGAGATTTGTTTATCACCTTGACTACTTGACTACTTCTGGTATTGGCTAAAACTGAAGTGTCTGGGTACATCACTATTGGGATGGAGGGAGGGAGGGAGGGAGGGAGGCAGAGAGAGAGAGAGAGAGAGAGAGAGAGAGACTAAAACTCAAGGTTCTGGGTACACCTGTGATGACTTTTTTTCTTAATTAAATCATTTGAAATGGGAAGACCCACTTTTAATCAAGATGTTTTGAGGTGGGAAAATCCATCCTTAATCTGGCCCACATTTTCTGCTAGCAGTCTATATAAAGGACATGGAAGAAGGATACTTGCTCTCTGTCTGCTTGGTGTCACTCTTGTTGGGAAATTCATTCCTTTACTGGCATTAGAGCTTACTTCTTCAAAATTCCAGCATATACTGAAGACTAGATGAGACAAACAGCCTTATGGGACTGAACAACTACTGGATTCTTGGACCTTATGTTATTAGACAGACATTGTTGGAGTAGCTGGACCACAACCTGTGAGCCATTCTAATAGATCCCCTTTCTATAGATAGATAGATAGATAGATAGATAGATAGATAGATAGATAGATAGATAGATAGATTCATTCTATGAGTTCTCTTCCTCTAGACATACACAGAGAGATATGGAGACAGAAATAGATATATGGGGGGGAAATATAAAAAATGAGAATAACCCATAAAAACTTGCCCCTAGTATACTACTTCCACACCTAGGCCCCTCCTGCT
This sequence comes from Ondatra zibethicus, assembly GCA_004026605.1. Taxonomy (NCBI): domain Eukaryota; kingdom Metazoa; phylum Chordata; class Mammalia; order Rodentia; family Cricetidae; genus Ondatra; species Ondatra zibethicus. Next base: position 256,531 of record PVIU01000385.1, read on the forward strand.
CATTTCCACAACCTTCTGAAGTATCACCAGGAAAAGAAGTCAAGCGTATAAAGCCGGTGCCTTTTGAACAGACATGTCATAACTGAATTATAATGACCCACACTTGGTAAAGCATGGTTTCAGCTTCTCTGATTATTTTACATATAGCAATTCTGCTTCTAATCTGGGGGGAGATTTAATTCACCAGACTTCAGAATTTCTTTTTAAAAAACACACTTTAGGTCTAATGCTAGGTGTTCAGAATGCAAATATGAGTGTCAAGAAATAAATTTACTTCAGTGTACTGGGCAGAAACCCAAGATAATATTACTAGTTATTACATCAACTGCCAGTGTTAGTATTATTCTATTGATGGGTGAAGAAACCACCTTAAGGGGGTTCTAGAAACCTGCCAACTGGACTTAACTGAACTCCTGATAAGAGGGCACTGTTCCAGGATAACATTTTCGCATAATCACATAGTTGTCCTAGAAAGAAAGTCTTCATTCTGAGTTTTAAACAATTACTTAAAAATTATATGTACAGGCAAGGGGTGGTTTATAGAGAAGACTTGGGGGTTCAGACTGCTTACTTACTGCTCTAACAGAAGACAAAGGTCAGCCACATGGTCGCCCACAAACACCTGTATCTTCAATTACATGGGGCAGGCACATGAGCATATGTGGGGCATATATATGCTATCTACATATATACAGGCAAACCCTAATGTCCATAAAATAATGAATAAATAATTTTAGAGGGTACTTTAGAAAGTCCTATCATGAAAGAGAAAGATTAAAAGTCTAAATTTTCCTTTTAAATTTTATTCATAAAATTGTCTAAGCATACACAAACATGTATACTTAATGTCTCTTTAATTGATCATTACTTAGAGCATATAATAAAATCTTTTCAATAAGACACACTTGCTTTCTTCTGGACACAGAACTAATTCAACTCTTCATAATAGTTTCAAGATACTCCATAAGCAGATCAATAAAATTTTATTGTTTCTTTTATTGATAGACATGATGAAGTTTTATGAAAGTTTAAGAAGTTATATCATGAAACTCTTCTTGCTGGTATGTGTAGCCAACTCATTGCTTGTTAACTGGGTTATTATTTTCTCTCTCTGCGGGTTTCATGCAATCTCTACTCTTTAACAGGAGTGTATATCTCAGTCAGTTTATGTGTCAGTCCTTAAGTGGGTCCCCATCCTATCTGTGGGACAAAGTGATTGGGGAAATAATAAGAGCAGGCCTCAGAGAAATTTATGAGCTTTTTAAAATTCCTTTCAACCTAGAGTTAAATATTTTTTCATTTGCATAATGCATAGCGATTCAAACCAGAGGACTTTTCCAGGAATGATTGGTTTTTTTCAGTCTGTCATATTGGGTCATGCCAAGTTTATTATGAGAAACTACTGTGATGGGTCTAGATTACACAAGTCAACATTTTCATTTGGTTTCATGGCATGACAGTACACATTCTGAAAGCAGGCAAAATAGCAGACTTTAGCTACTGCCCTAAAATAAAGAGGAAAGACCTTATTTGATGACACAATTTCAAAAATTACTAAATATGTTTAAACTTTAGTTAGCACGTTTTAAAAATTATTGAATATGAATTCTTCAGCATTTGAACAATATTATTTAGTAATTCCATTTCCTTCTGTCTGTTTACAAGACACACCCACACTTTTTCCACAAGCATGCAAGGAAATGATTGCCAATTTTTATGTTCGTACTGAACCTAGCCTTTAGTGGCTGAGCCATCGCTCCAGCCTGACTGCAGATCTTTTAAATACATTTTCTACAGCATTTGCTGAAATCTTACGATAAACAAAAGTTTTCCATGTCTACTGTGAGAGCCAAGAACCAAAGAAAAGAAGAAAGGAAAAGAGAAATTGTATAATCAATGAGATACATCATTACCTAGTGAAACATCGACAAACAATAAAGCAAAATCAGAGAGGACGCTCATGTTCTTTAACATAGTGCAATTAGAATTATATAATGAGAAGATTGGCTCCTTAGAGGTAATGTTAAAAGTGTGCTGGGCTCTCTGTCACTTGGACCAATGGATCTATTCATTCCAAGTCCTGATTTCCTGTCCAGTTTAGCATACCATTAGTTGAAAGTAATTGTTGAGAGGATACTTTGTTACAAAAGCTACAGAGCCCTCCATCATTTTGGTGCGTGATAAGTTCCCTGAATGAAGGCTCCTATTTCCCCAGTGCCCTTCATTGTGTTTGTCTCTTCACACAATCGTGTGATTGTATACTGCTAAATAGTGATTGGGTGGTAATGGTGTGTTTCAAATTGGCGACTCAGATAACAAGAATGTAGAGGTAAAAGAGGAGAGAGTAAGATCTTAACCTAGTTATACACCTGCACGTTTCACCTGACTCAACCCAGGAACAGAACCCCAGAGTAATAACTTCAAGACTTTTGTGAAGATGGAATAAGATGGCTCTGGGAAGAAAATATAAGCTCTGCCGGTATTGGTACACGAGCCTAGTTTTCTTGGACTTCCTCTTGAGGGGAAACTCCATTCTCCTCCTTTTCTACACATGCAGCTCTTTGGAGAGTGGAAGCAATCAAGAGCCCCATCTAGCTTTGTTTCAGGAGGGAATGTGATCTGGATTGGAAGCTCTTTAAATGGTGTCATCCAGCACACAGAGAAAGGAACAGACATTTTCCCACAGTAGATGAGGGAATATGGCCCCTTCTAATGCATGGGCAGTGGGCAAGGCACATTGCAGAGTTGTGCAGCTGGGAGATGTAGAATTCATGCTTTTCTTTTCAATTATCCTGCATTTATGCATGGTGATTGTCGATAATTAGAAGAGGTAAGAAATTTTGGTGAATAACATTTTACTGCCTTAAAAGAAAGTGAGTTTTGACTCTTGAAGGTTTTTTTTCATGCCTTGTCTGGACTTTTATGTACAAATGCATTCATAGGTGTCAGGAATTAGAGTCAAAGCTACTAAATATTCCCTTTTCTTTTACTATAGAGAACCACCTGGTAACTGAATTATTAGAGACAGGATGATTCATTGAGCACCCTCATATTTTGTAAACACTGGCAAGCACCTTCTTTGAGGACATAGAAGCAAATTAAGATTTTAAGTGACATGAATAAACATGCCTGTGTAGACAAGAAGGTATAACTACAAAAAAAATTCTCCAGTTCTACAGTAACCAAAATGTTGAAGCCATACAATCAGAGAGCTGATTAACTCATTCTTTTGAACAGCATCATAATCAACACATCTGTCAATCAAATATTACACCTTGTCTTCTGAAGTTCAGGCAATAGTCACTTCATCTTAACAGCACTTTTCTACCTAACAAATTAGTAGCTTTGCCTTCACTGTTTTAAAATATTAGGGGCCATTTTTGTGACATACCAAATAGTCTATACTCATTCCTCTATGAATTTTGAATTCCAGTTGTTCTCTTGGCTCAATCTATTCCCATTTCAAATCAAAATTTGAAATGTCTTTCTGTACATTAATAGGTTGCTCTGCAAAAGAATGGCTACGAGAAGGGCAGAGTTTTATTTCCTTTCTTTGGTCTGTCTGCAAAGATAGGGTGGAGAGTCATGCACATCAATCTTATTTACACTTACATGGTACACAATGCTTCCCCAAATGTACTCAACTGCGATGCTTTCTTCATAATCACATTGGTGAGAACAATAGCATAGTTGTGTCCCAAAGGTCAGCCACCTAAAGAAGTAATAACATGATAAATTCTCCAATGATGAGCTTATTGACTAAACATTAAGAAACTTAATGAAAAGCTGTTTTGTATCTTAAGAGCAGAAAAAGAATGAAATCCTGACAAAACTCTGAGTTTTACCATGAGTGTATCCTTTTGCAACTCAAGAACTTAAATTTATTAGAAAGAGCTAGAAGATTGACCAAAATACTGCAGATTGTAAGCCTGTCATCATGGCAGTGAGCTGTTAAACACATCAAAACCCAGGCACAGGTATTTATGAATAAGTGTTTCTTCATAGTAGTTAAATAATGTATACGGTTAATGAAGAAAAGTATTGAAAGAGTGAAGAACAGAGAATGTACTCAGGTACTCATAAAAGTTCTCAACAATATAACAAAGTTGGGAGCTGTTTAAATGAGAGTTAAAGATGTGGTTCAGTGGTAGAGCATGGTAGAGCATGGTAGAGCATGCATGAGGAAAGTGGAGACAGACAGAGAGCTAGAGCTCACTGGATAGCTAGACACTGGGCAGTCATATGAACATATACACATGTACAAACATGTGTATATGCACACATTCACACACACACACAATAAACAGAAATAACTACTTTACAAATAGAAAGCACAGAAAAATTTGCTTCCATATAACCTGTGCTATAAAGTCACATGGGTCAGCTTGGGAAGACGATCACTATGGAAAGTCTCTTTATTATAAAACTGAAGAAATGGATGAAATAAACTCAAATATCCATAACGCATTTAGTTTTTTATTCTATATGTAATCATAGGCAGCCAAAAAGTAATACTAACTCCATAAATGACGCCAAATTCTGTAAGTAATAAGACCATCTTCTCCAAAAATTAAAGAAAAGCAACTAACTTGTTACATATTTTACTAGTTCAACTTTTATGAAGAATCAAGGTACTTCACAATTTGCTTCTCATTGGAAAAAAATGCAAAACTTGCATATTTTATTTTAGACATTAATTTTATTTGCAATCTATAGGTTCTGCAATAAATGTCAGAGAAAAACAATGAGTGATAAACTTGAGGGAGGAAGCAGTTCAAACATTGATCCCCATAACATCACTGACTTCCACAGACTTTGTGACTTACAAAAATTCATGTGTAAACTCTCCTAAGTACACATTTGAGACACAGACTATGAAAAAATCTAAATGAACCAGCTTCTCTCTAGAAAAAAAAAGGGGTTTTTTTATGACTTTCTTAAACAGAACAATTTTCTATATCAACCAGCACCTCAGCCCATGGGGTTAACAAGAAAAAATAATGGCTTCAGTGCAGTTTCTCAAATTGCATTGAGGAGATACAAATATTCCATCATGCAAAAGCAATTGTTTTTCTGAATTAGGTGATGACAGAAATATAATTTTGCTACAACATTGTTCTGCCTATTTGTTCTCTGAAAAATATACAGAAAATCCTTCATCTGCATTGTAAGTTCAGTCTCAGTCAAGGAGCTGGTAAGGTGGGTTTTCAAGCCTCACCAACAGTTAATCTCACCCAACAGTAAATCTTAAAATGAGGTTGAGATAACAGAATCTTTAGGTAATTATTAAAGAATCAGATTCATTTCTAAGAATGCAGTGCAAGTCTTGTGGAAACCAATGGCAGACTAGGTATGAAATCCAAAAGTAAAAACTCCATCTGTTCTGGCTCTTGGTAATTCTGGTGTGCCTACTCATCGCCGTGTAAACTAAGAGTCTGACTTTCATGTACCCATCTCTCTTCCTTCAGCCAGTGTACAATGGCCGGACCTTTAGTGGAGCTCACTAACAGTGACAAAGACCTTTTCCACTGAAAGCAGACACATCATCACCATCCGTAGGTTACTTTTGATGCAAGGCCATCTCCACATGAAAAAGAGCATGGTGTTTTTTTGTCCACTGACCAAAGGGCTATCACGAGCAACCATTTTGGTCATTTTCCGTGAGATAGACAGAACTAATTCACTCAAACACTTGCTAATTTGTAGGAAAGTAAAAGTTTGAAGGTGTATTGTCTTTGAAATAGTACAGTTAAGGAAAACGTTCATACTTAAGAATAACCTCGATAATAAATCAGTATACTTATCCAAGTACTAGCTATAACTAAAGTTAAAAATTTTTAATGTATTTATCCAAAATAAATGCTAGCAATCCCTACCTTTTAGAAATGTTTATAAGTGGCACTCTTCTCAGCCTTTTTCATGATTGCTTTGATATCCAGCAGGAGGCAACCAGGGTGCTCTTAGCAGGGCCTCTTCTACAGTCAGATACACACTAGCCTCAGCACAGCTCAAGGGGTTTGACATCCTTTAAAGTTAACTGGGAATCACATTCGCTTAATAAATAGCTAAACTCCCAAGTATTTATGAAGGACAGCCATGGTGTAAGCAGCATGGTCTTTCAAGATGGAGTTGAATGAACATTATAAATAAGCTAAAGAAGTATGTCTGAGACACAACATACTTGTAATTGGTCGAAATGACAGCTTGTTTAATATGATCCAAAGCAAAACAGGAAAGTACTAAAGTTTTTTTATGTCAGTGTTTCACTGGCAGAATGTTAATATACATCTGAGGAGCTAAGCTTTATGGCTACAAATTGCTTTATACTGGTTGAAAAGTCTTGTGCAACCTCAAAAAAAAAAAAACTCAATATAAATCTTCATGCAATACAAATAAACACTCCATTTTGAGAACTGCTTTATTTTATTTATGCCCTGCCATTGTCTTGCAAATAGTATAAGGAAGAGATAGTGGAAAAAGACAAAGGAGAGATGAAGTCGAATTGGCCATTGTGACATTTGGAAATTTGGAGAAAGTTCTCAAGTGCCGCAATTTCCATACTTTAATGTTTGAGTGATACCTAGACATTATTCAGCTTAGCTAGTCCTTGTGATGCAAATCAATCCATACTCCTGGCTACTCAGGAGGCTGAGGCATGAAGGGAACAAGTTCATGACCAACCTGGGCAACTTAGTGAAACCTTTCCACAAAATCCAAAATGAAAAGACTCCTGAGAGAGCCTGATGCTACAGCACTTTCTTGGCATGCAAGAGGATTTGCGTTCAACCACCATCACTACTACTACAGTTAATCACATGGTAACAATAAATTCCATTTTGCAGGGTTTTTATGTCTCTTTGTAGACAAGAATAAAATTTGTAATTTTTTACAAATTATAGAAATAAAAGTTTTGATTTAGAAAAAAGTTAAGGGTTTCATGTAATATCATACAACTAAATAGCAAAACCAAGAATTAAAAAAAGAACTGATGAGTGTGTGAGTACAATTATTCTTAGAATTTGAGGCCCACAATCAAACATTACCCTTGTCTTGAAATCTTTGACAATAGCAGATACCCTTTTCTAATGTCACACGGCTTCTCCTCTCATACTCTATAAACTTGCATAGGACTATCTACATGCTTAGTTTCAATGTTATTTTTAATCACATACTAGTAGAGATTAATAGCTAGCTAGACAGGCATATGAATGGATAGACACACCACCAGCATAAAGTAACATCTCTTTACCTAAATACACAGCATGCTTCTCAAAACCAAAACACTATCATTAAACTTACAATGGGAATCCTTAATATTGTTTTCACCAAAGCTATCTTTATTAAAAATTTCCTTTTATTACTGTATATTCATGGGACATTTTCATGTGCTTAGACTGTGTACTTTACTCATATTTACACCGTATTGCCATCTCTTGTTCTCCACCCTCCTTCACTGGTTCTTTTTTTCTTCCTAAATCATGTCCTTTTCTATTTTCAGTAAATTCCTTTCTACTATATGTAAAGAATTCTGAACTGTATTTTAAGCTATGTTTTTCTATGTTTTATGAGAATGTATAATAAGTATAGTTAAGAATCATCTGTGTGATATTGCCAAGGAAATAAAAATTAGTGTTTTGACTATGAATTGTAGTGAGTTTAATCCTGAGGTGTTTAACTTTTTATCGCATCCCCAATGACCTCTACACTAACTAGTATGAATAACTGCCACTGTAAAGGAAAGTGAAAAGCACGCACACTTCTGATGAACCTTTGGCTGTCACATCCTCAAAATAAGTGAAATATGTTTAGTCCAAACTCTTATTAACTGTAAGCATGATATTAATACAGAATATCATATCAAACTCTTAATATTTCAGATACAATCACGGGCATAGGTATCAGCCCTTGGCTTACAATTCTTTCAGCAATTGGATTTATCTGAAAGCAACATTTTGCATGCTTTGATGTTGGAAACAATTTCATAGACTGTTGGCCAATGTGAGGCTCATTCAAAGGCAACTTTGAAGTTGACTACCCAATGTCTTTTTCGAGTTGGGTTCCATGCCAGTTTACTGAAGCCAAGAAGCTCTTCCTTAAGCCCAATACTACCTTATTCTTTATTTTGAATCTGTGTCCATCCAAGTTCTAATTATATAGAACAACTAATTCACCTTCATCTTATAGTAAATACTTTAAAATGAAGATAATTATTAAAATAGCCTTGTTAATGTATTTTATTATGTGTGTCAGATGTTGTTAACATCCAAAATAATTGCTACAATTTAGTTTCTTTGAGTGAATTTCAACAAATATATAAGCAACCAGTTTATACATACACATCAAAAATAATTTTATTAAGCCAAACTGTAACCAGCTTCAATATCTGTACTCAGATTTACCATAATTTAGAGAAAGGGACTTTGTCCTATTTTCTAGAGGACTTTTTTAGGGGGGGGTGGTATAAAGGTCATGTTGAGAGTCTTGTTCTTTTTATTGTTTTCCAAGACAAGCTTTCTCTGTGTAGCCCTGGCTACCCTGGAACTTGCTTTGTAGACCAGGCTGACCTTGAATTTTAAGAGCCCTCCAGCCTCTGCCTCCCTAGTGCTGGGATTTAAAGCCTGCATCACCATATCTAGCTTGAGAATTTTATTCCTTTTGTAATTTATTAAAACTTTATTATAAAGAACCTGTGAATAAAAACACCACACAGCAAAACTAGCAAGGCCCACAGTCTTTATATCTCAACGGACTTCTATGTGGTTGGAACGGCCATCCTGAACCTCGGTAGTTCCACACCAGATTTTACACTTTCACTATCAAATAGATTCTCATGTGCTTATTAAGCAGACCAAATGAAATAGAAAATTTATGTCAGGGATAAAGCTAGGAACATAATTAGCTTCTCATCCTTACTCCTGACTCAAGCGTCAGTTACCTGCATTCAGTCCTTCCTCATCACCTAATATTCACCCTTCTGTTTATCATTTTTTGCTACTTTTTTCCATTGCTTGATTTAGTGATCAGGATTTCCATTTTGAAAACAATAACCAGTCAAACCAACTCTAAGAAATTTTCTTTCCATCAATTAATAGAATACATTGTCACACAATCAGTCTGAAATTTTGGGAGCACGTTTTATTCATCCAATTACAGTAATATGGAGATGTTTAATATCCTAAGTGTATGTCAAGGTACACTTATTATGGGCATGCACATTAAGAGTTATATCTATCCTAAGCCCAGTCATTTCTTCTCTTCCCAAACACATTCACATGGTATACTAGATATTAGATATTATGTTATTTTCGGGGGCTTTCCAACATCCAGACCATAGAAGATTCTTTTCATTAACACTGAATCTCCTTGAAGCTCACTCAGTCCAAAGCAAACAGTCAGCTTTAGTTGAGGAGAGAGATTTCAACACTTCAATTGTCTCATATGCATTTCTTTGTCTGTTCATGTTGAACCTCTAACAGAGACATGATATTTTATTCAAAGATGGGCTTATAATTACCTTAATTCTTCCCTTAGCACACTAAATAATTTATTGATCTATTCTTCTGTCTGTAATTATTTCACATGTTTCTCTTGTCTGCCAGCTATATGAATAGTATTTAAGGATAAAATGTTCTTCACTCCTTGTGTATCACTGAGATGGTTTAACCCATACTACATACATAATATATCAAATAAAAACAGTATTTATCATTGGGACATTCACAAGATAATAGTATGTTGATTGTTTAATTCTAAGAATAATACCATCATTTACATTGGAAGAATTCCAAGAAAGCCAACCAAATCCAGAAAACCCTATGCATTACATTGCATGCAAGGAAAAAGAAGAAAAAATGCTGGTTTACTTATTTAAAAATGTGAAAAGATTAAGGGAAAGTTTCCAGACTCCTTGCATTTGCTTAAGGCAATTCTACCCAGAGTCAAAAACAAGGTGTTTTTATTTCTGTTAGTAACAAGTCTAAACACAGCTAGCAGAAAAAAACCGATGTAACTCATTTTAATGAATCAATTAATATACATATGATGGATGCAGTCTCTGTGACACAAGCAGCTACTTGTCTGGTCCAGTACTCTACTAGTGTGTTACCATTCATCATGAGTCAACAGCAGAAATAGCCAACGGGATGTTCTGGGCCATAAGTCAATCCTGACCAGAGCTGTTTCTCTTCTGCCTTATTTATTTTTCTCAGTCATTGTTCATGTACCTTTGCTACTCGGTTACACTAAGGATTGTCTACCTTAAAGAGACATGCACCCACATCTCTCCTGGTGTGAGACTCTCACAAACAATCAGAATTGATGGAAAACAAGCGATCATGTCAATGTGCTATTGCTATGAACACTGAGTTGGTGAATGGATTTTTTTTCAAAGTTTTTCATATTTATCATGTCTAAACAAGTTCATTTTTTAAAATCTTGTGTGTATGTGTTTGTATGTGTAGTGTGTGTGTGTGTGTGTGTGTGTGTGTGTGTGTGTGTGTGTGTGTGTGTGTAGATCAGAGGACAAATACGGGTGTTGATCCAGACCTCCAGCTAGTTTCTGGAATAAGATCTCTTGTAGGCCAGTATGTAACCCAGTCTGGCTAGTCTGCCAGCTTCCAGGGACTACCCCTACCCCTGCACCTGGTCTCTGCCTCCCTGCTTGCCATAGGATTGCTGGTATTATAGGTGTGTGCCATCATTTCTGCCTTTGTGTACGTTCTTGGAATCTAGATTCAGGTTCTTAGACATACACCTCTCAGGCCCAGCAAGTTTCTCGGTAACTGATGGAACATTCTATGATATGCATTTAGAAAATATATCCCTCATTTATTTTTACTCATCATTCCATTTATTTAACATTACTGAGAGACAAAATTGTAAAAATTGTAAGATTAACCCAGTGTTTAAGAATAAAAAACATGTGGAGTAAATATAGCTGTATAAAGGCATCATGAGAAGTCCTTGCATCGATGGATGTTTTCTGTGTCTTGACTCCCTGTGCCATTATCCTTGTTGTGACATTGCTGGACAGTTTTAAAGATGTCAGGATTGTGGGAAACTTGCTAAAGTGTATGTAGTATTTCATTTTATATTTTTTGTTTTATCTTTATTGACACCAAATAAATATATGTAATTGTGATCAAAATATGATAACTTGGCACTTATATAAAATGTTTAATAATTAAATTGGGGTAATAAATACTTTCATCTCCTTAAGTTCATATGACTTGTTTTGTTCGTAATCTACTTCTTCTCTTCTAGTCTCAAATACATAAATATAATCACCTCACAGTGCTGTAGAACATTAAAATTTGTTTTCCCGATAACTGCATTTTGCGCATCTATCAACTAACCTCCCTTCATTCTTCATCCTCCAACCTTCTCGTTCCTTATCATCCTCTTGTCATCGCCATTCAACACTCTGATTGTACAAGATCAACCTTGCAGGCATCTGTGTTTGAGTTAGAACATGGAACATTTACTTTGTGTGTGTCTGTATCATTTTGCTTATCAAAATGTCCTTCAGTTCCGTCCATGCTGCTGTAAATAACAAGAGTCCTTTCTTGGTGGCAAAATAGTATTGTTGGGGATATTTGATCACACTGTGAAGCCTGCATTTTCATTTGTGTTAATTAAATAATATCAACCTTGGGTCAGGAGGCTGAGTTAGGAGCTAGTTGACAGAAAATAATGATACAACACCAGAGGGCACCTGGAGGTGATAAAGAGACACACCAGAAGGAGTAGGGACGAGTTGAAGAACGCTCTCTTTGGGAGGCGCCAGCAAGGAGGGAAAGTTAGCTAGTTGCTACTTAACCCCTCTGTGCTATAAGGTTTTCTCCCCAGCCTTTTAATCTCGAGTCTTATTCATAAATGGAACATAGAGATTTAGTTAAAGCTGCCATTAGCAGCAGCTGCAGGGCTGGTGCCTGCGGGAGCAGAATTCCCACGAGGCTGCAGCCAGAGTAGCCAGAGAAGCAGGTCAGTAACTGCAGAGTTGCAATTTCTGGTTAAAATAGCAGTAGATTAAGGTACAGATACCACTATACAGAAGTTAAAACAACATAGTATTCCATAGTTTACAGGCACCATATTTTCTTTATTAACATCTACTAATGGATGCATTGATTGGTTCCATAGCATAGCATTTATTAGTCAGATAAATTGTGATTGTGTTGATTGTCAACTTCAAAGGATCTAGCATCATCCAAGAAATTGTTTAGGTACATCTATGAGAGATTACCTTTATTGGGTTAACTGCAGTGAAAAGACTTACCTTATCGCAAGAAGCCACCATTTACTGGACTTTGGTTCTAGACTGCTTACAGTGGAGGAAGCAGAGAGCATCAGCCTTCATCCACTCTGCATCCTGATTGCAGGCACAGTGTGAACAAGCCACAAGCTCCTGCCTCCATGTTAGACCACTATGGATCTTTGAGCCATAATAAACCTCCTCTCAAGTTACCAGGACATTTTATCACAGCAATAGGAAAACAACACAGTAATGATGCACTGGGTACCATTGTTGATAGCTGTAATCACCTTCATTAACTTATTGCAATGTTTTTAACCACAGGAAAGGTTCTTGTACTGTTATGCTTACCACATTTTCAAGAATCTCTTGGTGCTTTCATGATAACTATTTAAAATATTCTTTATGGAACAAATAAGCCAATCTCTGTTATCACTCCCGCAAGTACCCCAGTACCCCAACACAGATACCATTTCATTTCAGTTTTCTTAAGGATGATCATATTTTTCCTGTAAAATTCTCATACTCTTGCCATTACCAATATCTGACCTAATGTTTTTATACCATTTGCCTTATATTCTAAAATCTGCATACCTCATCCTCTCTCTCTGAAGATAGTATAAATCTTTAACTTTTTACCAAAATCTTTTGGTGCCACTGAAGCTCCAGGCTTCGCTCAGTCTTTACATCATAAGTGTACATTTCCCAGCTGGTGGGGAAATTGCTGGAATGTGCGATATGATATGTAAAGTTAGTCGTTTGTCCACTGAGAGGAAGGGACACCAATGTCTTCCCCACTGAAATAAAATGCAGAGTGAATGACTCTGTGTGTTTAGTACCATATTGAATCAATATTCCTGTCTCTTACCCACAGTGCTTGGATTAGTTTTAGAAAACAACACTTACACATAACAAAGTCCTGGAGCTAATCTACGGTGGAGGAGCTTTGCAAACTACACCACAGTTTTCTCAGGACTGTCTTGTTCAAAAGAAAGCAATTTAAAATGAATACAGAGAGGAAAGAGATCTCTTTACTGTATTGGATGCAGTAAGTAAGAAATCCAGGCACTCAGGAAGCACCATTTGACTGGTACTTGATGGAAAAAATGTTAAATAATTAAACCCAAAATAGAACTTGACAAACGTGTAATAAAATTCTATTTAGTTGGTTGGAAAGATGGTTCAGGGGATAAGCGTGCATTCTGCCCAACCTTGAGGATCCAAGGGAACCCAGCACCAGTGTGGAAGCAAAGACTTTTCTAACATCGGTAATCCCAGTACTGATTGGTGCAGACAGAGGATAGCTAGGCTTTCATGTTCAGTCATCCTAGCAAAACACTGCCAAGCTCCAAGTAAGTTAAATGTGATACCTTGTTAAAGGAGTAAGGCAGAGAATGAAAGAGCAAGATGCCTGAACTATTACACCCTCAAAATATACACACATCACACACAAACACATACACACGTACATACACACGCTCTCTCTTGAACAAAAGATGGTCTTGCATGCAGTGGCCCTCTTCAATCTATGAAGATTATCCTGAAGCCATGTTTTACTTTTAGACCTTGCATACACTATGTATGTAATAACCTTAAATTGATAAATTGGACACAGTAAGAGGCTAACAACCACAGATAACACAAAACTTTCACAATACATTTGTTACTTTTATGAAAAACAAATACTGTGCCTCTGTTTAGCTTATCTCTTTGGCAGCACCACAGCTCTTGTGCTTTGAGGTCACGATTAAGTAAAACAAACGTTTCTGGAATGGAAGCACAGCAATGCCACAAGGGTCAATCTGATAACTAGGACACCTACTGAGTGACTAATGAGTGAGTTGCAGATGCAGCCTGGAAATGCTGGACAAAGAGTTGACTCATATTCTAGGTGAGACAGAGCACCATGATGTAAAATTTCATAGTGCAGAGCAGAACAACATGTAATCAAAAGCTGTGAATTGTTTATTTCTGGATTTTTCCATTGAATCTTTTGGGACTTCAGTGACTTTAAATTCCTGAAGCTGTAGAAAATAAAACCATGAATAAGAAATATATGTATACATATATATATTTCTTCATGCTATTGTGTAAGAAAAGCCTCTCTCTTTCTCTCTCTCTCTCTGTTCCACCCTTCTCAGAGACGCAGCTGCTCACTCTACTCTCTCCCCCTCTCTCTTTCTTTTTCTCTCTCTTCTCTCTCTCTCCCTCCCCCCTTTCTGCCCCTCTCCTTTCCCTTCCATAACCACTAAATAAATATTTAACCTCCACTCTCTATGGTGTGTCTATGTCTGCCTCTCACCAGCCCTCAGCCGCCACATGGCTAGTGGTGGCTAGCCGCCGGGAACGCTGTCAGGGATATGCAGTGTGGTCGTGTGCCCACCCTGCCCATGACTGGCTACTTTGGGACCCCCTGCCCCCTGCCTGTCAGGTACACCCGAAATAACCCCATGGAAATTGTATTAATTAAATTACTGCCTGGCCCATTAGTTTTATCCTCTTATTGGCTAACTCTCACATCTTGATTTAACGCATTTTTAATAATCTTTATAGCACCACAAGGTCGTGGCTTACCAGGAAAGATTCCTAACCAGCGTCAGTCTCAGACAGGAGTTTCATGGCAGTTGCCACACTACCTTCTTCCCAGCATTCCATTCTGTCTACTCTGCCTACCTGATTTCTGCCCTATCAAAAGGCAAAGACAGTTTCTTTATTTACCAATGAAAGCAACACAAATACAGAAGAACCTACTATACCATTTCCCCTTTTTCTGTTTAAACAAAAAAGAAAGGCTTTCACTTTAACATAGTAAAATTACATATAACAAAACAGTTACCAAGCAAGAATTAGTTACAATATTTAGATCTATTTTATCTTTTATCATAACTAAAGAAAACTATAATTATAACTATTCATTCTTCAACTCCATCAAATACTCAAAGGATATAATATTACCTAAGTAAACAAGAAGTAAGCAACTTCCAAAACTCTAGAAGTGACAGAGACATCTCGCTTCCTGGACAGTCACCCAAAGTTTTTCTGTACCATTGGGGCATCCATCTTCAGCCTACAGGCCCACAGTATTTAGCAGACTTTTCCATGAAGCAGGAAATTTTAAAGACAGTTTAGTCACTTTCTTCTGTATCCTGTAGAATGTCTCATAGACTCTTTCGTGAATCAGGAACCCTGAAGGATCATCTCACCTTTAGGCAAGTTCAGCAGGCCTCTCTCTACAGTTTCTTCATGTCCAGTTTATGCAACAGTCCAGGCAAGAGCAGTTTCTTGCCTAAATGGCTAAGGAGCCTCTTCAATGCCCATCTTCCTCTTGAAGTAGCTTGATGCTGCCAGGAGCAGACGTGTTTCATTGTCATGAAAAGCCCTAAGTTATTAAAACATTTAGAATGCCATATTCTGTAGTCTTTGAGAGATATGAAGAATGTCTATCTAACTGAAATATACCTCTATATATCTAGAAAATCTAACATGACTACAAGCTTGACTATTATCGATGATTATCCATTAACAACCTATATTTCCTAATTATACATTACATTTTTATCTGAACTACACAATCACAATACCTTAATCAAGATAAGAAATACATATACATATAACAAAATTGACCTTAAATTTATATCAACAAATCAAGATTCATGCCAATGCAAATTAACTATATCTATATCATCTCCCCCTTTAAATGTAAAAGAACATTTATGAACAATATTTGGGAATAAGGGCATAGTTTATTCTCTCCAAACTTCTTCCTGCTGTATGGGGGCGCTGTCAATCAGGTCTTTCATGGTGTATCCTGTGTACTAGGTTCATCTCAGTCACCAGTTGAGTGAAGTAATTTTCTGAAGGTGATCACAGTGACCTTTCAGGAAGTCGTGGTCTGTCATATCATATTGGTCTAGAAGGAATCCACAGGGTCTCATCCTCTGTGAAAACAAAAGAAGAACCTCTTTTCCAAGGCATCATATCCTTAGACCCAAATTCTGAAGTCATAATACCTTTATAATATACATGCTGGTTTGGCTTAGCAGCACACACAATGAAATGTCTCTCTGCAGTTAGCTCCTTCACAGTAAAAAATTTAAAGAAAACACAATAAAATACATAATCCATGTGAATTTTCCATTTTTACGTGGCTTTTTTTTCTTTATGATTATCTGTATTCTGTTTCTTTAAAGGCTTTACCCTTTTTTTAAGTATCTCTCTATACTCTTTACTTCTTTTCTCTTTTAAGCCTACTATGTACCTTTATTCAACAGTGTGAACCATTTAGAGGTCTTTTGTCTGAATCTGTCCTATTGCATTGTCCTTAATTTTCTACTGTCTTGAAGAGCTTTTAAAATGTTAAACAGCTTGGTTGCCGCTGCTCTAGATATTGGCTCCACCTCTCTCCAATTTCAAAATGGTGGACGTACTATTTTTTCTAGCTCTGGGGCCACCAGTTAGGAGCCGCAGTCAGCACTTTAACTCTGAGAATGAGCATGTAGCACAAAAACTCTTTTTACAGCCAAATCTGCCATGCAGAGCATTGCACAGCCTGGAAACACAAAAGAAATCCTCCATGCTCTCCTGCCTGCCTAAGCCTGATCCAGCCCCTTGTCCAGGCGGGGAGCGCTGAGCCATTGGCATGGTCTCAGAGTACTTTCTTCCGGATCCTGAGCGGGCACACAAACATTCAGGCCCATAAAAGCCATTGAAATGCTTCATAGCCAGCTTCATGCTGGCAGCACAGGCCAGAGGCTTTTTTGTTGTTACGGCTGCTGAGTCAGGAAATTCTCTCTTAAAGGAGCTATGGCACGCTGCCAGCTGTGCTAAACTCTATATCTGTGTCTAGAATTCCTTTTTAAGCCCTCTTAGGTTTTATGTGGAGTCAGTTTACCATGTTGAGCAGCCAATCTGTGCCACTTCTCCCAGGTGGTTCAAGATTAGGCCATGTTGAAAATTAATATTAACTACAACCGGGACTACTGTCAGTCTCCTTCAAAACTTAATGTACACAGTAAGTATGCTTGTTTAAGTAAAATTCTTAGATTCTTTGACTAAAAAATGAGAGTTAAAAAAATGTTTCTGCCACAGAGTGGAAGAGAGGATCAATGAGTCTAAAAATGACCTAGCCTCAACAGAGTTGGATTCCTTTCTACATCTCTTTATGGACTATGCAAGGAGTCTCAGTCCTGACCAAGATGGTAAATTTTTAGGGGTACTGGTCCAACTTTCTGAGTATGTCATTCCCCTTCCATAATGGACCTTCAGTTTGCGTGCATAAGACTCATCGTTTTACTCCACAATTACCACAGAAAGTCCCTGTGTACCAGGAACTCGATTTGTCAAAAAGATACTTGACCCTTGTGGAATTCACTACCTAGCTTTCTGCATAACCTAACACCAGCTATTCCTTTGTCTATCTGTGCTCCGTTTCTACAGACATTTTCAGGCACTTCTTGTCACTTCAGGTCCCATCTTACCCAACTCTACCTATTCTTCCAATCAGTATTTATTCTACTGAATATGGTATGCCCTTTTTGACAGGGATCTCTGTGTTCCTCCTACAGTATAGACTGAACTCTCTTGATCTGCTCTTTGGAGATCTCATACTGAGGATTAAAAGTGACCACTCATCTATTAAGTTGGGTGTTCCCTCAGCAAGATGGTTTTTGTTGAATTCAATATATTTCGCCAGTCAGAAACCTCTGTCTATATTTTTCTACATAATTAAAGTATATTTTATCTGCCATAAAACCCAATGGTTGTATAGTTTGTTGGTGTGTGTGTATGTGTGAGTGTGTGTGTAGTAAGAGGCACGTGGGCTGTGTCCTTCCACCCGGCTCCTGGCTGCCGAAATAATTACACAGAAACTGTATTCATTTAAACTCTGCCTGGCCCATTAGTTCTAGCCTCTTCTTGGCCAACTCTTACATCTTGATTCAGCCCATTTCTAATAATCTGTATTCACCACGAGGATGTGGCTTACTGACATGAGTCTAACCAGTGTCCATCTTGGGCTGGAGAAGCATGGCGTCTGCCACACTTCCCTTCCTCCCAGCATTCTGTTCTGTCTACTCCGCCTACCTGATTTCTGCCCTATAAAAGGGCCAAGGAAGTTTTCTTTATTCAGCCAATGAAAGCAATACAAATGAAGAAGCACCTCCTACACCATGTGTGTGTGTGTGCATGTATGTGTGTGTCCATGAGTCTTTGTACCATCTCAGTCTGGGGAATGTTGATCCTTACACTGAATTTAAAATAAAGTTCAAGCTGTTATCTTTTCACAGCTCAAAGTCTTCATGAACTCAGGATCAAACACCAACAGCTTATATGTACCAGATAAGCAATGTGAGTCAATAATGTAACATCAGTAAGGAAGATGAGCACTCTGGTAAATAGTTATACTTGAAAAATAAAACGTAGAACACAAAATCTTCTTGGTCTTTGTTCTCATCTTTGTAGCTTCTTTCCCAATCCTATCTTTGAACATGAATCAAAACTGTTAGAGACTTCATGCTGTGAACCTTGGATAGATATGTAGACTCAATAGGTATTTAATTCACCTCATTGACTTTTAATTTTTTAAATAAAACACAGAGAGTAATAAGCACACTAAAAAGTGTTCATCATACTTAGATCTCAGGGAAATGAAGATTAAACCTACCTACTTTAAGATTCATTCTCACCCAAGTCAGAATGACGATTGTCATGGATACAGATATCAACAAAGGCTGACTTAAATGTTGGGATAATTGAAAGTTTATACACTGTTTATAGGAGTGTAAACTAGTATATCCACATTAGAAATCAATCTGGAGGATTAAAAAAAACTAGAAGTAGAACTTCCATATGATCCGGCTGTATCACATATAACCAAAGGACTTTATATCCTACTGGAGAGACCCTTGCTCATCCATGTTCTTTGCTGGTATGTTCATGAGAGCCAGAAAATGAGTCAAGCTTTGTGTCTGTTATCTGGTGGATGGATAAGGAAAATTGGTGCTGTTATTTCTAGGAAGATGGGATTTCACTCTCATCATAAACAGTCTACATAATCAGCTTCATCACTTCTCATCTGGACTCATACCACAATTTCCTAAAATCTAATTTATCCCCTTCTAATATGGCTCTAATCATGTATGTCTCTGTTTCAAGTCTGTTAGACATCCCTGCATGCAAACAGGTAAGGGAAGGTTTTCTGATATAGGCTGCAAGGCCCTTTATAATACGGTCACCACTGAAAATACTTCCCTCAATTCTCATTGCTACACCTAAATGGTCCAGTAATAAATATTAGTTAAAAAAATAATAGCACATTTCTTGTTGTCTCTCTTCATATTTGTATATTTCTTTACCCCCTCAAAAAAGAAACAAACAAACAAACAAACAAAAATGTCTCTGGCTCTCATGGTCTCACTCACTACCACCCAATGCTGCCCTCAACAGGGATCATTCTTCATTTTTTAAGATTCATCACTGATGTCACTTCCTTTGAAATGATCACCCTCTGGACACACAGGCCTTCTGCACAAATTCCTATCCTAATGACAGATAGCCAGGTCTCACACCAAGCTCTCAAGGAGGTTAATCTGCCTGAAGTCTAGGTCACGTAATTCTCTTCTTTCCCAGTGACTCACATTTTACCTGGTATGCAGTAAATATTTAAGAAGGTGAAAGAGAATGCTGGAAGAAGTAATATTAACAGTAAAGAAACAAACAAGGTAAGAGAAAACTGTGCACTAAGTCCAGAGTAAATCATGTATATCTTTCCAAATACCAGACTTTAACAGATACAGCCATTCATTCATGTACTAGTTAGTGAGAACATACCCTGTAACAGGCTGCTGTGGGAAGACTCGTTAGTATTCATCAAGGCCTTATAGGAAATAGAAACACGCTAATATTAAGTAACATGGGAAGAACTATCTATGTTCAATGTATGCATTTCTCCATGTGTCAACATATACACACAGGTATATGTATGCATATTCAAGGAGACCAGAGGTCAACATGGGAAATTGTCTTCAACCACTCTCTACTTTACTTTTTGAGACAGAGTCTCTCATTGTACCTGGAACTTATTTATTCAGTTAGACTGGCTGTCTGGTGATGTCCAGAATTTTGCCTGGCCCCACACCCAAACCAATGATGGGGTTGCACAACTTGAAAAGTACCTTATTTTAACTGGGTACTGGGGATCAGGTCTTTATGCCTCGGTGGCAGTCACTAAGCAGACTGAACCATCTTTCCAGGTCTGCCTTGAAAAGAATTCAGTAAACATACTGCTTTACAAAGATGAGAGCAAGTGAAGTTAAAAGGCAGATAACACGTAGATCACCTGCACATACACATCTGAAATTGACACATGATGGGATCAAATTACCCCCTGAGTTTCCCTGATTTGAGTCTTTGGCTCGTTATTAGGACTTTAATGAAACTTTTTTATCTGGCCATGTTTGTCAAGACTCAGTTCATTGGACTTTTCACCCATGACCTCATCACGAGCCTCTGCCTGGTCTGACTGCTCCTTGCCCCAGTATTCAGATCTCTGCAGCCACAGAGAGGAACTTTTAAACCTGATGATCAGATCTCACCACTTTTCCTGGTACCAGATCTCCAATGCATCATTGCCACACTTGGAAAAACACATGTAAGTATGGCTTCAACATCAGAAAGGCTTCAGGTCAATTTCTACTGAAATTCTATCTTACTCCTGTCAGAAAAGCTAATACTAAGTTAAAAGAAACGCCTGGGAAGATATGGAGGAAAAGGAAAAGGTGGGAATGTGTATTTGTACAGCTACAATGGAAAGTAGTGTGAAGAAGCCTCAAAGAACTGCAAAATGGATTGCCACATACACGACCTGTGGGTCTAGCAGACACAAGGAAATAAAATCAGCATCCCATACAGGAGAGAGAGACTTGATGTCCGTGATGAAAGGATCTCCAATAACTAGGGAAAATATCCACCCAGGGTATCCATTAACAGGTAAATGTATAAATATAATACATACCTGTGCACACACATACACATAACAAACAGA
The DNA here is from genome assembly GCA_004026605.1 of Ondatra zibethicus. Lineage (NCBI taxonomy): Eukaryota > Metazoa > Chordata > Mammalia > Rodentia > Cricetidae > Ondatra > Ondatra zibethicus. The sequence goes on from PVIU01000385.1 coordinate 277,824, forward strand.
AGAACTTTATTCAACCATGAAGAAAAATGAGATCACATCCTTCTCAGAAGAAATGAATGGAACTGGGGGATGATTGTTGGGAAAAATTAGTTAGACACAGGAAAGTCAGTATGTTTCGACTATGCAGAAACTGACAAAAGAGGAACGTTCTGAAAGCAGAGCAGAGACCACTGTGGGCTGTAAAGGGAGCCAGTGTGAAAAGCAATGGAGGAAGGGGAGGAGGGGAAGACAGGAGCAGATGGTATAATTTCACACTACATTCAAGTGTTCAAATATCACAGAGACACCAATTAACTTGTATAATTAATCTACATTAATAACATATCACAAGTTTTTTTTTTAAAAACAGAAGAACAGAGTGAAGAAAGAAGAGAAGGAAGAGTTTCTGCTACAATCAAAATTGTCCATCTCCTGCCCTTCTGCACTCTGCCGTGTAAGGATGCAATGAGAAGTTCCCTCCAAGTCAAATGTTGTCATCTTTATTTTCAATTTTTCAGTCTCCTGAATTAAAGCACAATAGCAATAAAAGCTCAGTCTTAGACACCCTGGTAGAGTTCCACATCTCATTCGGCAAATTTCAGGAGTCTGACTTCTTTGTAATAAACATGGTATTCTACTTACTTAAATAAAATGTATGTGCTATGTTTAAAAACTGTTGTTGAGCTTGTGCCTACTAGTGAATGTTTTATATTATATTTATATTAGGTATAATAAAATACCTAACCATAAGCTAAATAAGTTCATAATTTATAACCTCTGGGCAACAATATTCATGCCTCCTCATTTCCTTTTCTGTCAGTGTACAGTCTTTTCTGCAACTGATGGAGGGAAATGAAAAAAATTTCTCTTCTTTGGTCAAATAAAGCAGAAAACACACATTTATTCATTTATAACCTGAAAAATCATCAGATAACACACCTGACATTTTCAACATTCTCTTCTCTCCAACTGTAAATGTACTTTAATACCTTTCTCCATATTCTAGTCAAAACCTACCCTTTAATGTTTTCCAACCACTGTAAACAAAGCAATAAATTAGAAAATTAATATAACTTGGGTTGCAAACTATGCTTTTGAAGAGGTTAGATAAAACTATAAAGCAAGTAATTTTGTCAGCTAAATTCAATATTAAAAGGGACACATTCATATAATAGTCATGCAGTCAATAAAATTCTATTTTATCAAGTACACAAGGTAAAGCATTTCATCAACCACACTATGAACATTTAAGTTCTCCTGTCTATGGATTTCTCAATGATGACTTTTTTTTAAATGTTCTTATTGTTGGAAAATTTTTTCTATTGCATGGCAAATTCCAGCATTTGCCTTTTGAAATGCTCCTGAGTATCTTTTAAAGATTGATAAATTATTCATCTCCTGAAGTTGTGTGTCTGAGCTTCACAGTACTTAAGTATTATATAATAAATTATGCAAGGTACCCCTTAGAGGTCTGGATCGGCAAGGAAACCAGTGTGTGTTGCATCCTCAAGAAAATTTCCTAGATATTTTTGACATCCTTCCACGTGATATTGAAGGTTTACAAATTGTAGCGATCTGATTAGCATGCAAATAGATAGAACCCAATTTTACCTCATTGAAAATCTATCTTCCAGCAGGATTTTATCTTTATTTTGGAAAAGGGCAAGCTTGCAGAAAACTTTTGGCTCTTTTTTTTTTTTAACCTAGCCCTAGAGTTTTTGATATAGTTCAGTCCTGGTAATGTTTTTGTAAAAGAAACAAGAACGTCTCTTCTTGTAATATGATCAGAGTTACAGCATGATTCTTTCTAGTGCCGTGATAGCATGATAAAATTGCCCCTGCTAAACTCTGCCTTGTTGCCCATTTCTGCCTCCACAGGCCACATGGACTTTCAGTTAGATTCCATAATGCTTGTCATGCTTCACATTTTTTGCATCCAACAATATATAAGGAATAGCAGTATATTGTGATAGCACAGTGTATAATGTAGCCCTAAGAAACATAGGGAAAGTCACACATTTTACACAGCACGAGATGTTCAGGGATACAATGGTGGATCAACTCTCTGCTCCTCATTCTGGCATTAGTTCAAAGCGTAGGCCAGCAAACCTGTATAAAGTGACCCTAATCATCACCTTTGTTTCTTTTACTTTTGAAATTATAGTATAGTACATCATTTCTGTCTTCCCTTTCCTACCTCAAAACTATCTCAAACACTATTGTTCTTCAAATTCATGGATTCTTGCTTCATTAATTGTCGTTATGTGCATATATGATGCATAATATATATATGCAGGCAACCAAGGAATTCTGAGAATAGGAGAAATCATTTTACTCAGGGAAGAACGTAATAATTGGTTATTCAATATCAAGTGATAAACTCTGAAAATATGCACACAAGTAACATAATACAGACTGAGCAGGTCATATTTAGAAATATATATGTCTATACATATCCTGATATGCACATGACAGCAATGAATTTTATTTATTACTGTATTTAGTTGCTTAATGTGAGTCAAAGGGAGAGATATTCCTTGCATCCCACTAGAAATCAAGAAGGAAGATCACCTTACTGTGTATCCACAACTGTCCACCCTAACATTGCTTGATCTACATCCCATTGCTTTTAGTTCAAGCATATACTTAAACAAGACACATGTATATTCACCAAAAGACATGGAGAATGTTCATGCTGCTGTTGGTAGTGATAATCAGAGAGCAGCAGCAGCCCGGTGACCATCCTTAATAGAATAAATACACTGTGAGGACTCCATGTAGACTATTGTGCTCATGAAGAACTGATTGCCCAATAGTAAGGAGTTGATAACAGACACAACATGCCCTGTGTGTTTCACTTATAAAAAATTCAAACGTAAGTATACAATTCCACAAGTCAAATACTTGGAAGGGAATAATAAGTGGGACAGACTGGTGGAGACTTCTGGGATTTTTGTGATGTTCTGTGTAGTCATCTGAGTGCTGGTCAGATGAGCATGTTCACATTATAAAAAAAAAATTAGCTCAGTCACTGTGGAAATCAGTAAGGTGGACCTTTAACAAATGATCACACAAGCCAACTTTACCTTTCCTGAGTATATATATAAAAGAATTATACAGCATATAGTAGGCATACCTACATATCCATGTTTGTTTTGGCACTACTCACAATAGCTAGCATATAAAAAGGCTGGATACTCATTAATTGATGAATAGATAAAAAATGTGTACCCATACAAAAGATGTTCATTCAGCCACAAAGAAGAATAAACTACACATTGCCATATTAAGCAAAAAGCAAAGTATCCTAATCTCACAAAGACAAAGAAAGTAAACACTATGTCCACTTTTCTGTATACATGTTTAGTTCAAGAAGTATTTAAAATGAAAGTTGAAAATACGCAAACCAAAGTGAAAGAAAACTTACCAATTTCAAGAATGAGTGTTAGTTAATTTACAATGAAAGGATAAAAATGCAATGAATTACCAAACACATAGAAGACTCCCTGCCTTTTATGTAACCAGCTTCCCTAAAAGATTAATTGTATCTGAGTTTCAATGGCATATCCCAAACAAATTAGGGTTCTGGTCCAGGAATATTATTTGTAGAATTTCTGAATAAGTTTTAAATATTGAATAAGTATATCAAGTATCATTAGCTGAAGATGAATCAAAATCAATAGTGGGAACTCACCCACCTTTTACACGTATAGTATCATGATATTATAGATAAAAGAAGAGAAAATTCAAAGAAACTAGAATTCTATCCTACACTTTCTTTATTAAAGATCATTTTGCTTTGTTGCTGAAATCTGCTTGGTGATGAAAACCAGCCCCTGAGGGGTTTCCCTTTCTTGAGATCTGCAGATTTCACTTCCAGTGATGTTATAATTATTATTTTGATCAGAACTACTCATGTCAATCAAATACTGGCAAAATTAAACAGTGTCATCTTGTGTGACTGAAATACAGAGTCACTGCGTCATTGGTCTTTGCTGGTTAGGCCTTTTGATCCTGGAGATAGTTTTAAAGCATTGGATCCAATGATGGCCATACTCATGATGTAAGAACCTCCCCCCAAGAATTTTAATTCTTTAATCTTCCTCCTAACATCTACTATGCATTCACATGCAGATTTCAATTTAGGAGTGATCAAGAGAGCTACATCTACTTTCAAGTAGTAATTGTTTCTTTTGACGTGATCTACTTTATGCAAAAATGAAAGAAGGGACACATCTTTGAAGAAGCGCAGCCAATTGTAAAGCAAATTTGCTTCCTGAAACTGCAAGGAAGGATGATTTGTCTTTCTCCTCCATGTGTGGTTTATATATTGTTTTGTGTATAAAAAATGCTGGCTCTAAATGGCTCAGTCAAAACGTGTGCCACGATAATGGAAAGAGGTGGGTTAGAACCAGAGGCTGAGAGTCTGAAGTGTAGGCACAGTAGTGATGTTGCTTACAAAGCATATATGGCCACACGGAAGAGTGATCCATAGGACTATATCTTTTTGTATTCCTTTATCTCCCATGACTCTACAATATAACATGCCCATTTATTTACATAAATACAAAAATATTTCTTCACCATTGTGAGGAGAAATCTAAAATTTCACAAAATACATAGTACAGCTTGGTACAGTCATCTGTAGCAGTAACAGTTTGCATTATCTTCTTGCTGTTGTTAAAAAAAATTAGTAAATGAAAAACTTGGTGTATCAGACAGAGAAAAATGCATTCATGACTAAAGGGCTTGCCTTCAAATGTTCCCTCATATCAGTGGAAAATCTATACACTACAAATAGATTAGAATTTATTTTGAAACTTCCTATCTTAGCATGGGATTAAATTTGCTACACTTCCATGATAAATTAGTTCAGCAGGTTCTTAACAACTTAATAGCATCTCAACATAAGAAGATTTATTAAGGTATTGAGTCTACTGATTCTCGACCTTGTCATTTTGAAATTCTTGAGTATAATCATTTCCTCACAATAAAGTTTATATACAATGTGTCATTCACTCTATTCTAAAACACTTAAATAATATGCCACCTACAATGTTAAATGAGGGCAAAGTGACTTTTAATAAATATTTTTCAATGGCATACTTCTGGGGGTGGAGTGAAGTCCCTGAGCAGAGACCAAAGTTGTGCTGCAGTATTGTCTCCAATCCCAAAGTCGCCATTGGTCCTTTAAGTCAATCACATTATTAGCTACATAATTGCTTGCTTCTTTTCCCACTTCATTAGTTTTCCTCTGTGAACTTTTCCCCTGGGAAGAGAAGCTGAAATGTTCACTTACACATCCCTAACATAAGGTAAGAACATGTAATTCCAGTTTTCCACACTATGAAACAAATGACTCCAACTTGGAAGCTCAATACAATGAAATACATTTCCTGGGTGGGGAATAAAAAATGTTGTCCAACGAAACTATTGTGCAACTGGAAAAATTATCAAAAGCAACTCTTCTTTCCTCAGAAGAAAAATCAAAAGTATAGGCATAATAATAAACAAAGAAGAATTTATTGTGAGGTTTATAACCAAGAAAAGTAAAATTATGAGCGATACAAAGTAAATGTCAACAACAGTACCACACTTAAGAATTAAAGGGTAGAAACAATCCAAACTTCCATCTGGGAGGTTTTTTTGTCAGTAATTTTGACCAAGCAAACACATTATATTCAACCAATGGAATGTTATTCACTAATAAAAAGGAGTGAAGTATTTAGCAACAGTTCTTTAGTGCTAGTACAGCATATAACATTATAATTATATAGACTGAGTAGCTTGTATTTAAATATTCAGAAATATGCCTCAACAGTTAAAGAAACATAGGCCATGAGTTTGAGGAAGATGGTGGAGGGGAACTACATAGGAAGTGCTGGATGGAGAAAAAGGAAGGAAAATGATGTAATTCTATTTTCATTTCAAAAAAGTTAAATAAAATAAAAGCAATAAAGAGGGAGGGTCTAAAGATGGCTCAACAAATAAGATTGCTTGTTCTTCTTTCAGAGGACCTAGGTTCAGTGTCTAGAACCTACATGCAGCCTAGAACTGGAAAAAATACCAATTCCGGGATCTGCCATCCTCCTCTGGCTTCTGAAACTCTTTTATAATGTGGGGCACATAAACTAAAGCAAAAACAAAGGCATACACATAAAATTAATAAATACAAATCTTTAAAAACAATAGCATAAAACTTAGTAGAAATTACTTTTGAGTCGCTTGTCAAAGTTTCAGAGGATGCACTAAATTGTCTGTGTTACACAGTATGCTTTACACCTGTCCAACCTTTTCTCAAGCAGTGACATCCCAGACTCTCTTAAAGATGATATACGCTGAAGACATCTTATCGGGAATAATAAGAGTATAAGGTTAGAAATTCTAGATAGCCACTGCCTAGCTTATGGTGGACAACATGAATTACAAAAGTGAGTTTTGTCAGGAAGGAAAGCTTTAATTGAAATTATGCATACATTCCATAATAAGAAGTTGGCATTGGGAAGGCAGCAGTTTAATAACGCTATAGCACAAGGGTGTGTTCAGGAATTGGAAAGTAAGCCTGAGCCTCAAGAGTGTTTAAATAACAACACTCCATGCCTCTATTCTCCCATAGGCTGGTACCAATGTGTGCTTGATCAGAAAATGTGTCTCTGGGTGGCAGAAGTAATTAAAGCAATGATCATGTGCTTTCCCAACATTGTGTGAAGGTTTACACATAAGATGTCAGGAAGCTGCAACTGCATGAGTTTGAGCACATGGTAACCAGCTGGTGGCACGGTCCTGAAGACTGTGGATGCTTTTTTAAGTGAAACCTCACTAAAGGGTGGGCTTATTGATTACAGCCTACTGTTGGGTGCCAGCCCCAGTTATCACTGCTGCAGAGATCTGGTTTAGTCAGTCCCTCACACTCCTACTGTTGCAGCTACAGGAGTTACCTGTAGCTGCATGTTACATGTTTCTTCATTGTGATGGAGCACATCCCTTCAAACCATGTGTCAGAATAAACCCCTTCTCTCCTAGGGTTTATTTGTTTCTCTCTACCTGGATGGAAGTTGTTTATATAAGAAGGTAATGCTTCTACTGCTTAATACTGAAATTAATTCTTCATGAGTGAACAGTGATAAATGAGTCAGTTTAGAAGAAATAAGTGTGCATCCCTTTAAATCACACATATAATGACACAGTTTGAAAAACTAAAAGAAATTGGCATCAAGTTCCTTATTACTTAGTGTTTTCTGTATACAAGATGTTTTGCTTCTCTGTCACCTGCAACAAACAGTAGGTTAGGAAGTTAAAGTCTCTCTCTCTTTCTCTCTCTCTTCATCCCATATTACAAATGAATTATTATAAGAAGATCAAGGTGGAAAATGCCAGGTCACATCGATAATGCAGAGCTGGCATCTGGATCTAATATACTGAGACTCAGGATTCAGCCTGGGAACTTAGTTTTCCCTACCTTAGACCAAGTAAGAATTAACAAACCTCATTGAATTATTTTTCTTACCCTTCCCATCTACTCTTTCACTCATTCTCCCTATCTATGAAAGATGTCTTGACAAGAAAAAAAAGCCATGTAGAACTAGACTCTTTCTACAAGTGAAATGGGCGGTTTCTAGCTTCCCTTTTGATTACCCAGATAGTAAAACTCATTTTGTATGTCTTCCTTCAGAAAGTCTCTTAAATTCAATGTTGCTATCAAAGAACTGTCTCCCTCTGACCTAATATATCTACCATCTTTACCAAATCATCACTACTAATATGAGACTTCAGCCACACGAAACAAAGTGCCTACTCTCTGGGGTGAGATTAGTGGGGATTATGTTTCAAATAACTGACGTTACTTTCTCAGAGCACCCCAGGCTCCAAGCAAGGGTGTGTGAGTGGCCTCTTCCCCCTCCATAATGAACATTAAAACCAACTTTGACTTTTTACCTGGTGCTTCATGGGTGTGTCATAATGTTGCCACATCACTCTGCAACATTTTTTACATATACCATCATCCCAGTAAAGTAAGCTACAGTCTATTCATTCCCAAGTTTATATGCTGCTGGTGATTTACTGCCAACTTGATTTATGAGCTGTCTTCGCTAGGTTTCTATATCAACAGAATGCATCATCCAGTTCATTCTATCCAACATTTTCCTGTATATAAAAACAAGCTGGCTTCTATTTTTAAAAAATCATGACAAATTCTCTTTGATTGGAAGCTACAACAAACTGAGGGTGGGGACAACTTTGTCAAATACAAAACATTATAATTCTAAGAAAGAAATTCTTCTTGGAACTATCTCATTAGCTGGTTGTATGTTTTGGGTAAGTCACTTAACTGTTAGGGTTCTAACATAATAGTAGAAAAATATTTTTTACTTCAACTTGTGTGTGTGTGTGGGGGGGGTGCGTGCATGCACGCGCACGTAATGCATATAAATGGGACAAACACCTATACAAAAACACAGAGCTCAAAGGAGAATGTTGGTTTTTATGTCCTGCCAGATTCTGCTACGTTCCTTTGAGGCAGAGTCTCTTATTAAATCTGGACCTAGGCTAGCTGAGGTTACAGGAATGCATACGGCCATACCCATCATTTTACATGCATTTTCCAAACTCAGATCTTCAGGCTTCTATAGCAAACGCTCTTGCATACTTAGCCCAGTCTTTTGACATCCCTTTTTTTTGCATCAGAAAAATGATACATTTTAAACTGCTGTGAAAGGAATAAAACAATACACAAACAATGTGCTAAGCTTTGAAATATTTTAATGTGTCAAAGGTGATAAATGTTATCACCAGATTTTCTCTTCTTGTCCTCCTGCCTTCAAGTACGTCCACAAAGGCAGCACAAATAACTCTGGAGGGAAGGTGAGCCTCTTGGTCCTTCTTTTCTAACCATTCTCCACAGCTTTTCTTCCCAGCTGAGCAGGTCAGTGCTTCAGTCACCAATTTCTCAGCTATTCTAGTTTAAAGATCAAAAATATTTGGAAATAAAAATTCAAGGAATATGTTATGTCTCTGAAACAGGTTCTTTCCCTGAAGACATAACTATTATTCTAAAGTCAGAGTGTTATCATATGAATATTCATGTTTTCTCTATAACCCACATGTAGAACTGTTTTTGCATGCCTCAAACATTACTTAATAGTCATCATATACTAGATATCATTTTGTAATACTTTGTGATTTTTCTCAAGTTATCTTTATTGACATGTGAATTCAAGTTTAATCATTTAAACTGCAATACAACTTTATAAGAATACCATTTTCTTCATTTCTCTTTAAAACAAGGTTTTAGGGTAGTAATAATAAGGCTGCAATAAACTCTCAGTGCTTGTCTTTTGCAAAGGATGCTCTGCTAGTTTTCTAATCAATGGGCTAATTTACCTACTTGCTATATCTGTTCAATGTCTTCTTGTTTTACATACATGCAAATTCGTAAATTTTCTCTTTAGATGTATTTCATCCACTGAGAATTCTTTTGATTACAATTTTTCTGATATTTGGTTGTCTTAAAATGCAACTTAGAGCACTTGTTATTAGCAGATATTTTCCATAACTCTTTAGAGTATTTTATACATGATAAATAGAATGATAATTTCATGTGTCAACTTGGCAAGGCTGTGATATGGCGATAGATGTTTGGGAAACATTTTTTATTTTTTATATACAAGTGCTTGTAGAGATTAGCATTTGAAATGCTGAACTGAGGAAGGCAGATGGGTTACCTCAATATAAGTGGGCATCATCTGATCCATTAAAAATCAGACCAAAAATTAGGAAAGGTAAAAATCACTCTCCATGACTGCTTGAACTAACATGATCATCTTTTCCTAGCTTTGATATTTCTGACTCTCAGATCTTTGGACTCCCATTGGAATCTGTACAATTGGGTCTTTGGCTCTCAGCATTCCAGAGTATCACCCTGAAGACTGTACATAAGATTGTAGGATTTCTCAGCCTCCATAATTATATGCACTAATACTTAATAATAAAATTATCCGTAGATAATTGGATCCCATTTTTTCCCTTGAAACTACCGTATATACAGTATATACCCTGGAAACTACAATAAGCTTGGCTGTTCGGCTATTAAAAGTCTCTTTAGGTCTTTCTCTCCTAACATCTGGCATCTTTATAGATCTATTCCGTCTCTGTTTTCTTTTATCTTCTTCTGTCATGGTTCACTGCCAACACTCCTTCTGTCTATCTGTATTGATTAAATTCACTCTGTGTTGTCATTGTCTTTGAAAAGTTAATGTAGAATCTGTAGATAAGCGATGAAGAAAGTGGAGCCTTTCTCCCACCAAAAGTGGATATACTCTTCTTGTATTTCCTTTGCAATGATCTCTATGGTCTTTATATTCGCAGGGCAGTCAAAACTAAAGTCAGAGTCAGTAAATTTTGGTATCATTCAATTGATACAAATTTGAACTGAAGATACGTACATTGATTAAGAACTGTTGTCCTTTTCTACTTTTCTGTCCAGTGATTAAGTTACTTTATTGTGAGCCTCCAAGGTTATGGCAGAGGAAAGATGTGGTTTTTAACCTTTGTTCTACATTTATAGTTATTTATATCCTCAGTATAATATTAAAAAATTAAGCTTAGAGACAGAAGCCTTTAACTTAATCTCTTATTATCTATAAGCTCCTTCTAAAATAAAATCTATTTTCATAAGAAGATTACCAAATTTTATCAACCTGAGGCTCCATGAGTGCCCTCCTTACATCTTGAAGAATTTATTATGATTGCATATACATACACATACATACATAAACACACACATACATGAATATAATGGATCTTTTTATCAACTGGACTAAGATTTTTAAAAGAAAAAGGAGTATTAAATCATGGGAAAGATCTCTGAGGACAATATTCATATAAAGTCATGAGATTCCCAGGTGAGTGTCCCAGGAATTGTGGCCATTTACAGATTTTCTAAGAATACCTTAGGCCACCACACACAACCTTTATTAACGGAGACTGGGAAACTTTATTAAGTAGTTAGAGCTAAGACTTGGATTTAGGTGTGAAATCCGATGTATTTAAATGAAATTATAAATTGAAGTTTTGGAATAAAATTAGATGAGCCAGTGTGACTATGGCTAATTAGAAAAAGTCCCATACTCTTAGCTAATATATAAGAGCTACATTGGTATAAATTTTCTGTAATAAAGGCCACATGACTCATCCCAGGATACAACTATCATATAAATATGATTCAGTATTGAGAAGAACATTGGATTCTTAGAATTCATTAGTGAGAGCACAACTTGGTAAGAGCAAATGAGGAAAGTTTTGGTTTGTTTCACTAAACCTGTCTTTCAGAGAGGGGTGTTTGTTTATCTGTACTCCAAAATAAGTAAACAAACAAATAAATAGAAAAACAGAAGCCCTATGCTATCATTTCCCTGTGATAAGAAAATAACAAATGAGATCAAGAATGTAAAAACAAGACTACTTTATGACAGCAGTACTTGGCTCTTCCTTCCCAAGTGAGGATTTCCTGTTGAGAGAATTGACAAAGTGGCTTGGAGATAGCTTTCCTGTAATTAATTTTCTTTGTGTGTGAATCTAATACTGATGCAAAGGTGTTGCTCATTTGACAACCCCAAGGTTTCATGTCTAACCATCCAACGGGAAACAGAGAACACAACAGAGCTTCCCAGAATCCCTCATTAATTAGCTCCAACCCTCTATGATATTCATCCGCTCATCTAAAACCACTAATTGTTATCAATTGAATGATTTTCAGGATGAAATCAATACCTAGGAAGAATATAACTCATTTACATTGCTTGTTGAACAGCGAGGTGACATGAACTGCTCATACTTATGAATCCAGGCGAGATATGAACTCCAAGTAAACAGAGAAGAGGCATTGTTGACTGCAAAGGGCATGGAACTTGAAATAACAAAGACTAAATTCTTGCTGTACCTGATGGAAGATACGTACATTAAACAATCTGAGCTCTATGAGTTTTCCTTCTTTCAATCACAAAATGCAGACCAGGTCAAAATGTTATTTAATGCTAAAGAAAAATTAATTATAATTTCCAAAGTATGTACCAAACTCCATGATGTCGTGTGATAAAAGTGAGGTAATACACTACATGACTCAGAATACCAGTTATTATATTCAATCTATCTCCACCTTAGTAATTAAGCATTGAGTGAAAAAGTTGGATCTTTCAAAATTCCTGCATCTATTTGATTTTCTTCCATTCACTGTGTGCCTTTTACAGTGAAACTAACTTAAGATATTTGAGAATATAAAGGGTTTTGGATGAGTGAGCATTGAGTGACTGAAGCTCTCAAGAAGGAATTTGAAAGATCTCAGAGGCACGCAGCCACGTTATATAAACATATTTTGCACAGTACCATCCCCTGCGTGATACTGGCGCCACAGTTGCATTAAGTGAAATTTTATCCAAAATTCGTGAAGGTGTTCTGAGTTTGTTTGTCTGCTCTCCTGCTTTTTCTCAATGTCCTTAAGTAAAAGCTAAGGCAGTGCAGACAAATGAGCTCTGTGTTGAGTAGGCCCTAAGCAGACCGAAACATTTTAATTGCAGCCAACTTTGTCAAAACTGTCACTCCGGCTTCAAAACAATTTTTGGAGAAACTTCAGCATTAAGGAAAAAAAATTTAAGAGACTCATCCTATTGAACTCCAGAGAAATTTATTCTTCCTCTCTTCTTTTTTCTTTCTTTTTTTTTTGAAGGATGGATATAAAAGGAATAAGACATAGTTGTATCTCTTTCTTACTTCTGAAATCCAAAAGACTGTTTCGATGCCAGCATGTTATAGTTGTCATAAAATGCATTTGCTTATCTTTTGTGCATGCCTCCCTTACCCCAGAAACTAAAATAAAGTATATATTTATTTTCTTGGAAATACCCAAAGTGGTCCAGGTTAAGCTTTAAATCTAGTTTTCTATATGCTGTGGCTTTAAGTGTTGCTGTCTGTACTTGGCAAAAGCAGATAACTAGAGTAAGCACAACAATAACTGAACTTGGGGGGAAATCATAGGGGTAATGGACTGCCCAAAAGTCAAATTAGATTTTTTTAACTCAATGAATTGTAAAACCCTCTGCTGGTGCTAGCGAGGTTTCTTATGATTATAACTGCAGGTCTCATATTTTGGAATAAAGGCGATGACTTACTTGTTTTAGTTGGGTTTTGAACAATGGCAGCAACAACAAAAAATAGACCTTTTCTTTTTGCATGAGTACCCCGTGGAATTTAAGGAGTTTTTTTTATCTTATATGTATGCTCAGAAAATTATCACCAGTATTTTTCTCAATAACACAGAGAAGCCCACGCTTGCTTCTGACTTACATTTGAATGAAAACGTTTGTCACAAATATTCACTATAAAAATTATTTACCCAGAACATTCTACAAAATCTGTCTTCTCCAGCTGTTGTCTTTACCATACAAATATTTAAACTAGATCCAAAAGGTTATTTTTTTTTTTTAGCAATTTCTTCTTTAAAGAATTCAGTTGCTTCTTGCACAGAAACCAGCTTCTCCATCACAGCACTAAGACAAACTGTTTGAGCATGTTTTCTGATAGAAAAGAGTAATTCCAATCTAAATCTATTTTATTTAATTAATGTTATAATATATAATTATAATGGTATATAATATATTATATATCTATATACACATTTATACTGTATATATCTGAATCCCATGTCTTTAAAGTCATTATAAAGAAATTGTAGGACTATGGAGATGGTTTATGGGCAAAGTGCTTGTCACTTAAGTCTGCCAACATGAGTTCTGTCCCCATAATAAGATGAAAGGAGGAACTGGACTCTGCATAGCTGCACTCTCGCTTTCACATGGACACTTTGGGGCGCAGACAACAGAGGTGCACACATACACACTACAATAATCAAGTTTAGCTTAAAATGACTTTTTTGTTTTTGAGATAAGGTTTCTTTCTGTAACAACCATAACCGTTTTGTAACTTGTTTTGTAGAGCAGTCTGGCCTTGAACTCACAGAGATTCACCTGCCTCTGCTTCCTGAGTGATGGGATTAAAAGCATGGGCCACCACACCCAGCACGACTCTTTTTTTTAAAATAAAGAAAATTGTGTTTATTTATATTAAAATAGAATCATTTGCTAAAAATACACAAATACTTTACTTTTTTCAATGTCTTGTACATAGAAGGTGATTTCTAGCTAGTCATGATATCACCCTGGATCAAAATTTATTGATTGATGGAATGGGGAATTTGTCTTTCTGCGTACTTGCTGATTGTCTTCAAGAGGGCACAGCTCTTTGGCTCACTTATTCCTATGTCTCCCTTGTTCAGCTGTTCTGAGGGTTGAGAGTCCTCTACTGAGATCTGCACTTGGAATGTTTAGATTTGGGGAGGCTAATATGATGAATTTTTCTCAGGGTTCTGCAAATCTGTTCTGCAAGTTTACCACCAACAATTTTGCCAGGAAGGATGGCAAAATTTTATTGCAGAAGCTTAATAGAATTTACCTTTAGACAGCAATGGATGTTTCCCTGAAGAAATATATTCTGCAAGACATTAAAGAGCAGTCTCCAGTGTGGAAACTTACTCTGCACACATTTCATCTACAATTTGTATTTTTAATACAAAATAATAGTCTCAACACAGAATTTTTTATTGTTATGCCTTGAAAAATAAAATGTCATTATATACTGCCACCCAGGACCAGGGCACACATTTGCCTGGGGTTGAGAGGGATTACTTGCTGTCTGACAGTGATGGAAGCTGAGTAAACAAATGGAAGCCAATGGGGGATTATGCAGAAGGTCATAGAAGAAGGGACGGGCCATTTAATGAATGCTGAGGACACTGTGAACACGCTGTGATGGAAAGAAGAATTGTCAGGTTAAGGATTTGAAAGAAGAAATGTAGTTTTCGCTTTGCAAAGATAAACTGCGAAATGAGGATGCGCTCCATTGGGAACACAGGACCAGGCTTTTGAGTCACTGCAATGAGTCTTACATATTGGGGAAAAAAAAACAGGAAGAGAACATAAAAATCAAATAGCAATCCATATGTTGGAGGAGTGCAACAATCATTTACATTTCTCCTATACTTCTTATTTTACCGTTATATGTGCACAATGACTAAACTTAATGTCTGGTTTTTCTGAACATGTCATCATATACGTATTGATTAATCTTTTTAGTTTGAAATTTTAAGTGAACCAACTATTTTTGACCCTTTTATGAAACAAAGAAACTCCATCTGAAAAAATATCCCCAGAGTCAATAAATAGAAAGCACAGACCGACGCTGTTGAGCAGCTGGTAGTATTCTTGAGGAGGAACTTCACATACAGAGGTTTCACTGGGAGAACAGAACATTGGTCCCTAAAAACAGGATGTCATGGGTGTCTGCAGTTAGCAACTGCATGTAAAGTCTTGTAGGGAGCCTTTTTTCTCCAAATACTATTCAATGCAAAGTACTTTTTGCTATATGATTTATTAAAATGTTTCCATTGCTGCATATCCCTTCTTGTTGGAGCCTTGATCAGTCTAAACAATCATGAAAGAAGAAAAGTAAAGAATCCGCAGTCTTTTTGAAAGCCCTGACAAATTGCTTTGGTTTAAGCAGGTGTGACTTCTAGATAGAAAGGCCGTGTAGACAAGTTGGTCTCTAGGCTGGTGAAAAAAGCAATCATCACCATAGGCAGCTCTACCAAGACGGTCGCTGACCGACCTCACCCGCTCAGTCTCACTGGAAGAACCATGCCGAGTCTGGTGCGGCCTCTCGACACAGATGCTGTCAGAAGGTCTAGACACGTAGCCTTCCATAGCAGGTTTCTAAGCAAATGACTAAGCAGATCAGCCTTTCCCAACCTGACTTTCCATTAAGACCTAATAAATCTCTGCTATTTAAAGGCTACACCTCGAAACTGAAGAAGCAACCCTAAAACTCAACTCAAAATATTCCCACACTCAGCCTGCACTTAGAGGTACAGGCAAATGACTCATCTCCAACTGTACACATATATTCACACAAGACTTGTTTTATAATCTAAGATTCTCTGTATGGGGTATTGGATCTCTTGAATGATCATGATAAGTTTTAGAAAACTGTGAAATCTTAACAAAAATACAAGCTGCCCCCAAATGCCCACTGATGCCACCTTTTTGCTAGAAAGGATACAGATCCAAACGAGGTAAAAGGGCTGTTGCCATAATCTGTCTACATCTTGTTTACTACCTTACTCTGCTGAATATCTAGAAATAAATAGAAACAAACATGAACAAATGTTGTCTCCACTCCCACAAAAAGCTGCATTGGATTTCTAGGATGTTACAACTAGCTCCCCGTCCCCACCTTACCTATGCAGTCAACATGTGTGTGCTGATTCAACAGTTCACCAAAATCTTCCCCTTGAACAAGTGTGATGGCTTATGCTTGTTTTCCCAGTACTTGGGAGGCTGAGAAAGGAGAATCATTGTGGGCTCAAGAGCATCATGAGCTACACGTTGAGTTCCAGGCCAGCCTAGACTATCAAGCAATGCACTGTCTCAAAGAAAAAAAAAAATAAGAAAGGCAGACCTTCCTCTATATACAGTTCAGACCTCATTTGACAATGGCATCAACTTTTTTGCAAAATGTGGCAGCTAATAAGTCATTTGGATTGGCTGTGGATTCCCATGGTTTCCAGGGTGGAAAAGGGCATTTCAGAAATCTATTTAAAATCATTCATTGACTTCTCTGCCACACTTTGGTCATAGCTTCTAGAAAACTGAAGGTAACAACACAAAAACATCATACATTTTAAATCTCCCACAGGATCAGTCTTCCTGTTCTCATTTCAAAGGAAAGAAAGGAAGAAAGAAAGAAAGAAAGAAAGAAAGAAAGAAAGAAAGAAAGAAAGAAAGAAAGAAAGAAAAGAAAGAAAGAAAGAAATTGAAAAGAATAAGAACAAGAACGTTGTTTCTTGACTGCTTGTTCTCAGAATCCTGAAAGGAAATTATAGAGTGGCTTTCTTTGGAAAACGCACAGAGCAGACAGAGCTTCTAACTGGAAGTTGGCATCCTTTGGTGCTTCTCACCACGGTGGGCAGAAATGTGAAGTCGTCTTCATTATAAGTTTGGGGAAAGCAGAGTTTCACCCTGGCCTGTGTGAAGCAGCTAGCGTCCCGGAAAATGAACGCAGCAAACTTTTCTCCCGTCATGTGCTGAGCTTACCTGATATGCCTTGGGAAAGGACAGCATATTACTCTGGGGAAATGAGAAACACACAGAAAATAAAATTGTTAGGTTTTGCTTGGAATTGAAAATTGTTGAAGGTTGAAGACTTTAATGTCGGGATTTATCAACGGCGGCAGCATCGGTGGCTTTATCAGACCTACACCATGGCTGCAAAAGGCACTTCCTGCCGATGAAATTACAGAGCTAGAGATTGGGGTCCAGATTTTATACTCAGGAAGCCCTTGAAAATGTGTTTGCCATGGTCATGCTGAGAGAATTAATAAGTTCGATATTTGCCCCTAAATTTTCAAGATAGCACCCCAAATGAGGCATCTATTCAAAGAGCATTCTTCTAAATTTTCATAATTGAATGCCCAATACTTCATTTTCTAGAAACGCCATTGACAGAAAGTTTGGAAGCAATGTTTTGAATAGATTAGACACTTGCAAAAGGAATAGTTATTGATTTTAATTAAAATATTCCCATCAAAGGAGAAAATTAGTAATTATAGTCAGAATCAAAATTGAATAAAATTATTCATATGTATGTTTATAATATGCGGCCCTTGTACATTTCCTCACATATGCTCTGCTTAAATTATTTTACAAGTTAAAAAACTTAAGATGAATAGATGATAAATAATTTACAGAATTAAATTCTGGGGAGAGTTCTTTACATTTTTGTAAAGGTATTTTATAAAAAGTATTTATTGCCTGCTCATCAACTATTTATTAAGCATAACCTACCAATAAATTATACAAAGTAAGTATAAAATAAAAAAAATAGAGTTGTCCTAGTGTAAGCACATTTGACAGAATTCTGTGGGGCCGAACACTTGCGACATGCTCAAATGTTTGAGAAATGACAATGAGTACCTTTCCCACCATGTGGTAAATAGCAGAACAGAGCCACTGCCCACAAGAAGACCTGTAAACTGGTGTGGGGATATATTTTCGATGGTAGGCTACCACCTGGTTGGTTCAAGGCCTTGAATTCAATTCCCATTGTTAATAATAATAGTAATGGATAACCTGAACCAATCTACAACTGGAAAACTGTTGAAGAAACAGAAAAGTAACACAGTAATCAACATATTACATGATAAATACTTTTTACATAAGCCTAAGATGTTCAGAAAGTTTGAGGAACTTCTCTGAAAAGGATACTCAACTTTCATGAGTTCCCAAGGGAGATGGTGCTCAAAATAGAAGGCACAAAAATCCCAGTGGGGAGGGTTTATTAGAGGTGAGAATTGGGTGGGGAGGGTGAACGGGTGGTATTCAAAGCTTAACAAGGTGAGAAGGGCTGAACTAGATTGAGTACACAGACAGGATGAGAGAAGCTGCCAGAAGCGCAGACTAAAGGCAGAGACTATCAAAGGCTCCGTGAAGTCTAACCGCTACACTGAGAACCAGCTAGGAACAAGCCAGCTGCAATCAAGTGTGACAACAGCAGACAACCTGAAGGGGTGAAGGCAAAGGGGTCCAGCCCAAGGAGTCCGGCCATCGCCAATGGGACTCTCTTGAGACTCCCATAATCGTTCACCCTTTATCTTAGGTGATTTGCAATGCCTAAAGGTAAAGTCAACAGTTCGTGAACCATCTGCTTGAGCATATTGACAAAGCCTATGTCTAGACCAAAGAGTTGATGGTTCTCTCATCTCTGGTAGGAGAGACAGAGATACTCCAATTTCATTTTTGAAATTTTCATTTATCACCGATTAACTATTGGAACTACTAATTGGAAGAAAAATATTTTACTGTCATTAAGAGCATTCAATCTAGCCAAGCTAATTTGGAAAGTTTTCCGTGCCAAGGAAAATCTATTGTGCTAGCTTTAATGTTCCATAGTCATCAGATGATTTGTTTCAAATTTTTTTCTAATATCATGTACTAGTCGGGTTAATTTCTTGCAAACCCACATCTGGGGACACAGTGTCATTCAAACTGGAGTGTTTTAAGACAGTATCAAAAATAGACAAATAGCCTAAGTTGGTTTCTAAGTATTGTCCCTGTATTTTTGAGCACGATATTTAAACTACTAAAGGTTTAATCTCCTCCTCACTGAAACAAGAGTAATAACTGTGTCTTTGTAAAGTTTTGACTGACAGCCTATGTAAGATACTTAACATAGAGCTTATTACCTACCACCAAGGAAGCACTCTAACTAAATCTTGTTTTTTCAGATTTTCCTTTGATTTTTTTTCCTTTGGAAATCAGAAAACTCTATGAACTATATATCATGGAACAGAGTCCTAGTTAGTGCTCACTGAGAGGCACTGCTTCAGCTTAGAAAGAAAGTACATATTTTATGTGCAAATAGTGTTTCACATGTTTTCCTTGTAAAGATTTTCCTTCAGTGCAACAATAGAAATTATATGCTAACAGATAAAAAAAATCTGAATTAATGTTATTTATAAAAATTCAAGAGCCAAACTTTTCACTGAGGAATAGAAACACCTACTTCAAATATGAGGAAGAAAAATTCAGTTAAATCTAAGAAAAGAAGTGGGAGTAGAATAAACAGAAACAATTCTTCACCTTAAGGTCAAGGTCCATGGCATGTTATTAAACAATTAAAACCTATGCTCTACTATATCCAGAATACAAACATATCTAAATACATATTGTGAAATTTTGTTTGCTATTTAATTACAAATTTATAGTGCAATTGATATAAAATAGTTGTCTCTTATATCTTTACCATTTGTTTATGAAGAACTACTTTAAACACATGAAATTTATTTTCCAGCTGATTGCAAAGATTCTCAGTGATTGGGAATACACCCAAAAAGCATGGATAACTTCCCTTTTCCAAACAGTCTTAAAAGATGAACATCTGAAATACTTTGGTGTTTGCTCTGAATTCTATCTCTTGTATGATATTGTCCACTGAATGGGATTTTACTTCTTTGGTGTGTCTATAGTCAACGCTTGCAAAGAAATGAGGGGTTAATTCAGAAGCAAAGGTTAGCAGAAGTAATGGGGCTCCAGAACTACCAGAGAAGCTCCCCAACCTGAGACTGCTTGGGACTTGGGATTGCATGGACAGTGTGTGCTAAATTCTCTATAAAGCACATTTACATGCTTACCTCCATAAGATTACATGTACACAGTAGCCTTCAGCACTTTGGTCAAGGTCCCACACACTAGCACAGTCCTCCACATTGAAATTGAAGTTTCAAAATGATTTTGAACAGAGCCTATATACACCAAGTGATGCCTATACACAGAAATAAACAGAAGTCACTTTCACCAAGTTGGTGATTTAGCAAGCTGTCCAAGGACCCAGAAAGTTTGACTCTTCCTTTTCCCAGTAAGCATCACATGACTGTTTTCCTCTCTATAGGGTAATCTAAGAAGTCAGTGAATATGACTTCATAACAGGCAGGCATCAGGAACCATTCAGAAGTTGCTTCTCTCCACTTCTGCATCCTTGGCTTCAGTTTTAGGTAATATTAGATGTCTTCCATGAGCCTCTGCTAAATACTGAAGATGGCCTGCTTTTTTGTTATCTCTAAACTATTGACCCATAGCACCAAGCACGTGGTTTAAAAAATAAAAATTCTCACCCAGGAGAAGAAATTTTCAGAAATCTTTTCTCTGGGGATCTAAGTGGAAAGCAGAAACACATCCACCACGGGGACTGCTGAAGTATAAATGAGCAGGGAGGTTTCTCAAACCCACATACATGGGGGTAAATGACTAACAATAGTTAGACAGAATGGCAGATGTTCTGAGGACAGCGAAAGGTTTAGAACTGCCTTTCCATTTCGGCTGGTGGGAATTGATTCTCTGTTTACTTACTGTGTGTAAAGAAAGGAAATAAAGCATTAGCATTTGATGCAACAGCATCTCCCTCTGAGTTGACTGAGGGATCCAGCTAAGCAAAACAGAAACTTTGTTCCTAACAGCTTCACACCCAGGGAACTGAACTGTACGGACTGAGAAAACACTAAATAGCCACCATCTTGCTTTATTAGCGAATTCAAGGGACAAGGAATCTAATTGTTATTTTACTTTTTCATCTCAAAGTGAAGCAGAATCTACAATCAAATACTCAATGTTCTTTGCTCATATTAAATATTGAGCTAGTATTTTGAAAGAATGACTACTGAAGAGGTTATTGTGGGTGTTGGGTGGGAAGATTCTATATGATCCCCAGACTGGTTTTGTTGCTGCGGCTGCCTCTTCTGTTTCCCTTCTGGGCTTGGTGAGCTTCTCACTGTTCCTTCACCATCCGTACACTACAACACTGCCAGAGTAGATATGTGCAGAGTTCACCAACTCTCCTCCAGTGAACAAATACAGCCTATTTTGCTTCTGAATGTGAGGCTGGCATAAAGAATTCCATAGGTCAAAGAAAAACCTGCTCTCGTTCCAATGCACTTTCTCTTTGCATCATAAAAAAATGAAAAGGCAACTTCCATTCTCGCTCATGCTATCACTAGGCATGTTTTGCCGTGACTGACGCTCTCTTGTGAAACAGACAGGCTGCTGTAAGATTTCGGAGGCCTTTTGCAGCTCCACTTTAATTTCCAGGAAGTACAAATGTGAAATGGGTGGAATAGAAATTTCTACACAGTGACTGAAAAAAATATTATTTTTAATACCTCCTGGAAGCAGCTGGGGCTAGAGCTATCCAGTTTTGCCTGTTGGAGTTGATGAGGTCACTATCACCTCCTGTAGCAAAGGAAGTGGAATTCTCTCCAGTGTCCTTGCTGCCTTGGATCTTATCCAGCGGAGCGAGAACGTAAGATTGGATTCCTGACAGATAAGCTAAAAAAGACCACTTTGTCAGCATGCTCATTCAAAGACACATTTATTTATAGCCATACATAGGTATGGGGAATAAACAAGTGCTTACTCATTTAACACATTTAGTAGAAAAAGGGCAAGTGCCACGTAAACTTTGCAGCTTCTAAAGTTAAACCAACTCTTACTTTTATGAAATATATTTGAGATTTTGCCAGATCATGTTTCCTATTTCTCAAAAACTTATTTTCCCAGTCTTATATTTGGCTCTAAGTAAATATCTGAATTTAGACAAAACATAGCAATCATAAACAAAATTCCTAAAACTATTCACACACATGCACACACAAATCTTTTTTAAAAAATAAATATACAAGACTCTCTTAATACATTTCAACTATTATAAACAACATATGGGCTGAGGATTTTACCTCAGTTGTAGAGTATTTGCCTAGGAAATACAAGACCCTGGCCTTGGTTTCCAGCATGCACACACACAAAATCTACAAGTATGTCATGAGGGAGTATTATTGAATATATGCATTAATTTAGCCAATGATAGAAGACCAAAATAGCAAAGTGTGAGAAAGAAAATTACAAATGCTTAAATGATTTTCTAGGTCCATATCACCACTTATATTTGAAAAACAACAATTCCTTATTTTCTTCACATTTTGGCATCACTGGCACACCACATATACATAGTGCCTGTGAAAGTAAAAAAAAATATGGTGTAATTGTGTTTTCAGGCGATACGTTGATCAACCTCACTTCATGTGTCTTATGGAAGTGAGTGGCAGAAAACACGTAGGCTAGAAACTGAGTACTGTTTTGTGCTTGTGTTTAATATAATTTCAGTGGTGTTTATTAAAAACTTATTTCAGCCCTGAAATCATGAAATACCACTAATTTGTCAAATTGATATACAAAGTTTCACAGTTAAACATGAGCTATCATATTATGAGTGGAGGATAATTTGACAAAATGACAGAATTGTCCTCTTAAAAATTCTAACATAGTGAACTTACTTAACTGTACATGTCCAGGGATGGCCAAGAAGTTTAGCCACAGATTTTTGGGGACGCATGCATAAGGCTTTGGTTTTGATTCTAAACAATCAAAGGTGAGGGAAAAGGAGAAGAGAGGAGAGGAGAGATGGAGAGGTGGGGCTTCCAGAAGCTTTACCTTACCTGGAGTTCTGTGACTCTCTTGTCAACACCATTCATCTGGTAACAGTAAGCTGATGATGGCATTCTAACTTTGTTCTCATTGAGTGTTAGATACTGAGCTCGTTGTGAGTTAGAATGATGCTAGGTGGTGCAAACTGGTTATACTTTATTTCCAAAGTGATATCATGATCTCTTACATACTCAATTTAGTTCAAATGTTTTAGGAACCTTAGAAGGCAGAGGCAGGTGGATCTCTATGAGTTCAAGGCCAGCCTGCTCTGGAAGCCAGTTCCAGGAAAGGCTCCAAAGCTATTCAGAGAAACCCTGATCCAAAAAACCAAAAAAAGTAAAAGGAGGAGGAGGGGGAAGAGGAGGAAGAAGAAGCAGATGCATAAGAAAGAAAAAGAAGAAGAAGAAGAAAAAGAAGAAGAAGAAGAAGAGGAGGAGGAGGAGGAGGAGGAAAAGGAAGAGGAAGAGGAGGAAGAGGAAGAAAAAGAAAAAGAAGCTGTTTTAGGAGCAGTGTGGACTATAGACAGAAGTCTTCCTGGCATCTCTCTGGTGAATGAACCTGGGAAAGTGGCATTTTTCACTGGTGGTGACAGCTGGCTTGTTTGCAGTTTCACTCTACTTGTGTGGATATGGTGCACTGAGGTAGAACTCGTCTGTTTATCTGAGGGAGTCATATCCTATTTACAAGCCCTAAGAAAATGACTGCATATTTCAGGGTCTCTCTCGAGGAAATGGATTCACTTCTTAATGTGTTCTGTTTCCTTGAGTTTTTTTTCTTTTCTCTTTTTTAAGTTTCATCATCATTGTTCTCATTTTGATGGGTAGCATTGAACATAAGGTATCACATATTATAGGAAACTGTTCTTTACTGAATTACATTCCTCTTCTCTCTTTTCAAATTTAATTTTGAGGCTAGTCTCACTAAATTTCCAGGCTGGCCTTGAACTCATATGTCCAAGGAAGCTATAAACTTGCAGTCCCCCTGCTTCACTCAGTTCCAGATAGCTACAGTCCTTCACTAACAGGCTTGCCTAGCTTCTTGGCTTTGAGCCAGTCTTTGGATCGGTAGTTACATTCTACCTTCTCTTTGTCCTCACTGAGTAGAGGGTCAAAGAGACTGACAAAGGGCTGTGCAAATGTGTGGACAGCACAGTGTCCACCAAACATAGCGTCTCTGTGACATTGCACAAGCTAGTTCCAAGTGTGCCGATTAAGGAGCATGGTTCGTGACTTATCAGAGTACTGGATCAATTTCAACTAAAGCTCATTTCTCCTTATATCCCCAGAGACTTGCTATAAGACGCCTGAGCTAAGGAAGGCACCTGTTCAGGTTCATAAATTTTCATCAGAACGAGGGCTGACAGAGATTCTTGCCAGGTGATCATAGCTTTTCCTCCTAAGCTTTGTAGGAATTTAACCATTGAGACATTTTTCTTATTTTATTTTCTTGAAACTGGAATCGGGGAGCTTTGACTGTTGTTGTTTTTTTTTGTTTTGTTTTTAAAGCAAAAACAATGCCTCATAAAAGACTTACATGAACATTTGCATCAAGGGTGAACCTTACTCTGAGATTGCTGCATAGGGCTGTCTTGCTAACCCAGTTTACTACTGATTCCTTACAGCATGACCTATGCAAAACCTAGTGACCCCCAAGTGCCAAAGAGTGTTGTCTTCATTTTTAAAAAAATGAAGCTTGTAAAAGATGCATGGATTTTGCTAAAACTAGAATATTCCTGTGACCTTAGAAAACAAAGCTTTCTATGATACTGTAAGCTTATTTTGTTCTATCTGTGTGTATATGTGTCTCTGTGTGTACATGTGTGTGCGGGGGTGCAGTGTTAAGTGTCTCCCTCAGTCTCCTGTCCTATTTTGTGAGACAGGAATTCTCATTGAAAACGGAGCTTTAATTTCAAACATGCTGGCTGGCTTGCAAAACCCCTGGGTTCCACTAGTCTTCCCAATCCTCCCCCATCCTTAAAGTTTCAGTCCAAGGCTAACACACCCAGCTTCTTATGTGAGTTCTGGGAATCCAAACTCAAATCCTCACTTTGACCCACTGGGCAATTTCTCTGATACCACTAAACTTACTTTCTTAAGATCATTAAAAAAATGTTTTTGCTGTAACAATGATTTATTGCTTTAATTTAGGTGGATATACTTTAATGGCTGAGTTTTCAACTATAGAAAGCAGAGGCAAAGTCTTCACAGCCCAAGAGAGACACCCCTCTAAACCTTAAGGACTGTGTTAGAAGTCTAGTCAGGCACTCCATTTTATATTGAAAGACTTAGTATGTCTTCCGTGTTTATACACTGCCACCAGAATTCATGAATACAAGATGAATGCATGTAGCCAAAGGTACACACTACTTTCCTGTGTCTTGCAGGGTCTGATATATATGCATGTATGTATGCATGTATGTGTAGATAGATAGATAGATAGATAGATAGATAGATAGATAGATAGATAGATAGATGGATAGATAGATATCCTGGAACTTGCTATACAAATGCACAAAGGTGACCTTGAACTTCTGATCCACTTTCCTCGACCTCCAAGCCCTGGGTTTCTAGGTAGCTACTCCACAACCAAGGCAGCCTTAGGCAGTCCTGGGGACCAAACCCATGCAATGTCAAGCTCATTTCCAAGCTAGACTCTTGTCTAGCCATAACTACACAAGCAAAAGCTTCTATAAAGAAAAGATCTCTGGCACTTTAATAGTTGTCTCTGATATTAGGAATGCAATGAACTCTTTCTAATTTCAATAGAGAAACCATGGGAGTGAAAGCAACTGTTGCCAGAAAGTCAGACAATCTGCAGACTAGCTAATTAATTTAAGGCACAGAAAGTATTCACAAATTTCCGTGTGAAAAGAAAACGAACCCGTACCCTGAGCTTAGCCAAGAGACAATGCTGTCAATGACAGAAGAAATTATACTGATGACTTGTGGAGACCTCTAGGAAGAGAGCCAAGCTTAAACTCAAATTACATTGAATATCACCTCTCTCTCTCTCTCTCTCTCACACACACACACACACACACACTCACATATCCACATTCATACACACACACACACACACTTTGTCAAATGAACAACTTATTTGCGACCAAAATTTACAAGAACAGAAACTTGACTGTGAGTCAATAACATAATGGAAAAAATCAGAATAAATTCTTTACGGTAATGTCTTAGGAAGGTGGGTGTGAGGAAGAACTTCTTTTAAAAGCAGTATAATTCATCCCAGAGAATGTTGACAAGATAGCCTAGGAAGTGCATAAACTGAAGACAGGCGTGGTGAGCAGGCATTTAGCTAGGAATTCCCTGATGTTACCCCCTACCTGACCTCACAGTTAAATGGTGAAAGCAAACTAAAAGGAACTTAAGTCTTAACATGTTTACGGGCTAGCCCCACTTCACTTATTTAGTTTTTGTTAGCTTGGGTTAACATTATAAAAACCAGATATTATGCTAGGAAATCATTCCAAGACTTTGAAATATTACATTGGAAAAAGTGAGATGGTTGCTTTTCCGCCCATTTTCGTGCATTAATGTAAATTGGAATAGAACTGACACAATAGGAACATGCTTTTAAAACATCAGAGACTGGCTTGTTTCTTAAATTCAAAGTATGAGTTGCCAGTAGTACATCAGTCACAAAATATTTCTCTAATAAATGCTCACATGTTGGAGAATTAATTAAAATTAGGAAAAATCAAGTATAAATAAAAGGCATGCATTTTTGTTTACAAAACAGCCAGTATTACTACATATAGAAATGAGAGATGAGGAAGTGTTTTATGTATAATAGTACCTATTGCTTCTGGGACTTGATGAGTTACTCAGCGATATCTTTGGACAGTTTAAACTGAAACAATATTATATTAAATAAGAAAATTTAAAATTCCAGTTAAATCTCATACTTTGAAGAAAATAAGATTGTTTCTCAACACTTTACCCTGGAGCAATATAAAAATTTAAATTCCTACCTGAGAAACTTTTATTTCTAATACCTTTGTATAGTTCCAAATTCTCTTGGATCTTATTTTTTTTAAAGATCAGTCATATCTTTACCAAAACAGAAATGATTATTCTCAAGACTCAGGGAAAAAAAAATTCCCAGCTAGTTCAACCTGCAAACATTTTCTTAATCTCTTTCATTTGCATTTCAAGACTTCCTAGTATCAAAGGGAAGAAAAGTAAACATATCTTGTTTATTACTTCCTGCTGTTTTCAGTTTCACGGAATCTAGGAATCTAGTCTCTCTCTCTCTCTCTCTCTCTCTCTCTCTCTCTCTCTCTCTCACACACACACACACACACACACACACACACACACACACATATACACACACACTCATCAATTTAGCATTCATCTTTGTGGTTGAGAACCTGAAGTCCTTCATCTACATGTACTCCCATTCATGGGAAGGTCCAAAGTGAAGCTTTAAGGCATGAACACTAATGTCAGGACCAGGTCTGGAGTACACGGCAGATGGAGCCCAAGACACCACTATGCTGACCTACTTTCAGAATAGCCACGGCTCGTATATAAATCAACGTCCAGAGAACCCCGCTGGCTTTTCCAGCTGAAAGAGGAACTCCGGGCAAGCTGCAAAGTTGCAGAACTGCCCCATAGCAAAAGTCCGGAAGAGCTGGCCTTAGACCTGAGCTACTGTTCCAGCAAAGCGAACTTGCTGTTGTCTTATACTCAACATAATGAAGGAGTCATCCGTTTTAAAGAAAATACAACTTTTCAATCATTTTTCTTTTGATTTGTCAAGACAGGGTTTCTCTGTGTATTCCTGGGTGTCCTGAAACTCACTGTAGATCAGACTGAACTCGAACTCAAGGATCTGCCTGCCTCTGCCTCCTGAGTCAGTACTCAGGATGAAAGACGTGTCCCACCACCCCTCGGCTACAACTTTTAATCTTAATATTCTAATTTAATATTTAGTCAAATAAAGGGCAGACTTGATGACTTTTTGTAACAGATTCCAAAACAGATCAAACAAGTACTTGATAAAACTGTTCTATTTTACAAAGTCCAACACAGAAACTCACAAGATATGTGTAAACATACAGCGGGAGGTAGCTTTTCACACTAATTTTTTATACTGTTTTCTGAGATATTTATGGCATTTATCCCTACCTGGAGACAAGAAAACTGAGACAGACCATGAATTATCCATGGAGTCTAAAAAAGGGGCTAGCAGACACCAAGCCAGAGGCATGGGATCGAGCTATTTCCACAACACAGCACTGCTTTCCTGTATGGTCCCAAAATTAATTCCAACTATAAGGGGTCGTGTCAATGACACACTACGATGTACAAAGTTGTAGTTTGCTCAGCTTAGTACACATTTGGATATATTTAAATTTACTTCTATCTTTTACTTGTTTTCTAAACTGAACAGACCCCATCCTCTTGTTCACTTTTTCAACGTTCTTGGGAACTCTCAATATATGAACAGATTATACACAGGCAAGTTTATCTGGCTCGTGTATTTATTTTTTCATTCATGATGAAGGAAACTAGTGAGTTTGTTTACCAAACACAGGTACGAGGTTGCCTACAGGAGTGTGAGTGACCCCAAAGCAACCTCCCTGGGAAGTCTAGGCCCAGCATGATTGATAGCTAGCTGCCCCATGGTTGCATGGATGAAGCCTGCTTCCAGTCGCCTTCCTCACCCAATATTCTCTATCATCTTCCCAGACCCTGAGGCCACCTGCAATTAGGGCGGAATTGCATGCAAATAGCTTGGGGAAGTAGTTGGAACCTAGGATAAGAGGCCAAGGACTCTCCAACCTTTCTTCTGTGAAGGAATGTCAACAGTCAACAAGCCCAGCTGTGATGAGCTTTTGCAAGCAGGCACAGCTGATCCCAGGGAGAGGCCATTTTTTATCCCTAAGAGAGCACTGTATGAACATACTTTTCATGGATTTTGTGTTATGGAGTAGTGGTGACTTGTCTGAAATCATAGGAATAAAGATGAGCTCTCATCCTTAAAAAGATACCAGATAGGTTTTTCTTTTGCAAGTTGCTGAGGTCAGTCAAAGCTGTGCTTAATCAAGGGAAAAGTCTGTGTGGGACCCTGAAACTGGTCTAACTCTTTGCAAACCTCCAAATTCATCTACAACGTGCAACTTACAGTTTTGTTGAAGCAGTAACCACCCATACCTGCCTATCTGGATCATAGAAGCAATTATCCACAAACCGAAGAACGCTCCTGTTTTCTCAACTATTCCAGGGAACCTGGCAGGCAAAGTGATCTAAAATAAGGATTCTCAACCATGAGAAAATTTGCCAAACTCTACCCATTCTCAGAGATATTTGAAGATGTGTACAGTCTGGCATCTAATGGGCACTGCTCAGGAACTCCATTACTTGTTTTACTTTGTGAATGGTACCTGAGAACAAAGAATTGATCCAGAATGAATGTGCCAAGATAGGGATTAAGATCCCTATGACTGCAGTTACAGATATCCAAAAACCACTGTATGGGTTCTGGAAGAGCAACAAGTGACCTCTATCACTATCTTTCTATCCCATGGAATTATTATTTTTCAATTTATTTTATGTTTTTAATTTTAAATTGTCTGTGTATGTTGGGAGGGGGTATGAGTATGTGCATATAAGGGCTGTTGCCCTGGTTCTAGGAAAGGGTGTTGGGTCCCCTGGAACTGCGGTTACTGACAGTCATGAACTGGCTGTGGGTGCTGGGAACTGAACCTGGGTCCTTTGAAAGAGCAGTCAATGCTCTTAATGTGCTATCTCTCCTTTCCTGAGTAAGGAAATATTTTCTGAGGTTTTTAAAATTTTTTATTATGTGTGTTTCTGTATGCTAGTATTCCTATGTGAGTATAGGTACCCAAGGAGGCCAAAGACATCATATACACCTGGAGCTGGAATTCCAGGCTGTTAGGAACTATTCAACATGGGGCTTACCATTTCTATTGACCTAGACGCCAATGTGTTCTCTTCTTAGATGCTGTGATTATGAGACTAAGGTTCTCTGCTACGTAATGTGCTGGCCAGTTACATCCAGACGAAAGCACTATATTGCAACAGGGAAGATATTAGTACAATTTGAAAATATCCAGAAATTTTCCACTTTGAAAATCATATGTAAAAATATTTTTGTAATGATCCATCTCTCTTCTGCAAGAGTTTAGAAATTCGACCCTAAAACTGCTGTGTTCTTAGACACAACTTAAACATAATGTTACTAGACTAGTAGAATTTCCCAGACTATTTCTGAATGCCTTAAACTACTAAATAAATTTTAAAAATTAGCAAAGTTTGAATATATATCAACAAACATGATGGTGACATTCATATAACCACAGCTAATATCAGTTTTCTCTTAACAAACCAAATTTTATAGATGGCACAGAAAGTAGTTTTCACTGATACTGAGTAGTGTTCATGGTACTTGAAGGTACTCTACATCCTACCAAAGGATAAAGGTAGACATTGACCCAGGTACAGACTCTTAGATCTACAATGGTGACTTCCCTTCAAAAATGAGCTGTTTCAATGTGGCACAAAGCTTGTGGGTGTGACCAACTAATAACTGATTAGATTTAAGCCCCAGTCCATGAGTTGGAAGCCTTCCCTGAGACTGCTCAGGTGGACAAAAGCATGGACTAGGTAGACCAGCAATCTAAGGGAAAACCACTACTCTTCTACTAAGGGAACATAACAGTAAAGTAATGGCTGATGGCATTCTACTATACTCATAGATCAGTGTTTTGCCCAGTTGTCATAAGAGAAGTTCCTTTCTGCAGTATGTGAGAACAAATACAGAAACTCAGTCTGACAATTTGAAGAAAATGAGATAGAGGATGTCTCCATTAAATCCCTTCTCTCAGACCTATATAAGAGGAAGGAGAATGATTGTAAGAGTCAGAGTGGAAGGAGAACACTAAGAAAACAATACCTTCTAAATGTTATAGGACTGGAGCACATATAAACCCACAGAGGCTGTGGCAGCATGCACAGGGCTTTCAAGGGTCTGCACCAGATGGGGAGCCAAGAACTGAAAGGAAAAGCGAACACATGGCCATATCCCTAACCCAGAATCTATTTGCAATTAACAATTTGAAAATGAAAAATTAGTTTTCTCCAGTGAAGCGTCTCTGGGTAGACAGACCACTCTTGAGGCAAGGCCCCATGCCTAGCAGTAAATACACAGAATTAACTCAATGATATTTTTGGAGTGCTAGGTTTTTTGTTGTTGTTTTTTTTTTTTTGTTTTGTTTTGTCTCATAATGCTTTGTCCGGGCATTTTTTTTCTTTTTCTTATCCTTTAAAATTTTGCTTATATATTACATAGTACATGATTTTGAGTTTTTAGGGATTTCTGTGTGTGTGTTAATGTGTGCCTAAGTCTTCTGAATTTCTTGTGCTCATTTTTTTCTTTGACTCATTTTTTGTTATTGTTCATTTTTTTGTTCTATTCATATTTGTTTGGTTTTATTTTATCCTATTTTTTAGATGTATGCTTTCTAATGAG
The DNA here is from genome assembly GCA_004026605.1 of Ondatra zibethicus. Lineage (NCBI taxonomy): Eukaryota > Metazoa > Chordata > Mammalia > Rodentia > Cricetidae > Ondatra > Ondatra zibethicus. The sequence continues at coordinate 309,452 of PVIU01000385.1, forward strand.
AAAGAGAAAGTAAGTGCTGGGGGAACTCCTTCAGCCAATGGTCTTTGAGATGCTGCACCAGATTGGGTGTGGCCTTGGGCACATGAATTCTCTCTCTCTCTCTCTCTCTCTCTCTCTCTCTCTCTCTTTCTCTCTCTCTCTCTCTCTCTCTCCCTCAGCTGATGAATTCAGTTCCTGTTCCCCACTCGTGCAGAAGACTGTGATCTATGAGTCTATACATAAATCAAGAACCCTTTATTGTACTCAATTCTGAGCTAGTGTAAGACTACTTTATAGAGTCCATCTACAAGATAGGATATGGATTTTGGTGGGTGGGGAAATGGAAAAGATCTCGGGAAGGAAAAAGCATTGTCAGAATATATTATATGAAAGAATCTATTCTAAAGTAAAAGAAACATTACTCAAGCAGCTACTGAAAAAAATGAAAGAAATGCAATATAATTTTCAAAAAATACTAAGATACAATTTTACAATTTATGAAAAAATTTTGAATCAAGTTTAATGAAGGGAGTTTCATGACATCATTTAGTTGTGATCCATAAAGTATCAGGTTAGACATCAGTGAGAACCCCAAGTTTTTCTGTAATATAAAACCTGTGGGGTCTCAGGCATGACTCTGACTTGGTTCTCAAATCGTGACTATGAAACCAGTTGGACCACAGACAAAATGAAGCCACCTTCACTTTATTTTATCTGTTTTCTTATTGCGCATTTGAGTTTGCTGGGAGTCCTTATCTGTTCATTTATTATGATGATTTTGTTTTCTTTAATTCTTTGAATGTTTCATCTACTAATTCTAGCATCCAGGTCTCCTTAAAGTCTACTTCTATTCATTTATCTTCCCTTGAATGCAGAGAACATTTTTCCTTTTATTCACATGACAAATGATTTTAGTTTCTAGTTTAATCTGTAGACAAATACTTTAGGAATTCCAAGCCGTAGAAACTGTAGAATCCTTATGAGATGTAGGAGACTTATGAGACTGTAGGAATTAAATTTCTGGCTGACCTCTATGTACTTGAAGATAGTTTGAAGTCTGCTCATGTAGTTTGTGTTGATTTTACTTTCATTCTAAAATAAATTCCTTAATCCTGAGACAAGTACCTTACTCCTTAGAAAAAATACTTCTGAGTTTTCATTGAGTTCCTAAAGTGTTTATCAAGCCACTCAGATTTGACAGGAAACAGACTCCAAACTTGACCTCCCCTTTGGTGAACAATTCTTGACACCTTTGCTGTAGTACTGAAGTTAAAAAACCAAGGCAATCATCTTAACATTTGAACTAGAAACAAAACAGCTGCTGCCTCCCACTCTTATGTTTTCCCAGGAAGGACAACCATTCTCTAAAGGTCTGGTAAACATTTCTATGCCAATGCTGAAGTGATTCTCCTCTGTTTCCTCATTCTGCTTGCGATTTCTCGCTTTCGTTTCCGCATCTCATGACTGTCCTAAATTCTGCTCTTTGGGCACCATGAGCAGATGGAACTGTCTCATAGATAGAATTCAGATAGTCAGCTTGAAGACTGGAAAGCACTCGGAGGGTGAGTGGTATACATATGCTTATATTCCATATGAGTCCCTCTTTTAGTGACTCAGAATTCTCTATTTGCCTGCTTTTGATTTCTTTTCAAAACCTTGAAAATAGTTGTTTTCTTTTTTATGACACTTTGGGTTATCATCTATTGTCAGTAAATTTACATCATTATCCTTTCTGAGCTTACACTGTGTAGAACATAATAAATCTAAATGCTATTTAGTGCACTGCATTTGCGTCACTATAACTATTCTATCGAGCCCAGTCCTAACACAAGTAAAGTCAACATATTCTCTCTTGAGAATAATCATCAATCTTACGATGAACTTGCCCTAGAAGGCAGAATGGGTTCTATAAAGATACACATGCTTCAGACACATGTCCCCAGAACTCCAAAACTAATCAATTGAGAAAGACAGATTGGCCAAGTAAGGCTCTTAGACAGTGTTGTAATGGGGCTAGAGGGATGGTTCTATAGTTAAGAGCAATACTGCTCTTGCGAAAGAGGATCTAAGTTTCATGTGTTTCATTTCCAACACCCATGTTAAGGAGTACACATCTACCTCTAAGTCCTGCTCCACGGTTTCAGTGAGTCTACAGGCATGAGCACACACACACACACACACACACACACACACACACACAGAGAGAGAGAGAGAGAGAGAGAGAGAGAGAGAGAGAGAGAAACATAATTACATAATCTAACAGCACTAAAAATAAATCTTTAAAAGCATTCTTATTAAATTACCTTGAAAGTTTGAGATAAAAAATGAATTGAGTGTTAGAATATACTTCTATATTTAAATATGCCTCTGCATTTACATTTATATTGTGGAAGATGAATCCTAAATTTATATTTCCACAATATAAATTATACTATCCCAAAGTTTTATCGTATATCTTAGATAACCATTACATCCAATACTGCTTAGAAAAAATATGTGCTTTTTTTGGACTACACCCTGAATATAAAATGACATTTTTTTTACATTTTTTTAGGTAAATTTATATTTGTTTTCATTTACTTGAACATGACTATGGAATGACTAAAAGAGTGAATTATTCTCAAACATATATAAGCAGCTAAAAGGTAAATATTCATTAACAGGGTGTTCTTACTGGGATTTATAGCTACGGACAAAAACAGAAGTCTGGGGACAGAATATAATTTAAAAAGAATATATACTGGCTCGTGCTACCTCCCAAGCACAGAGATGAAGCACCCAAAATAAAAGCATTATGCCATAGTTCATTTCTACTTCCTATCCAGTCCCAGAAAACAAGGCATCTCACTATGACAGCAGAAATTTAGATGACAATTTCATGCTTGAGAAGAGCAAGGGTTAAGAAACAGCAAATGACAAACAAAGTTGTTTCCATTGACTGAGTGCCTTTGCTAGTCTGTTACCAAGTTAGAAAGTCACTTATGTTGATTATATCCTATGAAGTTTGCTTTCTGAAGACATTCAGCCTCTGTTAAGGGTTTAGGAAAGCTTTTTATCAAATTGAAATCACTTCATGGAAGAATAACACTATATTTTTTGTGCTTTGTTATCACCTGTCCCCAAGAAGCTGAGATGATAGGATGAATTTCCTATTAGAATGTTTTCTTTTGCTTAATTTCTCTCCTATCTTATCACTCTGCCAGGGTCCCCACTCTGCACTAAAGAAATTTGCTAAGTTCTGCATTGATCATGTTTATTGACATCTTGCTATCCATCCATAGCAAAAACTGTCACCTCATCATCAAACATTCCTCTCCCAGGCTTTCCCCTTAACACCTATACTCTTTATACATGCGCCACAAACACACACACGCACACATTCACACAAGAGAAGTAAGAGGTGTCTTTTTTTAACCTCATGACCTTGGTCTATCACAGTTTGCACGATGTTTTGCATAAGACATTTCAGACACCAGGAAAGATACACACATGCACTCATCAACTCCCCTGCTTTACTCTCTGCAGTCCATACTGCCTGGCAGACTCACTGCTACAAACTCTGTGCTTTCCACGTGTTCACCTCTGATGCTCGAGCAACGGCTTCCCTGCAGCTTGTTTCTATGGGTTAATTGCTGTCTCTGTTCCCTGAAGGACCACCACAATTGTCGGCTTTGCTGAAACACCTTTGATACCAAATCCCCGCTGTTGGAAAGCTTACAACTCATGCACTCGGATTCCTCCAGTCACCAAGAACACCAACTCTGAAAGCAAAGCTGTTCTCTGTGCAGCCTCTGAACTCCACATCTCTCATGTTCCATGTCAGATGCTCCATTGAGAGAGGCCCAGATCTGTGAAATGCAGATCTTCACTTGCAATTTCAAAGTAAGTCTTTGAGCCAGGAAGATAAACGCTTGGCACACCTGTTGCCATTTGCCAGTGAGTTATGATCTTTATAGACTGATGCCATTGGCCCCAGTAGTAGGCTGTGTGTGATCTTTGAAATGTTTATTTCCACAAAAAAAAAAAAAAAAAAAAAAAAAACATCTTCCACATTACCTTCTGGATTGCTGCTTTGAAAAACTGGAAGCCATCTTTGAGAGATTTGGCTAAAATTTGAAGGTGACTTTTCTCTGGTATATGAGGACATCAGACCTACTAATTCAGCATATTTAGAGAAATGACAACAGTAAGAAATTTAAGAAAGCACCAAAGTGCATTTATATGTTTAAAAGACTATATGGTTAATATTTTCTTTTAAGCCAGCGTAAGAGCAGCCAAGAAAATCATGTTTTGGAAACATGGACAAATGAAGCAGAATTTCATTGCAATTAATTAACTAAGTAGTGTGTCTTCTAGCCACAGTGTATAGCGGGAAGTCAGAGTTGGTTCTCCCCTTCCACACTGTGGGTCCCAGTGATCAAACTGAAGTTGTCACACACGACAGCAAATGCCTTTACCTGCTGAGCCATTTTCCTGTTTTCTTAACTGCTTGGAAAATTGTAGGGGGAAAGGCTTTGTGTAGAGCAATGCTCATTTTTAAGTTTTTTTGTTCCATGGTTTGAGTATAATCAGTAGCTGCCCCACACAATTCTTGTGCTCCAATGTCAACACCTCAATTGCCCTTCAAGCTGATCAAGACAAGTTGACACCCAATGAGAGCAGACATGGCCAATGCTTACACTGGGCAACTAACGGTCGAGTATCTCCGCACTGCAATTTCTCCAGAGGACGTGGAATCTGTGCATCACAACTGTTCATCGGTTTGCATTTTTACATTTAGCCATTTTGCGTGTGTGTGTGTGTGTGTGTGTGTGTGTGTGTGTGTGTGTGTGTGTACTTGCATGTGTTTTCCATGGCACACTCATGAAGGTTAGAATCCAAGTCTCAGGAGTAGGAGTCAGTTCTCTCCTTCCAACTTATAGGTCTTGGTATGCATTTTAGGTACCAGTCTTAGGCATATGTGCCTGTACCTGCTGAGCTGTCTCACTGGCTGCAGTCCATACTTTTAATAAATGATAAATGATCGGCTTTGTTCCTATTAAAAACTAAACTCTGAAGATAAGATATCAGACTAAGAGATATCTTTTGCAAAAGTTGAGAACCCAACTAAGGGTGTAGCACAGTGGTTGATCAACCCTGGGGTCCGTACTCAGCTCTGGAAAAAGAACTAACAACAAAAGTGGAATCAGATGCAGCTGGAATTTCCCACAGAAATGCTCTTATAGAGGGCAGCCACCTGCTTCTATGTATTTTTATAAGGTGCTAAAATTATTCTGTCTTTATTTTAGCTTATTTGTCATATTTTATCTGAAACAAAAAATAAACTTAAAACAAGCAAACTGAAGTAAATATACTCTTCCATTTTCGGGTTCAAAATTTGCAATTCTCTCTCTCTCTCTTTCTCTCTGTCTCTCTCGCTCCCTCTCTCTTTCTCTCTCATTCACAGAAGAACTAAGAACAGTTCTGGCAATTTCACTGTTCTTTAGAATTGCTGAGTTCTTTTCATCTTCAAAGTGCTTTATAAAAATTTCTAATTAGGCTCCTCTGGGCTGCCTCCTATTCTCGCTCACTAATCATAAGACGGCACACCTGCTCTTCTTCCTAGAGCTGAGCCACACGTCATCCCTAATCATCACAAAAGAGAGGGGGAAAGTGTCTATCAGAGTTTCAACTTAATGAAGGACAAATCTCGGCACTTCCTTAAATGTGAGTCCAACTGCCGGAGCCCTAATCCTCATTAGCTGTATTTGGTCATTATTTATTCAGAGTAGAGATAGGTTTTAATGCTAGACTTATCTGCAATTACATGCACTAGTTTAAAAAGTTGCATTTCCTTTCAACCTATAATATTATTCTAATGAATTACATTTTGTTTCCTTAAAAAAAAATTTTCACTCCCTTTCCTTACTGTTTTAAAAGTTACCTTTCTGTTAGTTGTACTTTTTTCATGTGTTTGTTTATGTGCATGCAGATGCACACACAAGTGCCATTCCTTTGAAGCTGTCCAACACCTGTCTGTTTTAGACATGGTTTCTCACTGGCCTGGAACTCAACAAACAGACTAAGCTAGCTGGCCAGGAGACGGGGGATCCACCTGTCTCTGCCTCCCAAGTGCCAGAATTACAAGTGCACACAACCACAGCAGGGTTTTTTTATATGGGTTCTGAGGACACCACAACTAGGAACAACCCTTGTAGTTGAACAAGCTGTGCTTGCTAGTCATTGCACTGAGAGACAATACTGACTATCAGGAACAATGGGATGTATGAGAACGATGTCAGAATAAATTTAAACCAGCAATCTTTCATCCAGATACATATCCTAAAGGGTCAAACCCATTATATTAAAGAGACATCTGCCCACTTCAGTATAATTTACAATAGCTGAGGTACAGATGCCTTTTTTCATCTATTGGGATGTGTAGGCAAAGATAATTTGGTATCTTTCACTTGAAAGACTATTATTCAGCATTTCCGAAGGGCTAGGGAGATAAACTCTTTGGTCAAAGCACTTGCTACACATGTGAGAGTGTGAGGATCTGAGTTAGTATCCCCACGGCCCACGTTATCTGCACTGAGTACATCTATAACACTGATGCTAATGCTCAAGAGGCAGAGACAGAATTCCTTGGGAGCTCAACGGCCATTGAGCTTTGGCATGCAAAGATAAACCGCAAAAAGACTGTTTCAAAAGAAGCATAAGGTAAAAATGACACCTGAGCTTATCCTCTGACCTCCACATGACAAGGAGGAAATCCCATCACCAGAATCACTTGAATGGCCTGGAGGGCACTGTGCTAAGTGCACTAAGCCAGGCACTGACAGTCAAATGCATGTCCTAATCTATACATGGAATATAAAGCAAATTTATAAAAATGAGTGCAGACATGTTTGCAAGGGTTTAGAGACAGGGAACAATGGAGGGATCAGGAACAAAGGACACAAAAGTCAATTGAAATGTGAAGAATAAATGGTATGTTTTATGAAGAGAGGCATGTTACGTGCCTCGATTCAACCACTCCATCCTATATTCCTACAACATAGCAATGTTTTGTACACATAATTAGATATAGCTGTGATTTGTTCCAACATTTAAATAAACACTACTTCATACTTAAAGCATTTTAATAGTGAATTGGGGTATCTACTGGGCAACTTGAGGCAGAATTTGAGGAAGGACAGACAGACACACTCAAGAAAACAAATCATTTGTCTTTCACTTTAATGGGCACAGAACTATGCAGTGTGTGTTTTCTGTAATGCTTGCACAACTGAAAACCAGAAGCGTGCAGTAATGATGAAGAGCACGGGTCCCAGTCTCTCACTGGGGAAAACTAGAGAGCAGGATGGGAAAACTGCCAATGTTTGGGGTGCTTCAGATAAAGCTATAAAGTGCAGACATTTCTCTGAAGTTTATCTGCCTTCATCTGAACAACCCAAGCCCAGAGATCAGCTTGCAGATCTGCCACAGTAATTTCTCTGGCAAGACTTCCAGTGTCTCCCTGTTCCTGGCTCTCTCATTGGATCTTACAACCTTGGCTTTATCTTATCCCTGTAATAAAAAAGGCACGATGGTACAGTTAAAAGACATATTCAATGGGAATAAAATCAAGATTTTTTTTCTGCAGCAATAAATGAGAATATATTTAAGTATTTCTCCAGTACATGTTTCAGTGTACTGCCAAATAAATAATTTGCCTGTTTGTTTTTTAAATCAATAAATTAGTGCCTTGAATATTTGGGTTAACTTAAGTAATAAATTTAAGAAATAGAAATATCATTATAAAATCAGTCTATCAAAAATATTTTAATGAAAATGTCAGTATTGTATTGGGTCTCCAAGTTGACTTTTTGATAACAATCGAGTCCAAGCATTCTTTCACACCTAGGGACACTAAATTTCAATGAAAATCTTCAATTGTGCATTCCAAGCCAGGATCTTAAGAAATAATTCTGAAGCTAAACCTTGTGCTGCTCCTATAATCATAGGTTCATTCAGAGCTACCAAAGACCCTGGTCTAGCATCATTTTTATGCTTGTGATAAAATACCTGAGCAAAAACAAACTTAGGGAGGAGAGGGTTTATTTGGCTTAGACTTTTTCTAGGCTGTAATCTATTGTTTCTTGGAAGTCAAGGCAGGTGCTCAAACAGCGAGTCACATCCATCCACAGTGAAGAGAAGAAAGAAAACAAGCAGATCTCTAGACTTTTTTTTTTTCACTCTTCACAATTCTGGACTAGCTCAGGGAATGGTGCCACCTGAAATGAGTCCTAAGTATTGCTGCATCAATTAATGACCAAGAAAATTCCCCAAAGACACACCAGGAGGCCAACCTGATCTACACGTGTCCTCACTAAGAATCTCTTCCATGTGATTCTATGCAGTGTCAGGTCAACATTTAAAACTAACCAATATAACTAACCCTGTCTAGAGAAAGGAAATGATAGAAAATGATTAACTGATTCATTAAGTAACTCTTTTCCAAACAAATATTTATTGCGTTTTCTTATTTTATAATTTACATACTTGCAATAGTAATTTAGTCTAACTATTTCTCTGTCTGGTCCAATAAAGATGTTTTGATAATAAATTCAATAAATTATCCACAATAAAAATAAGATCTGGTACCTGTTTACTGGGACTCAGGTGCTGTAACTCTGTGTAGATTATCGCAGTCAATCTGAGGACTAACTTCGTAAGGAGGTGATGTTTTTCAGTTTCTATAGATAGACCTGAGGGACTGAGAAAACTAACTCCATAAGGAGGTGATATTTTTCAGACCTAAGGGACTGAGAAAATTTAAGGGTCTTATCTTAAAGGCTAATAGTTGCTAGGTGGCACTAGTAAAGTCATTTTTTCATTTCAAAAAATTCCTTAAGCAAGATATTAGAGTGTTTTTTTTTCTCATTTTACTTCAAACCAAAGTTTCCCCTCCTAACTTCTTCCTCCCACCATCTGCTCCTCCTCCACGGTTTATCTTCAGACACAGGTGGGCCTTTCATGGAAATCAGTCAGCCATGGCGTAAAAAGTAGCAGGTGAGGCCAAGGTCTCCCTGTTCTATGAAGCTGGATGAGGCAATCCGGTAGAAGGAAAGGGTCTGAAAAGCAGGCACCAGAGTCAGAGAGAGCCCCTGTTCCCACTGTCAGGACTCCCACGGGAAGATCATGTTACACAACGGTAACATACATGCAGAGGCCAAGATCAGTCCCATGCAGGCTTCATAGTTGTCTGTTCAGTTTCTGAGAGCCCCCAGGAGCCCAAGTTTGTTGATTCTGTGGATTTTCTTGTGGTGTCTTTGACCCCTCTGGCTTCTACTATCGTTCCTCTCCCTCTTCCATAGGATTCTCTGAGCGTTGCCTAATTGTAGTTGGCAACTACATATATCTCCACTTGTTCTCTAGTAAGCGCATAAGCTCCGTAAAATTGGAACACAGAAACAGTCGCCAGAGAATGGAAAAACAATCCTTGATTGATTGAGAGAGAGAGAGAGAGAGAGAGAGAGAGAGAGAGAGAGAGAGAGAGAGAGAGAGAGAGAGAGAGATTCGTAGCGGGACTCTTTGGTGGCGTAAGAGGACATACAGTGTCTAGGGAAAGAGGCTTTTCACCACTGGTTGCTTCTGCTGGTGTCAGGCCCCAAGGCTTCTATCAGACACTGGCTTTTGGCCCTTGTTGAGATATCAACTTGACAGCAAAAGGGAATACAAAAGCTATTTTCAGGGTGATTCATTTCAGGCTACCCATAAGCCTACAGGAATATTTAAGGAGACAGCTAAAAATCAAAGTCTGTCCCTACAGTTTACAAAACAAAACTTGATAGGCACCGCCGCTGCACACTATCCAGGTGGCACTAGTGTAGCTCTCGTTTGCAATAAGCTAACCTTTCCGTGTCGTTCTGCTTTCCTTTAGATCTGATCTCGCGCATTCTCTTTGGGACTGGTTACTTTGATACTGCTCCGGTGAATCTAAGAGTCATCCGGGGCAGAGTCTGAACACCTGAGAATATAACACACCAAGTTACCTCCTTCCAGAGCATTTTCAGGTTCCCTCTTATTTGTTAACAGTTTCTAGCAAACCCTGCCTTCCCCTGGGCTACTTCTATTATTATTATTATTTTAGCTCATATCTTTTCTTGTTTTTTAACTATTTACATCTCTTGTCACCAAAGCTAAGTTAAATTCGTTCTCAACCTGAATAAAGCACTGTGTGTCATGTTCTATGTGTTCCCTTTCATACAAGCAGTACCTTGCCCACAACTACGGTCTTCCAAATGTATAACACACACAAACTAAATATCCAAAATATAAGAGCTACAGATCTTAACTGTAAATGGTACTCAATGAACTTATTTCTGTTATTTTAGATTTCTTAGACATAAAATATAAGAGCCACTTATATATCCATGCTCCAAGAATAAATTTTCATTTTAAGCAAAGTGGCTCTGCCAAATTACTTATTTGAGAATCACAGCTTATTTGAAAATTATAAATGCTAACATGTAGCCTGCAATGAGATGAACCCTCATTAGCTGTCATTTCTTTCTTTAAAATCTTTTACTGTGTTCTCGTCATTTATACCACGAACTGCCTCTTAGTGAATGCATAATGAAATTCAGACTAGTCTTCATTCTTTTCTTTCATGCTCCCTATTTTCTTTCTTTCCTCTCTCATTGCAGACCCATGATGGAAAGATACCCAATGGAATTAACTTATTTATTCTGAAGATCTATGGTGGGTTGATAATAATTTGGTCGTGCAATACACATTAGCTGTTCTCATTTGAGAATCCACACAGCAAAACAGTCATGGCCTGTCTCAAAGCTAAGTCTATAAACTCAATTTAAAATTAAATAATTTCCTTTTTTTCATGTTTCTTCTCAGTAATTCATGACAGTCTACCTGCTACATATGCAGTTTTAGTAGATTATGATGATGGCCTAAATTAAGACATTCACTCCCACGCATATTAGTTCTTCTGAAATATGACATGGTCTACAAAGAACAGAGATTCAGAGTGATTTGTCTTTATCACTGACTTTTCAAAGAATTAAGATATACCATTTATGTTATCATAAAACATATTTTCACATTGCTTCAGGGCCAAGCAGTTATTTTCTTCTAGTTGAAATTATGTGGAACACTGAGATCAAGTCTATGCCTTGGTGTTTAAAGATATAACAAGGAAAATTTAAGCTACTCAGTATTGTTAAATGTACAAATATGACATCAGCAGCATATATCTAGAAATGCCAAGAAGACATGTAAAGAAAATAACTGCATCAATACTGATTTGTACAAATGGAGAAATATCTCTATAATTACTTCTTATTTAAAACAGAATATTTTGACATCATAATTTATTTTTCAGTTTTGCACATAAGAATTTTATAGCTCTGCTTACCATTTGTATCAAAGAAATGTATGTCTTTTTAAACTAGCAATTCGTTCTTTAGGATGTGAACAAAAAGCCCTGTTTGGACAATACTAAATACAGGGATATACTTGATTTCCCTGACTCATGTTAAACACGAAGTTTCTGACTCATAAATATGTGCTAGGAGAAGCATTTAGAGTAATCACAATTTAAGTATCTTCCACCTTTTACCCACAGCAACAGGATCAAGAAACAATTTTTCTTCTATTTGACTTCCTCAATAAAGTAAACTTGTAAGTCTCCTGTAAGTTCATAACTTAGAGATTTTAATCTTTATTTCCACTCCCTGATTTGTCTACAAGCAGACAGTCCATTAAATAGAGAGTGGGTATTTTGATCCCACAGCATATGCAGTTCAATTTCAAAAAGTTTAAGATGCTTGATGCATGAAAGTAAAACTAACAAAATGGAAAAATGAACAGGGAAGAATTATATTTCTGATATTTAAGTATTTTTAATGTTAAGGCCTTTCATAAGGGCACATTTCAGAGCCATATATGCCAGGCTTCACAGAAGATGTTGTTTGAGGGATACTACCTAAATCCCCTACATAAAAGAAATGATTGCTATTATTTGATTCTGTGCAAAATGTTAAGCCATGAATGCATCCTGATTCTCATGCTCATTACAAGGAGGGGATATGACTCATCTCCATCTCCTGGATGGAAGGCAGATGTACCAAGCTGAAATTGTTGACTCAGGATCACAGGGCTAGCAACTAGCTGACCATTAGCCCAGCCCCTTGACGACCTAACTCCATGACTCTTCCACATTCCACATTCTTCTGGTAGCCTGAGGAATTGTGCTCCTGGTAGTCACCAATTAATGGTGGCATTTATTCTCTTCAATGGAAGAATGAAGTTCTTTTTTTCAAGACATAGATAGCTACCCCTTGGAGTCAACTAGGAATTTATTCCAAGACCCCAAACATACCAAAATCCACAGCAGCTCAAGTGTCTTATAAAAAAATATACAATATTTACATGTGACCTTTGCAGAGCTTCCTATAAATTTTATATCACCTCTAAACTACTTATAATATGTATCACATACAAATATATAAATAGCTATTATGCTGCATCATTTAGGGGAAAAAAAGACAAAAACCAGTGTTTTCAGTAAATACGCATTATTTTTCTTTTTTTAAAGATTTAATTAGTTTTTTGGTGTGTGTGTGTATATATGTGTGAGTGAGTGTATGTGCGTGTTTGTCTGAGTATATTTATGTGTACCACTTGCTTAGATTCCAGTAGAGGTGAGAAGAGGGGTTCAGATTCCTTGGGTCACTTGGAGTTGCAGAAAGTTGTGAGCTGCCCAATATGGCTGATTGGAACCAAACTCTGTTTCTCTATCTGTTAGTCACTGAAACACCCATTCAGCCTCCAGTTGCTGTGCTTTCTTTTTCTAAATATTTTCTACTTCCTGAATTGAACACGTGGATGCAAACCACCTGAGACCTGAGGCACAACACTCTTCTGTCCACAAGCACCAATGACACAGTCTACAGCAAAGCCAGCAATGGAGTGCCACTTCTCTTTGTTGTTTCTCATTCATTTATCATCCTACATGTGCTCATGATGGGAGCATATGCCACGGAGCAGGAGCCAGGGAATATCCTTGACGATCTAGGTCTCTGCTTCCACCTTTACACAGCTCCAGGGAATGAATTCAAATCTCTAATCTTGAATGGCATATAGCTTTACCTGTTGAGCCATCCTGACAGCCCTGCTATTTCTTCTTAAATCAATCCTGACAAATAGAGGAGAGAAACCTGAACATCAAGGCAGAAGATGAGGGACCAGCAGGATCCGTTGGATGGATCACGAACAAGAGCAATATTCTGACGTAATTGCAAACATCAATTTTCACATGTGTGTTTAATAATATGGCACCTTTGTAGTTGCTGTGTAGTGAGCTTCTTGTGCCCTTGTCATCCCCCATGGTAGGAAGGAGTGGAAGCTTGTTTCTCAGCTATGAAAACTTTCCATGGAATTCAGCAGCATGCACTGCCCTGCACATGTCCAAACCAACAACAGTTAAAATAATGCAGGGAAAATTAAGAGGTGCGGTCATCAGATGATGCAGCTGCATGTGTCGAATTGCAACTTCAGCCTTCCGGAAACTGATGCTGTTGTTTAATTGCCCTGCAATAAATCAATTTTGTGAAATCAAAGTGGGATTTCGGCATACGCAATGTTTTTACTTCTGTTGCTGATAAGTTGCAGTCCCATCAAACTCCAAGCTTGTGTGCTGAAATGGGCCAAGTGTTAAGCTAGATTAAAGTCGGTATTATTTGGTTTTGTACTTAGGGCAATATTTTTTAAACCAAGCCTTTTACAATAGATCTACATGAATAAACACATTTGTGGGTAGTAGTTTGAGGTAATCCATTTTCGCATTCTGGTTTATTCATTGTTCATGGGCCCCTACAACGATAGGTCAGAGCATGAAAACAAATAATGAAACTGGCTCTGTATATACCTTTAATGTGTTTTCTTTATAAAGGAAATATATAGTTCTAATCCATAGAAATCCCACCATAACTCACAAGTAAGCCTTAAATGGCAAAGTCCAATTGTAATTTAGATGATTTCCTTCATAAGGTTAATAAAGGAGACAATCATAGCTGGGGCCACTATTTGCATACATGGAAGTACAACATGGCAGTCACCATTGCAACTGAGCTGTGCTGTGCAAGTCACCATTGCCTGCTTGATTCATAAAACTTCTACATATGGGTCTGAGTGGGTATCTAGGATACACTGCAACATCCCATTATAATTGACACAATAAACACAGTGTAATATAAAGTGACCATTCCATCTACCCTCCTGCAGTTTTGAAGGGGTAGAGATGCATCAAAGCAGAAATTTTGGCAACTGCAGGAAGGTAATAGGCGAACGGAGAAGTGTGTGGAGAAATGCTTTCAAGTCGTATGACAGATTGGGATAGTTGACCCCCAAGATGATGTTCGTTGCTAATGACCACATTTGAAAAATAAGCACAGTTGCATTTAGTTTCTTCACAAATTTGTGTTTAAAAGAAACTGGGCAGGTTATACAACACCTTTTAGGGGCGCATATTTAAATGGTTTCAAAGGATAAATTTTGACCAGGTTGGGTGGCACATGTCTTTAATCCCAGTACTCAGGAAAACCGCCACAAATTTGAGCTCAACCAAGGTTACACAGAGACACCTTGCCTCAAAAAAATTCAAAAAGTAAGAAAATCAATCAATAAACAAATAACTAAAGTTTATTAGCCCTATGCTAACTTAAAACTAGACAATTTGCATGTCCCATGGTTGTTTTTATTCTGTTCTGTTTTCTTGTTGTTGGGTTATTGTTTTAGGGTTTCATGCATGTACACAATGCATTTGATCAGGGGTGGAAAAGAGAAAAATAGGTTTAATGTGGAGGATTTTTCTTCAAATTGTCTCTTGATAAAAATACTCTTGCTTCAGTGATCGGAAAGACTGGTAGTTAACGACCTTTTATTACAAACTTCCTTAGTTGGCAGCCTAGTAATTAGAGGAGAGCACGTTCCATGTCCCCTCAGTCTCCCCCAGTGGCTTTGATCAGAACTTTGCTCAGTGACACACATCTAATAACCAGGAGTGGCACGAACTGAACCCTTAAGGTCCCGATTTATTCCTTAACTTACCTCCTTGACCAAATAGGGGTGTAATTACCCATTACGCCAGTTGCCAATAGCCCCTGACCTTGTGTTCAGGTAGGGACTAAAAAAAAAGAAAAACACAACAAAGCAGAAAGACATCACCCTGGAATAAGAAAAAGGTAAGGATAGAATTACAGGGTCCTGGGTCTGGGAGATTAAGCAGCATGGTAGTTTAGAGGCAACTTCATTTAAAGCTGCGTCCCTTTGCTTTGCCTTGTCTTTAGGCCTTCATTTAACGGGGCAGTGAAAGAGTGAAAAGGTCGGTTAGAAATGATTGCAAGTAAGATTCTATTGAGCAACCTTCCAAGATGTATAACATGATATTATAGGCACTGAAATAAAGTTCTTGGCACAGAGAGACATTTGAGACATGATCATCCTCAATTATAAATCTAAAACATATGAAAAAAGTAAACAGCTCTGACTTAATTTACTTGTCCACCAATGGAACCCTTGGGGCAGCATGAACAGGACAACAAAATTCCCCAAAGCCCAGAGCTCTACCTCCATGATCTCTAAGTGCATGTTTCACCAGTCACTTGCGGGATCTCATTAAAACACAGATTCTAATTCCACGGGGCTAAAATAGGACCAGAGTTTGAGCAGTTCTAAAGGCCTCCAGTGAGCCCAATGCTGATGGTTTCTTAGCCACACTAAGTAGTGAAGGGCTAGGCAACTGTACAGTCTTTTGGGGTTCGCTGATTCTCCTCTTGATTGACAACATCATTCTCTGAATTCCTTGTTACTGCATCCCTAACAGATTGGAAGTATCAGAAAGTGTTTAAAGTGGGCTGTGAGGAAGATAACTTACTGTCTTTACAGAGACAGTTAAAAGCAGAACTTCCCAAACAAGAGCTCAACAAGGATGACACATGCCAAAGAGGAGAGGGATGCCTGTGAGGTCACAATCCTACATAAAGAACTACAGGCAACTAAGGAATGCTGAGGGCAGGAGAAGTCATTGTCCCCAGGGAAGAGCTCCCAATCTTTTACCCAATACCAAATGGTCAGATACATACAAATGAAAACATACATTCAAGTAACATTATATAGACTGAGTTGGTTTTATTTATGTAATTAGGAACATATATGTAAAACTCATACATGTATGTAACAATAATTTACAGAAATAAAGAGGTCATCAATTTGAAAAAAGCAAGGAGGGGTACATAGAGAGTTTGAAGGGAGGAAAGGGAAGGAGAAAACTATGGAATTATAGTCTCAAAATTACAATAATTAATTTTATTTTTTAGAAAGAGTTTTAAAAACTAAGACTTCATGACATAAATTTTAAAAATTATGTTCCTATTACTGTGGAAATTTGGAAGATATAAAACATTCTAATTAGTAAAACTAAACTCTGCCACCAACACAAATCAAAATATTCATGTCTGTTTCTTATGACAATCAAGAATGTTTGCATACTTTGAACCCAATTCTTTTCTTTTAAAGATAAGCTTTAATGTTCTCTTCTTGGTTTCAATGTACATGTTATTTTCCATATTTCCTCATCTTAATTGTCAGAACTTTTTTAAAAATTATATTTGTCTTTCTTACAACTTACTTTCTGTGAGTTTTCATTTTTGTTTGCTATGGGTTTTGGAGATAGATTCTCTCTACCCACTAGGAAGCTTTTTTTGTAGCAGCCCCTAAAATTCTCCAGAAAGCACACTCATTGTGGGATTGCCCCTGTGGTTCAGGTAGATAAGACTCTGGAAGGATTTACCCCCTGGATTGACCTTGGCACACCTTAGCTGAAAATCACCAATACGTCTTGCATGTTCTCTTTAGTGAAGACTGTGTAGTCATTCATTTTCCTTCATGTGTCAATAATAAACCAGTTTTGGTTTCAGCTCATGGCCCTGTGGTGCTGTGCTGTTCTTTCAGGATAAAAGTCCTCTTAAGAAAAGAACAAGGTTAATAGCTTACTCGTGATGTGACTCAGAGTTCTTTCGCGTAATTCAATTTACTGACTCTCATCCATTCCACCCCAAGCACACATCGTCTTTCCCACCCATCTCCTCCTTCCTGGGACAGTGAGGTGGTAGTCCCATCATAAATGTGAAGTCTATGACCTGATCACTTTTATAGGAACAGCATGGATTTTGTTAGTTTGGCTTTAAGTAATAAAAAAAAATACAATTAGAATTATCTTTAAAGGAGAAAGAAGAGTTTGTTGACAATGTAACTGGAATAATTCAAAAGAGAAGTTCTCAATAGCTGGCTACAAGGATCCAGATTTGGATGAGTGTCTGCTTTGTGTTTCATCCCACCATCTCCCATGCAATTCTTTGTCTTGTGTCGGCTTTCCTAAGCAGTTGTTTCCCACTGATCTACTGCCACATCCTGTAAATGTTCTAGGATTCTTTGTCACATGGAATCTGAGAAAGCGCATTATAACAACCAACCTCCTATCATAGGTCATTGTTAGATAAGGCCAAACTGGTACTCCTGGTTCTGCAGCATTCACTGTGACTGGGGGATTCACTGGGTCAACCATTCAGCAGTTGGATTGTGTGTCTATCATTAAAGATGTTATCTGGTGTTGTTATCGCCTAAAACACACAGACTATGAGTAGAAGGCTATGGTCTGTAAAGGAAAAGTTTAGACACACTACTAAGAAAAGCAGACAAATGCATGTCCTGGGAAGGTAAGCAAGAGATCTCTCCTGTGCGAAGAATGAACATCCATTTGAGCTAATGTACTAACAGCTTCAGTCTTTGCCTCTGGTGTGCTTCATTTTGTGCATACACATATTAATAACCGATGTCAAAGGTAAGGTATCCGATGGATTATCTACTCTCTTTGCTCTTCAAAGTAACACAATAACCTTAGATAGTAATGAGCCTAAAGTTAGCCTCAACATTTGTGCCAGGTTACCCACAATCACCTGTTATTCCAGCTACAGGTAACCGACTTTCGGTGTGCAAAGGCACACCACAGACACACACACACACACACAATGCATTCCCACAACCACATATACATATAAATATAAATATATTTTAAGTGTATAATAAATTCATTGAGAAGAGAAAGACTAAAAACATTTTTCACAAAACAATTTATGATTGAAGTTTCTTCTTTTTAAACTTGATGTTGGTTGTATAAGTGGCGCCATACATTTGAATGAACTTAGTATCTCCTATGGTTGTCAGAAAGACACTGACAAAAAGAAAAGAAAAAGGAAATAGAAATCACTACCATATGAAGAATCCTGTCCTGGTATTGCAAAAGTTGGTGGACATGTGGAAAGACTGTGTAAGACAAAAGTGTGTTAAGAGATCATCAAAGGTGTGCAACTGTATTCCTTTGAGCATGGTTGCTCATGTAGAGCGAATAACCATTATTCGAAACTCATTTTCAAAGATAAATTGGTTTACAAATTACAAATATGTTTGGACAGGAGCAAGTGAAGTAATTATTCACTTTTACTCTGTGTTTTATGCTGGGTCATTGGGTGTTCAAACAGAAATAAATTGTGGGCTGAGAAGTCTCTACCATGCATACATAAGGATTAGAGTTCAGATATTCAGAACATTCATTACAGCTAGGCGAGTCTGGTGACCCACATGGGGCAGAGGGGCTTGAAGAACCTAAATGCAAGCTGGAAATCTAAAAGGATAACCTCCAGGTTCAGTAAGATGCTGCCTCAGTTCCCAAAAGTCGTCAAGGAAGCCATCCAGTAGAAAGCTTGAACTGCCCCAAACACATGTACACACACACCCCAAAACACACACACACACACACACACACACACACGCACAGACACACATCACACAAATGCACATAGAGAAAATACTGAATCACTTTCAAAATGGGTTCAATTTTCCATCTCAAGTATGTGCGAAAATGTGTTTTGTTTAGGGACGGTTGCGTTGGGTATCAGTATAAAGTCATCATAAATCCATATTACAACTCAAAACTAAGAACCTACTTATTTTTGAGGTGCTATTATAATTATAAACATTAGTGAAGATATTATTCATATGCAGTATTGCAGAAAAAGTAATGTCCTTATTACTTAATAAATCTGTAATTTAAAATTATGTGATTCCAAATTATGAGTAACATTTTACTAATGAAATATAGCCCACACTTTTGAAACTTTACAATAACTGCCATCATACAATCTGTTTTTCCTCTGGCTTTAACTGATATAAACTCCTTTCTCACCCCCACATACACACAATTTTTCATGCTAGTAAATCCATGATTTTTATTGCTGCTACCACCATCAAATTCCCAAACTGTTTGATTCTTTAAAGAACGTTGGAGCAACTCTAACCAAACAAGTGGAAGACTTGTATAATAAGAACTTTTAAATCTTTTAAGAAAGTAATTGAAGAAGACACCAGAAAATGGAAAGATCTCCCAGGGTGTTAGGTAGGTAGAATTAACATAGAAAAATGGCAATCTTACCGGAAGCAATCTACAGATGCAATGCAATGCTCATCAAAATCCCAGCAAAATTCTTTACAGACCTCGAAAGAACAATACTCAGCTTCATGTGGAAAAGCAAAAAAGCCAGGATAGCCAAAACAATCCTGTATAATAAAGGAACTTCCAGAGGCATCATAGTTACTGACTTCAAAGTCTATTACAGAGCTACCATACTGAAAACAGCCTGGTATTGGTATAAAAACAGAAAATAGGACCAATGGAACTTAATCAAAGACCCAAATATCCATCCACATACCTACGAACACCTGATTTTTGACAAAGAAGCAAAAAATATCAAATGGGAAAAAAAAAACCATATTCAACAAATGGTGCTGGCATAACTGGATACCAACATATAGAAGAATGAAAATAGATTCATACCTATCACCAAGCACAAAACTCAAGTCCAAATAGATCAAAGACCTCAGCATAAAGCCAACATGCTGAACCTCATAGAAGAGAAAGTGGGAAGTACACTTGAATGCATGGGCACAGAAGACCACTTCTTAAATATAACCCCAATAGCACAGATACTGAGAGAAACAATTAATAAATGGGACCTCCAAAAACTGAAAAGTTTCTGTAAGGTAAAAGACACAGTCAACAAGACAAAATGGAAGCTTACAGAATGGATAAAGATCTTCACCAACACCACATCGGACAGAAGGCTGATCTCAAACTTAAACAAAGAACTCAAGAAACTGGTCATCAAAAGAACAAACAATCCAGTAAAAAAAAAAAAAAAAAAAAAAAAAACAGGGTATAGACCTAAACAGAGAACTCTCTTTTTTTGTTTCTGTTTTTCTTTTTTCTTCATATTCTTTTTTTATTTTTCATTCAAAAATTTACACCTCCACCCCTTCTTCCAGTCCCCTCCCTCTCCCCCACTACTCCTCCTCTCTCCCCCTGCTTCCTTAAAAGGGGGCAGGGTACCCTGCCCTGTGGGAAGCTCAAGGCCCTCCCTTATCCATCCTGGCCTAGGAAGGTGTGCATCCATACAGACTAGGTTCCCAAAAAGCCAATACATACAGAAGAGATAGGTCCCAGTGCCATTATCATTGGCTTCTCAGTCAGCCCCTATTGGCAGCCACATTCAGAGATTCCAGTTGATCACATGCTCATTCAGTCCTGGTCCAGCTGGATTTGGTGAGCTCCCATTAGATCAGGCACACTGTCTCAGTTGGTGTACCAGCCCCTCGCGGTCCTGACTTCCTTGCTCATCTTCTCCCACCTTCCGCTCTTCGACAGGACCTTGGGAGCTCAGTCCATTGCTCTGATGCGAATGTAGTTCTCTGTCTCTATCTCCATCTATCGGACGAAATTTCTGTGGTGATGATCAAGATATTCATCAATGTGACTATGGGATAAGGCTAGTTCAGGCACCCTCTCCTCTGCTGCCCAAGTACCTAGCTGGGACCATCCCCGTGGACACCTGGGATCCCCTCTAGAGCCAAGTCTCTTGCCAATCCTAAAATGACTCCCTTAATGTAGATATCTTATTCTCTTCTCCCATATCCACCCTTCCTCCATCTCTACCCTCCCATTCCCCCAAGCTCTCCCCAGTCCTTCCCTTCTCCCTTCCCCCTCCCCCTTTCCCTCTTGCCCACCCCCACCCTCACCCCTACCTCCACCCCTATCCCCACTCCCGTGCTTCCAACTTTTGACCGGCTATCTTGTTTGCTTCCAATTTCCCGGATGATCTATATATGTTTTTGTTTGGGTTCACCTTGCTATTTGGCTTCTCTAGGCTTGTGAGCTATAAGCTTAATGTCCTTTGTTTATGGCTAGGGTCCACTAATGAGTGAGTACATACCATAATCATCTTTTTGGGTTTGAGTTATTTCACTAAGGATAGTGTTTTCTATTTCCATCCATTTGCATGCAAAATTCACAATGTCATTGTTTTTTACCACTGAGTAGTATTCTAATGTGTATATATTCCACACTTTCTTTATCCATTCTTCCATTGAGGGGCACCTAGGTTGTTTCCAGGTTCTGGCTATTACAAATAATGCTGCTATGAACATAGTTGCACAAATGCTTTTGTAGTACGATTGGGCATCTCTTGGGTATATTCCCAAGAGTGGTATTGCTGGATCCTGAGGTAGATTGATTCCCAATTTCCTGAGAAACTGCCACACTGATTTCCAAAGTGGTTGCACAAGTTTGCATTCCCACCAGCAATGGAAGAGTGTTCCCCTTACTACACATCCTCTCCAGCATAGGTTATCATTGGTGTTTTTGATTTTAGCCATTCTGACAGGTGTAAGATGGTATCTCAAAGTTGTTTTGATTTGCATTTCCCTGATCGCTAAGGAAGTTGAACGTGACCTTAAGTATCTTTTGGCCATTTGAACTTCTTCTGTTGAGAATTCTCTGTTCAGCTCATTACCCCATTTTTTTAATTGGGTAATTTAGAACTTTAATGTCTAGTTTCTTGAGTTCTTTGCATATTTTGGATATCAGTCCTTTGTCTGATGTGGGGTTAGTGAAGATCTTCTCCCATTCAGTACTATGCCTTTTTGTCTTAATGACTGTGTCCTTTGCTTTACAGAAGCTTCTCAGTTTCAGGAGGTCCCATTTATTCATTGTTGCTCTTATTGACTGTGCCACTGGGGTTTTACACAGGAAGTGGTCTTCTGTGCCCATGTATTGCAGGCTACTTCCCACTTTCAACAGAGAACTCTCAAAAGAGGAATCTTAAATGGCTGAAAGAAATTTAAGAAAATGATCAACATCCTTAGGCGTCAGAGAAACACAAATCAAAACAACTCTGAGATTGCATCTTATATCTGTAAGAATGGCCAAGATCAAAAACACAGATGGCAACTTATGCTGGAGAGAATGTGGGGTAAAAGGAACACTCCTCCGGTGCTGGCAGGAATGCAAACTGGTACAGCCACTTTGGAAATCAGTATGGCAATTTCTCAGAAAATTAAGAAACAACCTACCACAAGACCCAGCAATGCTACTTTTGGATATATACTCAAAGGATGGTCAATCATACCACAAGGACATGTGCTCAGCTATGTTCATAGCAGCATTGTTTGTCATAGCTAGAACCTGGAAACAACCTAAATGCCCCTCTACTGAAGAATAAATAGAGAAAATGTGGTACATTTACAGAAGGGAGTACTACACAGCAGAAAAAAATAATGCCATCTTGAAATTTGCGGGCAAATCCGTGGATCTAGAAAACACCATATTGAGTGAGGTAACAGACCCAGAAAGATAAATATAACATGTACTCACTCGTAAGTGGCTTTTAGACATAAAACAAAGAAAAAACAACCTACAATTCATAATCCCAGAGAACCTAGACAACGAAGAAGACCCTAAAAGAGATATACATGGATCTAATCTACATGGGAAATAGAAAAGACAAGATCTCCTGAGTAAATTGGGAGTGTAGGGATCGTGGGAGAGGATAGAAGGGGAGGGGGAGAAAGGGAATAAAAAATACATAGCTCAATAAAAACAATTTAAAAAGAATTTCCTTATGAATCAACCCAAGAGCTCTATAGTTTTGTCGAAATTTTTCATCAAATGTTTGGTTATATTTAATTCAAAGTAAGTTAGAAATGTTTAAACACAGTAAGAAAATAATTTACCCTTTAGAAATTTTAACAAACTAAAATTATTGATGACAAAAACAGGAAAATGTAGGGTGATAAACGACATACATGATGTGCTTGGGGAGATTTCACAACTATTGTTTTAGAACAGATCAGCCTGAAGGGCATGTTCCCAAACAGTGCTACTTCTAAACAAGTGTTGTACTAAGCCTATTCTATTTTATGTGAAAATACAGTTGGAGAATCCTACGATGATTGTGTAGCATCTAACTGTGTGAAATATTTGAAAGAATTGTAAATAGAGACAACTTGTCAGATGGCTATTGACTTATAAGCATATAATCCTACTATGTGCATGTATGTTCTGTGTAAGAGAAAAAGAGGAAAGGAAGGGGGAGAAAGAGAGTAAGAATAGCCATTATGTGTGCAAAGAAGCAAAAGTGAAATCAGCAGCAGTTTGCCCTGTGTAGCGGGACAGTGGAGTCTGAAAGTCCTCATGGCTCCTTGGCATCACACCATTTGAAAATTTTGTCTTGAGCATGGATTGCTGTTAAACTGGCAAAACATTTATTAATTCGGAGTCATAAAGATAATATGATATTTTGAAAAATCCAGTTTTACTGCCCTTCACAGATAGTGTAGGGGACTTTAGAAATTTTAAAATTCACACTAAATAATTGTAAAGGTAAAATTTCCAATATGCATATGACCCAAGTGGAAAGAGTATCTAGAGAAAGAGACAGTCCAGGTATCAATGCTGAGTTTTCATTGAAAATTTATTTTGTGACCCTGTCAGCCACACATGTGAAGTCAAGCTTTCTGTGTTTTAGAAAGGACACATATTAATCTTGGAAATAGGTGACTGGCTGCTTTAAGACTGGAGAATAACTGTTACCATCATACATTTTAACACCAATGCAATCCTAAAGAGAAGAATGAGCCCACTAGACATATTTGTTGAACTTACCTTGACAGCACAAAACACTGTTGCTGGCAGGGATCATGTACTTAGCTGATAAAGGAAAAATATGTTGGGAGACCACATTTAAGTGTGTGAGGCCTTTATTTCAACTGAAATCTTTTTTTTTTCAGGTCACACTTCTTGTTTCTATTGTCAGTTCAGGAACATTTACTACAACTGTTCATGCCTGATATTTGATTACTAACACTGTCATTTTAGATTAGAGAGCACATGCTTGATTTCTACAAAAGATTAAGTGTTCTTGTCTTTTCTGCTTTTGTAAACTACCTAACATCTAGCCATTTCTTTTTTTTTTATTTTTTTTAATTTTTTTTCGAACCCATGCAAGAAGATTTATTAGAGGGGGTGTGCTCATGGGCCCGAGGAAACATGAGGAGAGGGGGAGGAGAAAGAGAGCACGGGAATGGCGCCTCTGACTTTTAAAGGCCGCGCTGCTCATGCGCAGACAGCTCGCGTAGGTGCGTCAGACGCTGGTGACGCAAATGGCGGGCGACCCAGGCTTTCGCACATGCGCACAGGGGTGAGGATAGCCACGCATACGCGAGCATGGGTCACACCCCCAAGAGGCTGCCTTTTTGACCCAGGGGTGGGGCTTCACGGGCAGCCAAATGCCAACATTTCACCCTTTGGTTTATTATGAAAATTTGGGGGGGGTTGGGGTGCCGCAAGGTCTCATGGCTGCTTCAAGCTGACTTTGTGGGCGCCGAGAAGTTGGGGTGTTTGGCTACATCCTGGGGTGGCTGGTCACGGCTGTGTTTGCTGGACTCTGAAGTTGAGTTGGCTGTTAGTTTGGACCTCGCAAGATGCTGGAAAGACAAAATTATGTTTGGGAGGAAAAAGAAAATTTTTAGGTCTCAGTGATTAATAGAGGAGAGTCCCCAATTGGAAGAAGAGGGGGGGAAGGGGTTAAGGAGAGTCCCCAGATG